>LNAC01000201.1:1855466-1967188 GCA_002007465.1 Ailurus styani | reverse complement strand
GCCCCCCCCCCCCCCCCCCGCTTTTAGTTTTCCTTCGTCTTGACTTTCCAGGCGGCTCCATTGTGTCACATAATCCCTGTTGAAATGTCAGCTGATGTTTACATTTTAGAAATGAGATCTTCTAGCAAGGCTTTTAGGGTCCATAGTAGAATAGTAGAGCAACAAGTGTTAGGGCAGATTCTTTGGACTGGGCTCAGGCTTGATGCAAGGACTGTAGAGCCCCACTGCTCAGTATAATACCTACAAGCTACATGTGGCTATTGACCATTTGAAATGTAGGTGGACTTCATTGAGATGTTATGTGTAAAATATACACTGAATTTCTAAGATTTACTACAAGGAAAAAGAATGTAAAATAAGTCAATTTTTAATATTTATGTTGAAATGATATTTTGATATATTAGGTTAAATGAACTATAAAAATTAATTTCACCTGTTTTTTTAGTGCAGCTACTAGAAAATTTAGAAACAGCTGTGGCTTACATTATGTTTCTACTGGAAAATATTGTTGAAAGGATAAGAGAATTTATGTTGTATTCTTACTGTTAGGAGCTTGTTAGAGAGAGGTTCAGGGAAATGTTTCCTCAGAAAGCACTAACTATAGGTATTCCAGCCAACTTGACTGAGCCACTTTGTGTTACAGTGCTCTTTTGAGAGCTATTGCCCGCAAGCAGCCACTACCTCTCCTTCTCTAACTCCCAATCTATGAGATACATTTTTTTGAGTTACTCTGCCTACTACTTCTAGTGATTACTAACTCCTGACTAGCTTCTTCTTGGATTTAAAAACAACTTTTTAATTGCTACTGTTAAATGGGTACCTGCCATATACTAGATACTGGACTAGGTACTTCAATAAAATCTTGAATCCTCACATCAGTTCTCCGAGATTGATATTATAAAATGAGAGAAGAGATTCAGATACGTTTTGACTTTGCCCTGGGCCAGCTAGCAAGTAGCAGAATCAAGATTCCAACCCATGTCTGTCTGATTCTAGAGCAGAAAGAACAATTTCTGCTATATTATGCTCTCCTTGTGTTTTCTGTTAACTTAGGTGCGTCTTTTAGCATGAAGCAGAATGCTATATAGAAAAGGGGTCTCTTGCCAAATGGTGTTAGCTGATCCTTTTTTTCTTGGTGAACAACTTGAATGCCGCCCCCCCCCTTCTGACCAGGCCACCCTTTTCCCCTGCTAGTACCTAGTGAGTGTCTCAAACATTAATGAAGAGACTTCAAGCTTAGCGACAGACTGTTGAGCAGCATCAATAATCTAAAAGCCTTGTGTGAAAGAACATCTCTCCCACCTTGAAAATCAGTCAGCAAAGAATGTTTCAGATGCCTTCAAGAAGAGATACAGAAGAGTCTCCTCTAACTGCCAGGAATATCAAATCTGAGACTTCAAAGACCGACCATGTAAGGAAAGGGCTTTTTATAGACAAAGAGGGTTGAAGTAAAATAATGGGATAGAATAAGCGTATTGAGCTGGATAAGTCTTGAATAATCCTAGGTCATCTCTTAATGGCTATGTCCTTGACATTGTTGCATTTAGAATGAGAGCATGGGGGAATAGTCCATGTGTTGGCATGGTAGTCTGTAAATTGGAGTAGATATAATCACAATTCGTGAGTGCTCTGGATGGCTGGATTCTGCATTTCCACACTGCTGCTTTCATTCAGGCTCAAGCCAGTGTTGGTGACTTTGGGAAGATAAGGAGAGCAAAGGAAGAACAAAGAGGTTCAAGGAGTAAAACTAGAGCTGGGCTGCAGAGAAGTTTAAGTTTGGACAAGTTCAAATTCAAAGCCTTTTTATACACACATTTTTAATACTAAAAGCTATGTAAGCTGTAAAATACCATTTCAGGAAAGAAACTGTAATATAGTAGGAAGAAAATAAAATTTCTAACTAGATAGTGTGGATTAAATTTTCCCTGCTTTACCATTACCATAACTGGAGTAACCTTAGGAAATTATAGAGTAAAAGATAATCATTGTTCTACCTCTCTGGCTTTCCTTCATGATATAGTAAAATCGTGATGAATTTGAAAAACTTTACTGTGTGCTCATATCCTCTATACATGTTGTTATTGTTTTTATACTGTTATTCATCTGAAGTATTGCTCACCTCAAACTTCTTTCAGAGGAAAAAATTGTGTACCCCCATGTGATTAAGGGAAGTTAGAGTTAAATGGCCAAATTAAATAGGGCTAATTTGGCTCTCATCCCTAGGCTTTATCAAAGGGACAGTGGCAGCCTTGTGGGTGAAGGGAGTGTGGACCTAATTGCTTATTTAATCATCCCTTTAACCCCTTTTAAAACTAGACCTTTGTAGGTTGATTATATAATGTATGAGCATGCAAGCATACACAGTGTTTCTCTAAAACAAAAAGCCCTATTGAATGACTTTTTTTTTAAATTTTGATATGTTCATAGCAATAAACCTGGTTTGCATTTCTTTGAGGCTCACGGTCTGCAACTTCCGACCAAGTTAGTAAAAGGTTGCTATAACTACCAGATGGTAGGCTTTACTAATCCAGTGTTAGATGCCAGCGAACTAATACAGAATAAATGTAAGCAGAATTCAGACACAGAATTTGAAGTATTATTTAAACTGCTTAGCAAGCAAATTTAGGATAAAGAGGGTAAGTTGAATATATTCATGTTACCATACAATTGCTTGGTTCTCAGGGCAATTCTAGAATGCATCTTTAATTTATGTTCTGTGTAAAATGCTGGGTACAGGGATATTTTGCCAAATGCCAGTTTGAAATTTACTTGGGATCCATCCAGCTGGCAGATCGGTTGTACTAATCAGATGAGCCCGTTTCTGGGGAATTCATAGCAGCAGCAGTATTCTTGAAGTACAGTTAAAGAGAAGTTAATTTTTTATTTTAAATTTGCATGTGCTACATTAAAATGTATATAGTACAAACATTGTAGCATATAGTACAAATACTAAATACATTTTGTAAATAATAAAGAGCAGTGACAGTAACTTCATTGTATTTATTTTTCATTTCTACTTTGAAAAATTGCTGCGTTCATAACTTGCTTCCCTCTTAATCTCTAAACAAGAAAGATCCTGAAGTGCAGATGAATTAAGCCTAATATCTTTAGGAAAATTTCTGTATAGAATGAGCACAAAACTAATACTCTGTTTAAGTTGAGCAAGTAGATAGGTTGAATCAAAGACCACTTGGCACAAATGACAAGGAATTCAAACATCATAGGAGATTAGATCTGAAGAACTAATATGGATCCTTTTTAACCTCAATATGTTACCCATATAAGTGTAATACATTGTCATTTCCATATTAGAAGCCTCGTGCCCCAGGGTAACATTTCACACACTGTGTTCTGTAGTTCCAAGAGATTACCCAGGAAAAATAGTTTCAAATATCTTTGGAAAACTTTTTTTAGGGCGCCCGGGTGGCGCAGTGGGTTAATGCCTCTGCCTTCAGCTCAGGTCATGATCTCAGGGTCCTGGGATGAGGCCCGCATTGGGCTCTCTGCTCAGCAGGGAGCCTGCTTCCTCCTCTCTCTCTGCCTGCCTCTCTGCCTACTTGTAATCTCTCTCTGTCAAATAAATAAATAAAATCTTTATTAAAAAGAACAACCTTTTTTTACTCTTAAAGGTGCATAACGCACATTAGTATAGCAAAGACTGAGAAATATTGACAGGTACTGAGTTTATCTCTAAAACAAAAACAAAACAAAACAAAAAAAACAAAAAAAACCCTCAGTGTATTTTCAAATTAAATGTCCCTTAGACCAGGGAAATCAGTCACTCTAATAAAATGAATTAAAATCATGTGGAACTCTTGTTTCTTAGAATGTACTTGGGGGCAAACAAAGCCCTTAATGTGTTAGCAGATTTTGGAATTTTTGTGATTACTTTTTTTTTTTTTTAACAAAATTCACAATTACATTTTATTTGACAATTACAGATATCTTGGGTTGGGGGATATAATGCTTGTGTTTATAGGTTTCATTTTAAAACCAGTATTATAAGACAGTTTTACATAGAAATGTTCATTTCCATAGGATATGTCTTTAAATTGATATTATCTTTTGGGGGTATTTTGATGCTTTTTGTGAATGTAACTATCCTTATATTTAAAAATTTACATTGACTTTTGATAGGCCAGATAATTTCTCTAACAAGCTATTTTCTAGTTTATATGTTTTTTTCAAGTGTAAAATAAAATGTAATTGTTTTAGGTTCAACTAGTAAAGAGATGTTTTAGTAGCAATAGGCTGTTATCATTTGAACTGAAAGGAAAAGCAAAGATTTCAATAACTCAAGATACTGCCATGTAGTTAATTCTGTGAAATAAGGTTTTAAGGCTATCAACTAAGACAGTGGCACTCTGAGGATAAACAAATCACTTATCTGTACCAAAACCTATTTATATTCTCTAACTTGGGTGTACATCAAGAATTTTAGGCATTTCTTTGCTTTCCATGAATTCCTTAAACATGATATTTGAGCGTGCTTTTTTTTTTTTAATGTTACAGCTAAATATGGTTCTTGAATCATCCCCAGGTTGGAAAATTAGAAAATTGTGTCATATTGTGAGTAATAGAAAATACTAAATATATTCACTGTTCTGATTGTGAGCCAGTGCATAAATTCAGTTAAACTAAAATAGTTTAGCCAGCCATTTTTCAGGTTTTGGGGCGTGTAATGTATAAATGTAGTCTCCTACCAGAAAAAGTTCTCTTACCATCAACTGCCAAACCAAACCATGAGATAATATTTTATTTTCAGTTGTATTTGGAAGACTGCATGTCTGTTAGCTTTGGCTTGCCATTTGCTGAATAACTAAAAATGGCATGTTTAGTGCTAAGTAGTATTTATGACTAGACCATCAAACCCCAAATGGATTTAAGGGAGAAATTCTTTTATACCGAAATATAAAATAAACATTTTTTCCCTTGTGTGTTGTATTAATGAGATCCTTACACTTACTGTTTTGTGGAACAAAAGGTAATTATCCATAGGGTTTCCCTTCTTCAGTGAGCATCCACTCAGTGCCCCCTTGATGCTCATAACTCTTCTTCATTGATATTCCTTTTCCACCTCCATCCTCAGCCCCACCCTGTGAGCATCCCATGTTTAAAAGGAGTTACAGGGAATGGAGAGTAGACTCATCTGAACAATCTTTATTCTAAAGGATATTACTTGGTGAGGAATTCTAAAGATTAGGGTGATAATTCTTCGCAAGAAAGGAACTGTTCAGCAACAGAAATGGGATCAGAAGCTTTAAAGCCAGGTGAGACTGTCAGCTGACTAAACAGGAACTGCACTGTGGGCGCTGTCTCAGCTCCCTGCAGTGGGACTGGTGCTCTGGCTGCCAATCAGCAGGATCCCTTTATGCTAGTGGTTCTCTGACTTCAGCGGCTCCAGGAAGTACCTGGAGGGCTTGTTAAGCCTTGGATTGCTGGGCCACACCCTTCACTTTCTAAAGCAATAGGTCTGGAGTAAGGCCCAGTAATTTGCATTTCTAACGGGTTTCCAAGGTGCTGCTCCTGCTACAGTTGGTGTGAGACTAATTTTGATTACCACTGGTTTTTTTTTTTAGACTAGGAAATTATTTGAATCTTTTTCCTTCTGTCCGTTTCCTCCCTCATGCTACCGCTGTCCCCATCAAAGCCTGCCATCTTCTGTTATGGACTGTCTCAGAAGCCCTCTTTTCTTACTAGCTTTTCCTACATGATGTAAAACTTTTGCCAAGACTGAGAGGTGATTAATGGGCCAGCTTACCTGAAACATGTCTGAACAAATTGCACTGGCAGGATTACACAGCACATATACAGTTTAACCAATTAATATGTGTACCAATTAATACATTACTTGCACAGTAATTTTTAAATGGTTATCCATAATTAGTAGTTTACCGCAAATTTAAGTACTCATTATTCCATTGTACTATAAAGCAGATAATAGTTTTATAGCAAAGATTATATCATGGAGACATTTACATGCCATGTTAAAGATTTTGGACTTTATTCTTCAATAAAGTGGTCAGATTTGTTTTAAAAAGTCTCGTTTTGGGGGTGGGAGGGTAGGGATAGGGTGGATGCGTTATGGACATTGGGGAGGGTTTGTGCTACGGTGAGTGCTGTGAAAGGTGAAAGCCTGATGATTCACAGACCTGAACCCCTGGGGCAAATAAAAAAAATAATAATAAAAAATTTAAAAAATTTAAAAAATATATACGCACTGAATCCACACACACAAAGTCTCATTTTGGCAGCAGTATTGAAAGTAGATGAAGGGATGAAGGGTTGAAGGCAAAAATGATCGTTATAGTATTCCCTGAGAGAGAAAAAAACAAGTGCCTAAAATAAACCAGTAGTCCTAGGGATGGAGAAGAAGAGACTTCTACTTTTGGATGGAGAGGAAAAATAGCAAAATCAGAAGGAATGGTTACTATCTGGATGTGGGAGGTAAAAGTCTGGTTAAAAAAGCAGGGTTTGGGGATAGAGAAAGAAAACTGGGATTGAAGATCCCTTCCCTCTCCCTCCTTCTCCTTAAAGAATGTGTGGGTAATAGGAGTTTGATTTTTTAACATGTAAAGGTTGAGAAACTTGCATAGCAATAGGAGATACAAAGTGAGCAGTTGGACATATCTGGAGCTACAAGCAAGAGGTTTGACAGGACTGGAAATACAGATTTGTGAATTAGGAGAAATGATAGTTGAAGTCATGGGAGGCATATGAGGTTGTCCAAGGTGAATGTACAGAGTGAGAGAAGTATTCCAAGGATGAAACTTTATTGAGTACCAAGGTATAAAATTGTTTGCTTTTTCATAGCCACTCTTCAGACTAGTGTAGGCATTCATTCTAATCCCAGCACTGTTTAAGATTACATTGATTGAAGTTCCAGGACTCCTCTGTGACTGAGCAAGGCAATTAATCTCTGAGCCTAAATTTGTTCATCTATAAAGTGAGGGGGTTGGTTCAAATCAGAGATTCTCAGGCTTTTTTCTGCTGGATTACATGTAACACAGGGAATTCATATGCATAGCACATTTCCATGGCTGTGCTCTGACTTATGGGCTTTTTCTGTCTCTGTCATACAAGAAATGCAAGTAAATGAAAGTTAAAAGGTAACTTTGGAACTGTTCCATTATATATTTCAAAACAAATATTTCACAAACCTGGGTACTTGATCACAAAATTAGTTACTTGTGATAAATACCTCACAGCTGATAGGCATGTACCAATGAAACCAGACTTAAAACCCCCACTCTAGTTGGATGACTTCCTAAACTTTTGGAGTCACAGGCCACTTTGAGAATTGGATGAAAGCTATGGACTCACCCAAAATACACACGTAATTTTTTGTTTTTAATTTGAGAGATTCCAGATTAATTTTTTTGAAGTTTATCCATGGAATCTCTTAGGATTCATGGACCTTGTGTTAAATTTGTTATCTAAAAAAATCTCCTCGAAGATTTTGACTTTGTGTTGCAAAAGGAGGCCTCATACTTTGGAAATGTACTTTGTGAGTACGTAATTGTAGGTAAGGAATTTCATAGTAGTTTATAAATAGTGTTGTCTTTTTAAAGGCTATTATTGTTTATATCAGAGCTTGCCATAATTAGAAAACAGCTTCCTAATCTGTGGACAAGCACATTAACATTAAGAAAAATATGATGAATCAAGACAGTATGGTACTGGCACAAAAACAGACACATAGATCAGTGGAATAGAATAAAGAACCCAAAAATGGACCCTCAACTCTATGGTCAGCTAATCTTCGACAAAGCAGGAAAGAATGTCCAGTGGGAAAAAGACAGTCTCTTCAACAAATGGTGCTGGGAAAACTGGTCAGCCACATGCAGAAAAATGAAACTGGATCATTTCCTTACACCACACACAAAAATAGACTCAAAATGGATAAAAGACCTCAATGTGAGAAAGGAATCCATCAAAATCCTCGAGGAGAATACAGGCAGCAACCTCTTCGACCTCAACCGCAGCAACTTCTTCCTAGGAACCTCACCAAAGGCAAGGGAAGCAAGGGCAAAAATGAACTATTGGGACTTCATCAAGATTAAAAGCTTTTGCACAGCAAAGGAAACAGTCAACAAAACCAAAAGACAACTGACAGAATGGGAGAAGATATTTGCAAATGACATATCAGATAAAGGGCTAGTATCCAAAATCTATAAAGAGCTTCTCAAACTCAACACCCATAAAACAAATAACCCAGTCAAGAAATGGGCAGAAGACATGAACAGACATTTCTCCAAAGAAGACATCCAAATGGCCAACAGACACATGAGAAAGTGCTCAACATCACTCGGCATCAGAGAAATACAAATCAAAACCACAGCGAGATACCACCTTACACCAGTCAGAATGGCTAAAATCAACAAGTCAGGAAATGACAGATGTTGGCGAGGTTGCGGAGAAAGGGGAACCCTCCTACACTGTTGGTGGGAATGCAAACTGGTGCAGCCACTCTGGAAAACAGTATGGAGATTCCTCAAAAAGTTGAAAATGGAGCTACCCTACGACCCAGCAATCGCACTACTGGGTATTTATCCTAAAGACACAAAGGTAGTGATCCTCAGGGGCACGTGCACCCGAATGTTTATAGCAGCAATGTCCACAATAGCCAAACTATGGAAAGAACCTAGATGTCCATCAACAGATGAATGGATAAAGAAGATGTGGTATATATATACAATGGAATATTATGCAGCTATCAAAAGAAACGAAATCTTGCCATTCGCAACGACATGGATGGAACTGGAGGGTATTATGCTGAGCGAAATAAGTCAATCAGAGAAAGACAATTATCATATGATCTCTCTGATATGAGGAACTTGAGGGGCAGGGTGGGGGGTTGTGGGGGGTAGGGAGGGAAAAATAATGAAACAAGATGGGATGGGGAAGGAGACAAACCATAAGAGACTTCTAATCTCATAAAACAAACTGAGGGTTACTGGGGGGTGGGAGGGTAGGGATAGGGTGGATGGGTTATGGACATTGGGGAGGGTTTGTGCTTTGGTGAATGCTGTGAAAGATGTAAGCCTGATGATTCACAGACCTGTACCCCTTGGGCAAAGAATAAAAATAAAATTAAAAAAAAATAAAAATAAAAATGTATTAGGAAAAAAAAGAAAAAGAAAAATATGATGATTTAAAACAACTATATTAAATAACAGTCATTTTAAACTAACATTCTGTATTCTTGGGAGGGAGGCAGTGAGGGCAGTGGTGGTAAGGCAGCCAGAAAGTGACAAAGAGCACAGACATTTAGGAGGTTTGAATAGTGCAAGTGTTTTTATTCATAGCAGTTTGTGAAAGTCAGTCTTGCCCAAGTGGCGTGGAAATGTTTATCAAAGTGTATGTTAGGTGCGCTGAGAATAATCCTAAAATCTTTTTACAAAAACCCTCATGCTTTAAAAAGAGAAAATATAATTCACTTCAATTAAAATACTATTTCTTAAATCAGAAAATATTCTGGAATGAC
Source organism: Ailurus styani (assembly GCA_002007465.1). Taxonomy (NCBI): domain Eukaryota; kingdom Metazoa; phylum Chordata; class Mammalia; order Carnivora; family Ailuridae; genus Ailurus; species Ailurus styani. The sequence continues at coordinate 1,957,701 of LNAC01000201.1, read as the reverse complement.
ATGGAATGTGGATTTTAGCTTAGAACTAGCATACTAATATACTAATCTTATAACTGAGTTTGTTTTGGTGCTTTTTTCCATCCTTTTTTTTTTTTTTTTTTCCACTTCTTAGACTCAGGAGCCAAATCTGATTCTCCTGAGAATTACAAATAAGTACTACTTCAACAGATTCCATCATCCAGTTATTTTATAAGAAAGCTTCCACTAATGATGAAATAATTTGATTCTGTTCTTTGTCTAAAGTTATACTCATACTAGAGATTTTAAATTAATGTTAATCTAAACTAGTTATTAAAATTTTGAGAAAAAAGTAGACTACATATTTTACTTCAGAGTTTTAATAGGTCACCTTTTGTTTTTCATGAATTGTCATGTATTTTAGCTTTTTGGCAAATTGCATGCACTAGGCCAGTAATGATTAATCTTGGTTCAGTGGTCAAGAATGTTGATTTAAAAAACTTATTTCCAGGCTGTGGAATAGCCTAGGGGAGGACATAGTAATTTTGTTTGCATTTGAATTGTGTGCTGGAGACCTTAGTCTGTGTGGTTGTTCGGTCAGTCCACTTTTCATTTGAACTGCTTGCTCTTTACAGGTGGATTTCTCTTCCTGCTCTTCTTCCTTTTTCCTCCTGTAGAATTTGTAACTTTACTTGAGGTAGTCTTAGCCTTTAAATCCAGATAAGTTGTTGTTTTTTTTTTCCTGAAATAATTTTAAGCATTGAAAACAAGACGAATGTATCATCAAACTTTTTTGATATTTTAAAATCACGTAATAGGAACTTTTCAAATTTGCACATTTATGTTTTTGAGAAAATGAGTATTTATTTTTTTTAGCTATATATGAATTAGTTTTTAGAGAAAGTTGTAACATTATCATGTAAAGAAATTGATTCCCCCCTTCAGTTTTTTCTAATAACCCTACTTATTTTTTAAGTATAGCTAGTTTTTGTTTTTTTTTTTTTTTAGGACTTTACTGTGTAAGTTGCATTTGAATGTTTCTAAATATTTCACTTGCCCATTTGCTGTTACTCCACTTTTATGGTTAAAATTACCCAGTCTACTTTATTTTTATGTTGCAACCAAGGGTGAATAGCTCAGGAAGGTCATGGTGAAAAGAACATAACTTTCTTTGAGGGGGAAGAAAATAACACCTTTGGAACCATAGGTTTTCACTAAATCAGTTTTCCCCAAGAGTAGTTCGGGAAATTTTAAGAGCCACATTAATCCTTTGAAACTAAGATGCTATTTTCATATTTTTTTATATAGGAGTTCTAAATTCTTCATTCAATAAATATCTTAATTCTTACTAGTACAAAACAAGAAAGAGGATACAAAGATAAATCAGAAATACATGGTCTCAAGAAATATTGTGTCACTTGGGGAAGATGCAGTATAAAGTACAAAGTGGTAAGAAAGTACAGATTAGGGGCTGTGGTAGCTCAAAGAAAGGACTGGTTATTTTTGGTTTGAGAAGAATGAGAGAAGTAGGGAAGATATTATGAGTCTGGTATGATGAAATTTGTTAAACAGTAGAAAAGGGAAATATATCTGATAAGTAATCAATATCCAGAATATATGAAGAACTATAACTCAAGACAACTCAATTAAAAAAGGGAGAAAAGTGGGACTCGAATAGACATTTCTCCAAAGTATATACACAGATGGCCAGTAACACACATGAAAAGATGCTCGCTGCTAATCATTAGGTAAATGCAAATGAAAACCATGAGGTACCACTTCATGTCCATTAAGATGGCTGTTATCAAAAACTTTAGATAACACTTGTTGGTGAGGATGTGGAAAAATTGGAAATTCCTGGTGAGGATGTAAAATGGTACAGCTGCTGTCAAAACAGTTTCATTTCCTCAGAAACTTAAATATAAAAGTACCATATGATCCAGCAATTCCACTTCTAGGTATATACCCTGAAGAATTGAAAGCAGGGATTCAGACAGAAACTTGTACACCAGTATTCATAGGAGCATTACTCACAATGGCCAAAGGATGGAAGGAACTCAGTGCACATTGACAGGTAAATGGGTAAACAAATCTGATACATACATACATACATACATACATACATACATACATACAATGAAATATAAGTCAGCCTTTAAAAGAAATGAAATTCTGATACATGCTACAACCTGGATGAACCTTGAAAGTAATATGCTGAGGGAAATAAGCCAGAAACAGAAGGACAAATCTTGTACATCTATCTAGAATAGGCAAATTCATAGTGACAAAGTATAATAGAAATTACCTGGGACTGGGGCTCTTGGGTGGCTCGGTTGTTAAGTGTCTGCCTTCACCTCAGGTCATGATCCCAAGTGGGATCAAGCCCCGCATCAGGCTCTCTGCTTGGCGGGGAACCTGCTTCTCCCTCTCCCACTCCTACTGTTTGTGTTCCATCTCTCACTGTGTCTTTAGCAAATAAATAAAATCTTAAAAAAAAAAAAAAAAAGAAACAAACAATCAAAAGAAAAAGAAATGACCAGGGATTGGGAGGAACAGGGATTAGGAATTATTCATGTGTATAGTTTCTGCTTAGGACGATGAAAAGGTTTGAAAATGGTAGTACTGATAGTTGCACATGGTTGTAGATTCAGCATTGTGAATGTATGTAATGCCATTGAATTATTCAGTTAAATGGTTAAAATGGTAAATTTTATGTATTTTATCACAATAAAAACTATTTCATACAATCTTTGACCTAATAATCCCACTTCTGGGGATTTCTCAGAGACAGACTAACAAATACATGCAGAGAAGTACATTGAAAGATAATTGGTGCAGCATTATGAAAGAAAAAAGTATGTAAAATATGAATGCCTGTTATGGGGTAATGTAAAAAAATGATATCCGTAGAATGAATTACTGTGCAACCATTTAAACATGGGCAGATCTGTACATTCTGAAATAGAACGGACTCTAAGATATGCTGTAAAGTGGAACAAAGCATATGTAGAGAGCATGGATTCTATAATTTTTATAAAAATGGATAAGAGGAAATGAATGGAAAGAATCACAAGAAAGTAGCAGAAGTAGTTTATTCTAGAAAGGGGTTCAAGGTTGGAAGGAAGACTGACTTCATTGTGTAGACTCCTTTGTACAGTTTGACTTTTTTTGTACCTTAAGATGTTTCATCATATGGGTGCCTGGGTGGCTCAGTCAGTTAAGCCACTGCCTTCGGCTCAGGTCATGATCGGAGGGTCCTGGGATCGAGTCCCACATCGGTCTCCCTGCTCGGCAGAGAGCCTGCTTCTCCCTCTCCCTCTGCCTGCTGCTCTGCCTACTTGTGCTTTCTATCTCTCTGTCAAATAAATAAAATCTTTTAAAAAATAAAAAAAAGATGTTTCATCATATGCAATATTATAAGTAAACCAAAAAGTATAAAATATACCAACAATGGGTTTTTATAGAGAGATCTTTTATATAACCTCTTTATCAGCCTGGAAAATGAGTAAGAGCTAAGGCCACCTCCCTCTTAAGGAAAGCAGGAAAGAATCACTGCTCATAGAATACCTCCTTCATTCTAATAATCTGTGATATCAAATGTATAGGGTAAAACATTAGCTTCCTGAGCAGGTTAAAGTGCATGCTCCTTTCTTTCTGTAAGTATACCATGGCTATTTTGACAAATAGCTTTATATTAAAAACAAATGAATGGTTATATTTTTTAGCTTAAAAAGCATTTCAGACATTATATATATATATATATATATATATTTATTTATTTATTTGATAATAAAGTGATAGTGATTCAAATGAATGGGACTGTGTTAGTTAGGATCCTCCAGAGGAACAACCAATAGAATTATTTGTCTGTCTATCAAAAGAGATTTACTGTGAAGAATTGGCTTATGTGATTATGGAGGCTGAGAAGTCCCATGATCTGCCATCTGCAAACCAGAGCCCAGGAAATCTGGTGGTATAATTAAGTCCAAGTCTGAAGTCTTGAGATCCAGGAGAGGCAATGGTGTAAATTCCAGACCAAGGGCAAGAGATGAGATGAAATGTTCCAGGTTGAAGAGGCAGAAAAAAGTGAATTCCTCCTTCCTCTGTGTTTTGTTCTGTGCAGGCCTTCAAAAGAATACATGATGCTCATCCACATTGGAGAGGGCAATCTACTTAATCCACCAACTCAAGTGCTAATTTTATGCAGAGACCTCTTCACAGACACACCCAGAAGTAACGTTTAATCTGAGCAATATGTGGGCAGTCAAGTTTACACATAAAATTAACAGAGGCGCTGTGGCCCCTTCAGAGGCAGCGTTGCTGGAGAAGTTGGATTAGAAAAGAGGAATTTCTTTAGAGCTTAAAGAAACCGCTGTTCAAATATAGCATAGCAACAACCATATTGTAAGGATGTATAGCATATTCTGTTGAGTTAAATAACGAGAGCAATTTTCTGAGGTGGGCGAAATACCTAGTTTAGAAAATGAAAAAAGCACATGTGAATAACTGCAAGCACAATAGGAAAGGTAGAGCTTGTACTTTTGCTAGTGAGCAACTATACTTTCACAGTAGTGTGGTAAATATAATCCAGATGGCTGAGAGCCTAGGATTTTAGCAGAAGGGGAAAAATAAACTCAGCAATTTACCATACCATAGTGATCATTCTACATTTTCACATTTCAGTAGTAATAAAAAGGATGCTCTTAGATTTACTTTAAAGTAGGTGAATTTAAATGATGCCAATTTCTGCTTGAATTTATTTTTTTTTATTTTTAGATTTTTATTTATTTATTTGACAGAGAGAGAGATCACAAGTAGGCAGAGAGGCAGGCAGAGAGAGGAGGAAGCAGGCTCCCTGCTGAGCAGAGAGCGGATGCAGGCCTTGATCCCAGGACCCTGAGATGAGATTATGACCTGAGCCACCCAGGTGCCCTCTGCTTGAGTTTAATGTGATTATTTCTTTTGTAGCAAATTATACTGGCACATAATATAGCTTTGTACTTTTTAATGAGCAATTTTCAATATATCAACTGTCCATGTCGATACTTTAAGGTCACTGTTGGGTATTTAGATATATTTAATGTCTGTATTTCTAGTAATACTGTATTAAAATCTAGTATATATACTCTAATACCCCAGACTGTTCTTTTTCTGTATATAAACTTAAAATAGTACAGTTTATATCACAGAATGTACTTATTTATGTTTTTATAGCTTGATTTCTTGTTATTGTTTATAACTAATCTAAAAAAAAAACCCACTCAGTAATTGGAACTAAAAAAAAACCAAACCAAAACAGAAACCACTTTATAATTAAATTAGCAGTCTAATCTTGCTGTGAAGTTAATAGAACCACTGATTCCTTTTCCTTTAAGCATTAATGTTTTCACTGAGTATAGAAATAAGAGTGGGTGAGATTCCCCTGGAACAGAAGTTATAAATGAAACATTAACTCTAATTTACACACTGGTAAGGAGACTGTTAATAAGTTCAAATTTCATCGAAGGCAATTTATCAGTATCAGAGACTAAATATGCTTACCCTTTCACCCATCAGGTACATTTCCAGGAATTTATCTTACATTTGACTTCCAGAAAATGTGCATATGGATATAGCTATGTCATATGTATAGGGATATCATCACTGAAGAGTTGGTTTTAAAAAAAAAACCTGAAAATGGGGGATGACTATACCCTGTAGCCATTGAAAAATGACCTCGTTCTGTGTATATGGGCTTAGAATAAAATGTCCACTATATAATTGTTAATTTAAAAACTAAGGTATAGAACAGAATATGTAATGCAAGAAGGTTTTTTGTTTTAAAGTTTTGTTTATTTGACAGAGAGCACACGTGAGTGTGCAAGCAGGGGGAGTGTCAGGCAGAGGGAGAGGGATGGGATGGGGGCGGGTGGGAAGCAGGCTTCCCGCTGAGCTGGGAGCCTGGGTTCACGACCTTTGCTGCAGGCAGATGCTTAACCAGCTGAGCCACCCAGGCAGCCCAACAAGGAATTGTTTTTTAAGTGTGAACAAGAATGTTTCTGTTTGTATATGTGGAGAAAATGTATGAAAGAATACCTGGTAAACTGATTAAAACTTACTTCTGGAGAGTGGTATGTAAATATGAGTGTGTATTATTTTTATAATTATCAGAAAACAAGAGTGTAGCATCAAGATTAAGAGCTATAACTCTTAGTCACAAAAGATATTTAAGTACTGCCAGATAATGCTAGTATTATATGTGTGTAGTGAGGGATGGAGCACCGGGTTTAGAGTTAAAAGTAATAAAAGTAATAATAGAATAGGACTAGCTCAGGACCTTGGAAGGAAGCTAATCTTTTAGGGGCCTATATATATATATATATATATATATATATATATATATTCCCCCCCCCCCCCCACTTTTTATNTGAGAGAGAGCACAAGAGAGGGAGAAGCAGACTCCCTGCTGAGCAGGAATCCCAGGGCGGGGCTCTATCACAGGATCCTGAGATCATGACTTGAGCTGAAGGTAGACGCTTAACCAACTGAGCCACCCAGGGGCTCCATGATGTTCTTGTTTTTAAATCCACACAAAGTATTTAACATCTAGTGAGTGCCCAGTGATATTAACTGTTATAGTGCTGCTAAAATCTTCCTTGACTGACATAAACTGGAAGAAATACCAGAAGGAGAAGAAATACGAATAAGCTATGGTGATAAAACATCCAAGGAGATGTATTCACAATATTTGACTGAACTGCTGAACTTTTTGGCCAAGTGTTCTGAATTATTTAGGTATGGTGTGGATATAGAAAATAGTGGTAGGGCGCCTGGGTGGCTCAGTGGGTTAAAGCCTCTGCTTTCGACTCAGGTCATGATCTCAGGGTCCTGGGATCGAGGCCCGCATCGGGCTCTCTGCTCAGCAGGGAGCCTGCTTCCTCCTCTCTCTCTGCCTGCCTCTCTGCCTACTTGTGATCTCTCTCTGTGTGTCAAATAAATAAATAAAATCTTTAAAAAAAAAAAAAAAGAAAAAAAAAAGAAAATAGTGGTAAATCATTCTTTTCATAGACCATTTAGCTGCTTATCACTATTAACCTTAATTTCATAAATACTACATGTGTTACTTCTTGAACATTAAATATGTATATTTTGAGCTAAGTGCTGAATATAGTGTTGTGTATTTGGCAGAGTCATCAGAAATCTGGGTTGCCCCCAAGTGTCCATTGACAGATGAACGGGTAAGCAAAGTGTGGCATATACATACATACATACAATGGAATATTCATCAGCCTTAAAAAGGAAGGGAATTCTAACATACACTACGACATAAATGAAACTGGGAATGTGTTCAGTGAAATAAGCCAGTCACAAAAAGACAAATACTATAATGATTCCACTTATATTATATACTTCAAGTAATCAAAAATTGCAGAGACAGAAACTAGAATGGTTGCCAGAGACTGGGGCAGGGAAAATTGAGTAGTTGCTATTTAATAGGTACAGAGTTTCAGTATTACAAGATGAAAATTGGTGTGGAGATGGATGGTAGTGATGGTTACACAGCATTATGAATGTTTAATACAGTGAACATAAATTTGGTCAAGATGGTAATTTTTATATGGCATGTATTTTATCACAATAGAGCACTTTTCGGTAAAAGGCCAAATTTCACAGTATGTTACTGAAGGGATAGTACTAAGGTCCTGAGTCTTTATAGATATTTACAGTATTAAGAACTTACTGTTTTCCATATTATAAGTCTAAGAAAAGCCTAAATTAAGAAAACCAAGAAGCTAAAAAGTTTAAGTGAATAAAGTATAGCAGCTCACCTGCCTAAGAATAAAGAGGCAGATGTCAGAACACTCGGATTCCAGCAGCCATCCAAAAAAAAAAAAAAAAAATGAAATCTTGCCATTTGCAACGACTTGGATGGAACTAGAGGGTATTATGCTGAACGAAATAAAGTCAGAGAAAGATAATTATCCTATGATCTCACTGATATGTGGAATTTAAGGAACAAGGCAGAGGATCATAGGAAGAGAGGAAAAAATGAAACAAGACAAAACCTGAGAGGGAAACAAACCATGAGAGACTCTTAATCTTAGGAAACAAACTGAGGGTTGAGGGTTGCTGGAGTGGAGGGGGTTGGGAGGGATGGGGTGGCTGGGTGATGGACATTGGGGAGGTATGTGTTGTGGTGAGTGCTGGGTGTTGTATAAAACTGATGAGTCACAGACCTATACCCCTGAAACAAGTAATATATTATATGTTAATTAAAAAAATACCTTGGATTCCAATCCTAATTCTGCCATTTACTAACTCTGTGTCCTTTATGGATTTTAGTTTATATAATGGAGGTATAAATTTACAGAGTTGTTTTGAGCAGAAAATGAAATAATAGTAAAGTATATTGTAACGTAGAAGGCATTATACACCTAGGAGCTGTGTAATCATTTTCTAATCTAGACTTTCTTTGCACAGTATGTTTCATTAGATGACATAAAAGCCCATTGTGCCAATTTTCTTAATGGAATGAGACTGTAATGGTAAAATGAACACTTATTGTAAATCCATGCTAACCACTATGAAAGCTTTGGGCCTAACTGAACATGCAGACTAATATAATGTCTGTGGTAGTGTATATGAGCTTATGACCTGAAGACTGTTAAATTGCAAACAGATTTTTATAAATACATAAGCACATTAATCCAAAATTAATCACAATTCCAGGTGTTCTTAGTGAGATGACTAGCTACATAACTGTCACCTTCTCCTAGTTCCAATGTTTAGAGTTGTAAGGGAAGCTTTAATCCTTGAGCTGACATAATTCAAGAAGAGTTCTGATGAACCTCAAATGTATGTTAATATATAGTTCCATGAGTAAGTTGCATATCAGAGTTACTTCCATTTTGCATATGTAAACTTTCTGTTCTTGATTGAATGTTATGTTTTCTAAACAGTTGGTTCTTTAATGATCAATTTATATATATAAATCCAATAAATATAAATTAAATATTATATAATATTTATAAAAAATCTGGAAAGTGTGAGAACCAACAAGGATTTAAAAATTAGTCTTTACCTCCTTTTATACTGGGAATTAAAATTATTTTGAAGATGACAGACCAGCTTAAGTTGAGGGTCACCCCCGCCCCATCACAAGCAACAGTAGACATAATTTTTAGAAGTAGAAGAATACTTTAACTTATGTTTTGGGAAGAAATGAAATTTTTTTGCAAAGTAATTCTGGGACTTGGAGTAGAGAGTGAGAAATGGACTTCATAGTTCAGAGTGTTAATTTGCTTTTAACCAAGAGTTAACAGAAGGAAATGGGAAATGAACAAGACAGACTTTTTGTCTAGTCAACACTGAATAGATTCACAAGAGTATTGAATATGAAACCACTGGCATGAATTTAAAATCCAAGATCTTTATCCCCAACTCCTACCAAGTAAGACTTGAAGTTACTTGAAGTCTGCCTTCCTCAGAAGTACCCTCACCATGCATCTAGAACAAATGGAGAACCCTTTCTTTTGATTGGTGGTGTTCAGCCTTCAAGGGGACTGTTCGGACGGAGGCTATCCTAGTGGGAAGATGGAATTATTACCAATTACTGTTGATTCTTTTCAGACCCACATCTTTATTAGAAGGTTGTTTAGATTCCTGTAGTCAGCGGTATAAGGAAACGCTGGGTTATTAACAGTTTCCAATGATTTCCTCAAGAGTTCCTTTGGTTGTCAAATCTCTTGATGCCTTTGTTGATAAGAGGTGGGTGAGGTTAGTGTCAGTTGACACAGATTCTTAAGAAATCTGTGATACTCTTATATTCTTCCCTCACACCCCCAATTCTCCCCTTTCCTACCCCATTCCATTTACACTTTTTAAATTGGATATTCTGTGACAACAAACTTTTCTCTATATTGAATATATTACATTGTTGCTATGTATCAAATATAAATGCCAGTAATTTTCTCTAATAGTTGCTCTGGAAAATTCTCCTTCCTTTGAAAAGATGCAAGAAAGCATTTTTACTTAACCAAAAGGTGTTTTTTGTTTTTCACCACTAAATCTTTTATTGTTGTGTTCATAGATTGGAGATGGCTGTCTTAAACTTGGAAGGTAGTCTTTGTAACGTGTTGAACTGTATACATAAACATTGCATGTTAAAAGACATCAAATGTGTTGTTAACAAGCAATACACTATAATGAATGGTTTTACCTTAGAAATGGGGACTTTGTGTTTTTCTCTTTGTGTATGATGTTACTTTTACATTGTTTTTTAACCATGGACTGTACTTTTCAAGTATATTCTTGGGACATACTGATAGGACATGCTCTAAGCATTTAGAATACTCATTTAGAAGAGAAAAGCGGTATACCAAAAGCTTGGTATGGTAGGTACTACAACACCTGGTATAAATATTGAGAAATACTTGTGATTCATCTGTGAGATGAAAAGGGAGAGATCCGTGACATACCTGTGTTGGTCCAGAATGGGAATTCTCTAGAATTTTGTATGTAAACTTTTAATTCTTAGTGATATATTTAAATTCAGGAAATGCCCTTTTGTGGGGGAAAATTGAGTTCCATTTTGCTTTTACTAGTTGATTTAAATTGCTTTTTAAATAAACTTATATAAAAATATGGAATTTAAAGGGACTACATTTTGTTCTATATAGGACTTTTAATTTTTGTTAGTTTTTTGGTTTATGTTCCTTAATTCCACAACCTCACTAATATTACTTACCTTTGAGTTAGGGCATTTCCTGATGCCTCCCTGTATTCTTCCCACTGAGAACCAAAACATCTTGCTTTGGGATTATTTTATTCTTCCCAAACATGTACTTGAGTCATGGTGCCTAACCCATTCTTGCTAATTTCAACTCTAGCGTGACTTTTTGACTCTAAGATTTAAAAAGTAATGCAATAAGCAGAATATTTTAAACAATTAAAATCTTATGCTCTGATTATTATATTATGGACGCACCCCTGTATGCTTCATGGATATCCACATATCTCAGGATGACTGTTCTGTCCTCACTTTGTGTAGCCTAGATACCGAGGCTGGAGCCAGAAATGACATGCTTGATAGCCCCTTCTGCAGAGATTATATTTTGGCTACGGTGAGCAATGGGGAAGGTACTATTGTGTATAGCAAGTACCTCTCACCTCCCCGCACAGTAAACTGTCCTGTACCCCCAGTGAACCTTCTGACTTGATTGGTATGATAGGGAGAAGATAGAGGAATCTATTTCTAGGGATTCTTTGTTTTTATTCTCCATTCCTTCAAAGGCCCAAAGTTGAGAACCAATGATCTGGTTCATTAGTACTCCAATAGACTGTTCTTTGGAGTCATCTAGGAAACTTGAAAAATATTGGTATCTGAGTCTTGCCCCTAAGATCCTGATTTAAATGGTATGGGGTGCAGTCCGGGTATTGGAATTTTTTTTAAAGCTCCTCACGTGATTCTGATTTGCTGTAAAAACTGTCAAGTTTGAAATCCACTGCCCTGGCCAGTAAAGTGAAAGTAGGGCAAAGGGATTTTTAAAACCTATCCTTCACGGGCGCCTGGGTGGCTCAGTGGGTTAATGCCTCTGCTTTCGGCTCAGGTCATGATCTCAGGGTCCTGGGATAGAGGCCCGCATCGGGCTCCCTGCTCAGCGGGGAGCCTGCTTCCCCCTCTCTCTCTCTGCCTGCCTCTCTGCCTCCTTGTGATCTCTCTCCCTCTGTGAAATAAATAAATAAAATCTTTAAAAAAAATAAAAATAAAAATAAAAAAAACCAAAAAAAACCCTATCCTTCCCAACTGTGAATAATGTAAGCTCCTTGAGGGCAGGAAACTTGTTCTCCACTGTGTGCCTAACCATGAACTGGTGTCTAGCACTTAGCAGGCACTGCAAGAATCCTTTCTGTGGAACGAAGGAGTATGCTTAAGAATCAGTATATTTTAAAGAATGAACCATTCAAGCATTAATTCTTTGAAATAATCTGAATTATATGAACTAGTGATAAATTAGTGATGAAAGAGATTAGGTTCTTTTTGTGTGCATGTGGAAGAAAAGCTGAAACTTAGGTATTTATTAAAATAGTGATAAGAATCTCTGCATGAATATGAAGTGCAAATATATTTTTATTATTCCCCTTAAGTCTGTTTGCACTTGAGATAACCCACTGGGAAAAAGTGATTATCCCATTGAGGCTAACTTCTACCGTAAAACATTTCCTTGATTTAGTTATTTTATCTTTTATCTCTAGAAAAGGATTTTTTCTGCTTGTTGTCTGCATGTGTTTTGCTTTTTCTGTGTGTGTGTGTGTATGTGTGTGTGTGTGTGTGTAAATGCAGTACAGTCTCCTTCCTTCAGGAAACACCTTTTTTTCTGTGTGATATAGTTTTTGTCATTTTCAGTTTAATGTGAACTAAGAAGTCCTCCTTTTCCTGTGAAAAGAAAATTTCCCAGCTGTTCATAAATTGTGGAGCCTGTCGTGGGAGAGGGGAAAATCTCAGTCTGAGTTTCTTCTCTCTATTCCATATGTCCTTTATTGCTTTTTCTATACAGCTTCTCTTTCATTTCTAATGTATACCATTTAATTGACAAGATGGTAACTGGTGACTTCCCAAGATGGTTTGAGGGTTAGCTCTGTTTTTGTATAGTTAGACCCATGGTGATAGTACTTTGCGAGAACTGTGGCAACACTGCTTTGCTTTCCTCCAACTGATTGAACAGGTAAGCTGGGAAAATTGAAAAATTGAAAGGGGTATTATTTTGAAAGTGATTTTACAGTGTTTTCTTAGTTAGAATGCTCACCACTTCCTCTCTTCTGTAAACACACCCATTTGAGCGTATCAGTTTCCTTTGTTTTGAGCCTCTCGTGTGTGTAGGTAGAACTACCATTTTGAATATGATCTCCTGTTGATTTAAAGGGAGCACCTCTAATAAACATCTGAGTATTCAGCTAACTGACTTAAAGTGGGGCTGTAGGAAGGATCTGTCATGCTATTAAATTATTGTTGGTCCCAAATATACTGCTGCTTTTGGTCATGTGGCTTCTAGTGCTTAGAACATTGTCTTGCTGCTGCTTTGCTTGACTTTTATCTTTTTAAATTATAATCTCTAAATCACATGTTAGCTCCCTTATGAGATTCTTCTTTTCCACCTCTGTTGCCTTGGGCCTGGGTAAGGTGCCTGATGTTTATGAGTTGACATACTATCCTGCAAAGGATAGAAAAGGAAATTTTGGACTTCTTAAGTTATATTTTGGTGCCATAGAAAGAACTTTCAGAAATGGGAGACTAAGGATCATTCATAGAAATAGGAACTTCTTAAGAGCCATTGTCATTTTTGTTACAACCTGTTTCTTCAGAAGATTACAGCCAACACAGGTTTTTAATTTGGGGACATCATGATTAAAGGTTATTCTGTGGACTCTCAAAATACTTGTCATCCATAGGTTTACTGACACTTCATCAAGGCTGTTTGAATGGGTGTATTACACAGACCTGGTCAAAGGGTGAGTAAGTGTTGGAAATGAGAAGTGAAGGGAATAAAATTGGGGCTTGGGAACGTTTATGTTTTTTTAGATTGCTACTTCCTGCTCAGCTTAGGAGAGTCCTGTAATTTTGTTGTAGTTAAGGAGATAGTCTGTAAGCTTGACAGATCACAGCTGTATCCTGTACTTTGTGTGAAAATGCATTTGCTTTCTCTCCTGTTCATTTAATTTTTCTGATTTCCTAATATATTAAAGTTTATTCTAGTGTTTCATGGAGGAAGAGGTTGGATATGTGCCCAGATAAGAATGTGAACAATGGTTAAATATTAGGTTATAGTCAGAGAGTGAATTAAATATGGGTGTGTGTGCTACAAAAACTGAATGACAAGGAGAAACCCCCACTGAATAAATTTTTAAAAGATCTCAAGAGCATTTGAATGTTTTAGACTAGTGCTATAATTGAAGTAGTTTTATTTTTTTTAATAAACCACACAGTTCCTTTACAAAGAATTAAATACTTGCTTAGTATTCTAACCATCCACTGTTTTATTCTCAAAGTTTCAGAACCTTGGGATGTTATTTCTTTTGTCTGACTATCCTAAACCTCTTTGATTGCCACTGGAACAATATTACCCAGAGCTCCTTCTTTCCTTGAAATTTTATATTCTAATGTCTAAGTTTAGTAAACTAGTAGGTTATATACATTAGCACAACTTCGTTTTTGACGTTGGTCAGACAGGTTCAAAATGTTTTTTGACATCTCAGTTGAATTGAAATGTTTCATTGATACATACAGAGGAATACATACATACACACATACATACATACATACAGAGGAATGATAACATGTTCCATAGGAGAGAGGATCCCAATTTGAGCATTCTCTCCTGAGCAGCAACTTTAATGGAGTGGAAAAAGTACTGGCCTGAAGTCAGGAGATAAGTGCTTCGTATGACCTTAGGTAGTGACCTTAGGTACCTCTGAATTCTCACAAGTGCAAAGAGAGAATTGGACTAGATGACCTTTAAGTTCTTTTCAGCTGTTTTTACTATTCATGGAGCCTGAGCTCTGCTAGCACAAAATGCCGTTGTCTCTCCTATTAGTGTCCATTACTCTCAAAGACGCACTATGGAATACGAAAGATAAAAAGAAGGCGAAGCCAAGGGCACCTGGCTGGCACAGTCTGTTGGGTGTCTGACTCTTGGTTTCGGCTTGGTCATAATCTCAGGCTCCTGAGATTCAGCCCCAAGTTGGGATCCTTGCTCAGTGCAGAGTCTCTTGAGATTCTCTCCCCACCCCTCTCCCCTCCCTTTCTGGCCTTCCCCTTTGCACAGTCTCTCTCTAAAATAAATAAATCATTAAAAAAAAAAAAAAGATGAAGCCATAGTTTCCAGATGGTGGGGCTCATCAAGCAAAGCCACATACTGTAGCCAAGGTAGATGCAGGGAATGTTGATGGCTTCCCGACAGTGTAGATAGTGGACAGGGGCTTATGGGTCGACTTACTCAGTGACACTTTTATTGGTGTAGTACAGTCTAGAAAAGGATTGTATTTTTTTTCTCTTACTACTGGTTGGTCTTGGAGAAGTCTTAGTGAGGGAACCAACTATTGTCAAGCCTTTGGGAACTTAAAATGAGAGCATCTTCAAAGAAGTACTTTTGTACGGAAGGAAGCAATTTGGTACTGTATTTCATGGAGTCTGTCTACAGGGCACATAAAAACAAATACATAGATGGAATACAAGTGCTTATAGAGGAAAAAGAAATATCCATTTGCTTAAAGAGCTTCCATTAGAAATAGACTGGCTAATGAAGGATTAACTATTTGCCTTTTCTTTTGTGTTAACCATGTTTATCTAGGTAGTATGTAAATGGATGTAAAAGCCTGCGATACTTCTCTTCAACAGACTCATCATAAAATGTTAGCATTGTATGAAATCTTTGACATCCGATTCAGTCTTCTCATTTGTAGTTGAGGAAACTGAGGCCCAGAAATACTGAGTAACTTGGCCAAAATAATGCTGTGAGTTAGAATCAGAGTTACAACTGGAACTAGAACCCAGTTCTGCTTGCTCTTAGATATTTTATTTTTGAGACTATGTATCTATTCTTTATATATTTGAAAGTATGAAGTGTACCACAAAAATTTTCAAAATAATAAGCAGTTTTGGTAAGTTAGTGAATGAGACTGAATCTTCCACTTTTTTTTTTCTAGGAATCCTCCCCCCGTGCCTTTGCTCTTCAGTAACATCAGAAAGTAACATTCTGCCAACAGATAGATTTTCTTTCTTTTTTTTTTTTTTAAAGATTTTATTTATTTATTTGACACAGAGAGAGAGATTACAAGTAGGCAGAGAGGCAGGCAGAGAGAGAGGAGAGAGGAGAAAGCAGGCTTCCCGCTGAGCAGAGAGCCCGATGTGGGCCTCGATCCCAGGACCCTGGGATCATGACCTGAGCCGAAGGCAGTGGCTTTAACCCACTGAGCCACCCAGGTGCCCCAACAGATAGATTTTCATGTCACATTCTCTATTAGATTCTTGGACCATGAGATAAAACAGTGTTAAGCAAAAGTGAGATAACATAAATGTAATGTTTCTGTGCAGTAAGAATCCAGAAAATTATTATGGTAGGGCAAGAGTATGTAACACTGACATATGTTGGTTTTATTTTATTTATTTGAGAGAGAAAGCACAAGCAGGGGTAGTGGGAGAAGCAGGCTCCCCACTGAGCAGGAAGCCCAATGCTGGGCTCCATCCCAGGACTCTGGAAGCACAACCCAAGTCAAAGTCAGGTTCCCAACCTACTGAGCCACCCAGGTGCCCGATGTGGTGGCTTTAAATAGGAATTTCAGAATCTTAACCCAGCAGAGAGCATGTGATACAAGGGGGAAAAAAAGAATTCCTGACTAATTGTTGTGCATTAGTAATTACGTTTTTTGTTTTATTTTAAATAATGACTTAGTTTTAAACAATGTCTTAATTTTTTAGTGACTATGAGGCCCAATTTATATTTAAATGTATTGGAAGTATTTCTACTCACTGAAAAATAGTAGTGCGTTCTGAAGATGGGAGATGTTGAATAAGTCAGACAATCGGATGTGTTAATACTTAACATTACTTTTGACCAGTATTTGAACTTTGTGATCATTTCTGCTATATTGCGTTTCAGTCTGTTCACCCTATTGTTAATGCGAAGAAGTGGAGTATGTTGTGTACTGATTTGAGACCTAAATTCTGTTTGAGAATCTCTCAATTTATTCCTCCATGTTGAATAGTTAAAACTATATGGATTACAGGGCACCTGGGTGGCTCAGTGGGTTAAAGCCTCTACCTTCGGCTCAGGTCATGATCCCAGGGTCCTGGGATCGAGCCCCACATCGGGCTCTGCTCGGTGGAGAGCCCGCTTCTCCCTCTCTCTCTGCCTACTTGTGCTCTCTCTCTCTCTCTCTCTCAAATAAATAAATAAAATTTTTAAAAAACTATATGGATTACTTAATTTGTTCTTGTTTTTATAAGAATTATACAACTCAACATGTGTGAGAGAGCTTGAATTACTTCTTAAAGAGTCTAGATTAGGAAAATGCTTTGGTTTTATGAGAAAGAGGATTTAAGTTTTTGCAGAGTGCTGAACTAGCCAACAGAAAAGGTAGCATCAAGTTATAAGCTCTTGGGCGCCTAGGTGGCTCAGTGGGTTAAAGCCTCTGCTTTCAGCTCAGGTCATGATCTCAGGGTCCTGGGATCCAGGCCCACATCAGGCTCTCTGCTCAGCAGAGAGCCTGCTTCCTCCTCTCTCTGTCTGCCTCTCTGCCTACTTGTGACCTCTCTCTCTCTCTCTCTCTCTGTGTCAAATAAATAAAATCTTAAAAAAAAAAAAAGTTATAAGCTCTTGCTACAGAAGAAAAGGGAAACTTTTCTCTCTTGTAGACTATCTTAATTTTTTTAAATTTATATTTCTAAATATAAGTTTAATAGACCTATGGAAAAGTACACAAATCATAAGCTAGTGCTTGACAAGTGTGTTCAAATGAACACACTGTATAATATCATCTAGATCAAGACAGGGAACACCAGAAACACCCTGATGTCCCCGTCTTCTTGGGCATTATGTCCTCCTTGCAAGGTAGCCATAATCTTGGCACCTCATAGGTTAGTGCTGCCTGCTTCTGAGTTTTATGTAAATTGAATCATTTGGTATCTGCTCTTTTGTATCTGGCTTCTTTTGCTCAACATTTTTGTCTGTGAAATTCATCCATGTATTTGCATCGTAACAATAGTTCATCTCATTGTGTGTATATAATCTACAATATCTGTCCTTTTTGTGGATGGTTATTCAGGTTGTTTCTCATTTTGGGCTGTTAAAATTAATTCTGGGGGCGCCTGGGTGGCTCACTCAGGTAAATGTCTGCCTTCTGCTCAGGCTTAGGTCATGATCTCAGAGTCCTGGGCTCTAGCCCTGAACCCCATGTACCCCTGTTGGGCTTCTGCTCAGAGGGGAGGTTGCTTCTCCCTCTCCCTCTGCCCCTCCCCCCACTCATGCTTGCTATCTCTCTTTTTCAAATAAATAAATAAAATCTTCAAAAAAATTTTTTGCCATGAATATTTTTAGTGTTCTTTATATATAAAATATATATATAAATTTAGTGTTCATATATTTTTATATATGTGTGCATATATATATGCATCTGTTGAGTGTATTCCTGGGAGAGGTGTAGCTAGCTTACAGGGGTGCATGTGTCCAACTTTTGTAGATAATGTCAAAAAACCTTCCAAAATATTCCTACTAATTGACATAAGGATTAGAAGAGTTCCAGATGCTCCACATCCTTGCCGATACTTGGTATTAACAATTTTTTGTTTTTGTTTTCATTTTAACCATACTGATAGGTAGATAGCATATCTCCATGTGGTTTTGATTTTTATTTCCCTGATGACTAATGATGACAGGCATTTCATTCATTTATTGGTCATTTGGACATTCTCTTTTGGGAAGTACCTGTTTAGATCTTTTACTAATAAACAGATTAAGTTGTCCTCTTTTTTTTTTTATAGTGATCTTTAAAATATATTCTGGATAATCTTTTATCAGGTTAAAGTTTTATCACTCTAAAGTCAATAGTTCTTTCTCCCCTTCTGAACAATCCAAGGATCTTAAAACACCTTAACTCTTAATCTCTATTTCCATCTTATGTGATATTATTGATCAGGATTTTACTTCCACTTTTTTAACCTTCTGCATTTTTTAAAAAAGAGTTTATTTATTTGACAGAGAGAGATCACAAGTAGGCAGGAGGCAGGCAGAGAGAGAGAGGAGGAAGCAGGCTCCCCGTTGAGCAGAGAGCCCTATGCGGGCCTCTATCCCAGGACCCTGAGATCATGACCTGAGCCGAAGGCAGAGGCTTTAACCCACTGAGCCACCCAGGCGCCCAACCTTCCGCATTTTTTAACCTTCTGCATTTTAACCTTATTGCTATTATTTTATATAGTATTTTAAAAACTATTCACTTGTTTACTATTTTCTTTCCTCTTCCATTTTCATTTTTCTAGTTTTAATTTTTCTGAAATTCATCCTTTAAAAGCTCCTTTAATGAATCTATAGAACTCTTTAGTGAGACAGGTTTATTTTTGGTTGGTTTTATTTACTTACTCTTGATCTGTTTGATTTACGGTTCTTGGCTGACTGTTATCTTCTCTCAGCACTATTATTTCTGTGTCTTATGACTTTTCTTTTGAAGTCTACTGCAAATAATTAACAGTCCTTTATAGGTGATTTCTCTCTAAAGTTTCTAGCCATGATTTCCTCAACTACAACCTCTTCCCTATTGTTTCCTCTTTAGAAACTCCGGTATGTTGGACCTCTTTGCTCTCTGTTTCTTAGCCTCTCTTTTACACATTCCATTTCTTTGTCTCTCTGCCATTCTGGCCAGTTTTTTCAAATTTAGATTCCAGTTTATTTTTTCTACGTGGGTCTAGTCTACTCTGTTTAATCCATTCACTATGTTTTTTTTCCATTATTCTCTAGTTTTTCAGCTCTGTTGGTCTTCCTTTATTACACCTTGTTTCTCATGCTTCCAATTCTATCTTTAAGGATTTTGAACATTGTGAAAAAAATTTATGTTGTTTGTCTTAGTATTCCATTGTCTGCAGTTCTCAGGGAGAGGTGTCAAATTCTATTCTCTGTTGTTTCTGCTGACTTTTGCTTAATGTGGCTTGTTACTCATGTGCTTTGTAATTTTGAATTTTTTTTTTTAAGATTTTATTTATTTGACAGAGATACAGCAAGAGAGGGAACACAAGCAGGGTGAGTAGGAGAGGGAGAATTAGGCTTCCTGCCGAACTGGGAGCCCAGTGCTCGGGGCTTGATCCCAGTACCCTGGGATCATGACCTGAGTTGAAGGCAGTCGCTTAACAACTGAGCCACCCAGGCGCCCCTGTAATTTTGAATTTTTAACTTGGCAGAATTTTATCTGTGGAAGTCCTTATTAGGCAGTCTGTTTTGATAGTACCTTTCTCCAGACAGAATTTATGTTCCCTTTTTGTGGGGGATCAGGGGTGCTACCAACCTAAGGCCACTTTATGTTATTCTCTTGGCTTAAGATTTTTTCAGTCATGTTGGGGGGGTTGTGTATTTTGTGTGTGTGTGGTTGTTTTTTGTTGTTGTTGTTTTTGTTTTGTTTCTGTCTCTGTGTATGTGCTTTTTAATTCCTTCTGTAGGTGGATAGATTCTTTTTTGGTCTACCTTTTAACCGAGGGTATTACCCTTCAGGATTTTGGATTTACGTGTATGTCTATGGTGGAGGTCTATAACAGCTCCCCACCTTGTAGAAAGAACTCTCCACCCCTGTAACTTATGACTTGAGGAAAACCTGCTCTCTAATTTAGCTATTTTTTCTTCACAACATTTAGTTCACCATCTTCAGATAACCAAGCGACTTTTATTTTTTACTTCTGATCTTACTCATCCTACTAAATTGACTATGACTATGACTAGGATTCCTTCATAAGTTTTAAGCACTTATAATCTGTTTATATTGTTGTGATATAATTGTCTAGTTATTTTGGAAATTACCGAAATAAAAGTATTTCCATGAATATTTCCTAATAATAGTATGGTCTCTGTAATGGCTTTATATTGAGAAAGATTTAGATTCCACATGTTTAGATTCCTCTTTTGAGCCCTAGCTACAAATCTTTGTTTTTAAACCAGTGATCAAAACGCTAAAGCTGTGGCTGGTTGCTGTGTTCTGACTATACTAAAAACATTGGTCAAGGTGCACTGATTGCTTACTGGTTTATCAGGTACATCTTGACTTTTGTGTCACAGCAAAGGCAAACACTTGTTGAATGCACAGTGTCTTTTTTTCCAATTACTGTAGGAAAGTATTAATGCTTACAGGAATGAACCAATTTGATTAACGTAGTAAATTGTCTGCAAAGAGTTTGAAATAAATAAATATATAAATATAAATATATATATCTATTAGCTTTCATTTCTGGATGTTTAGCAAAGATAATAACTGTTTAAACTTGAATTTGAAGAAGGTAATTTGCTTCTGGTAGAAGTTCTTTCCAAACTCCTTTCTGTAGTTTCCAGGCACATGATTGAAAAATATAGTAGTAAATGTGTATTATCTTATGGCTTCCAGTTGTTGTTGTTGTTGTTGTTTTTAACTTAAAAGTAACTCCAGAGGTACTAGTTTGGGGCTTCTTTCTTCCCTCTACCTCCTTTTTATTTAAAATACCATATCATTTATTATATTGGGCCAGCAGGAATCAGATTAAAGGGGTTGAGAGCTGTTTTAGATTAATGACTTGGCAACTTGGAAATAGCCCACAGGAGTCACAGTCCTGCTTGTCTTGGAGTGAGTTTTAAAAACTCAGCCATTAAGAATTGTTTCCATAAGCTGCCAAATTGAAAGTTGGAGTGAAGAAAAACCTGAGACTGATTCACATACCCCAACGTTCTTGTCAGTGTGCTTTCTGGGGATCTTGCTGTTTAAAGGATGGCATAGTTTACAGGATAAAAAGCTTTGTCATGACAATCAATAAATAATGCAGCTCTGGGTTTGCATAGACTTTATATTGCTTTTCCTCACAGTTCTTGATTTTTCATTTTCATACATCATAAGGTATTCTCTTTTTAATATTTTTTCAAGTGATAGCCATTTATTACATCCTAACTTTCTGTATTGGAAAAGCACTCCTTTTTCTTTATCCCATTTGTAGGATTGCACAGCAACCTTTCAGTTAAACAAAATCAAAATTGTTCACTTGTTCAGTGTTCCACCCCCTTGAAGTGAGCCACATAGCTCCCTGTGGGTGTGCCGGACCTCATGCTGCTGCCACAGTTACTTGATCCTCATCTGTTGTCCCTCTTGGCCCCTTTAGGACATCTCTTCATCTGCTTTCTTAGCTCTTCCTTTGCCCTCTTCCAACCAGTTTTTGCACTGCTCTAGTTATCTCCCTTCTCAAAGGCTCAGGAGCAGTTCTCATGAGGTTTTTTGTTGTTTTCCTTTTCTCTAAATAGTCTGAGAATGTTACTTATACACTGTCCAAAGCTATGTGTTTCACTGAGGAATTCCTACTGCAGGATCACACTTCTCAGTCTGAACATTTTGCAACAGTTTTTTTTTTCTATCTAGAAGATATCTGTCTAAAAGAACCTGGCAATCTCTAAAGAATTCACATAATATAAATAATCCTACCTTAGTTCTGTTTTAGGTATTTTTCACTTAGGTTGTCACGTAGTGTGTGCTGTAAATAAGATCTTCATATTATTCATAAAAATGGAAGACTTGTTATTTATGTGTACTTTCATGTGGAGACCTATCTTAAATGTTAACCTTGAGATGTTTTCACATTGGTAGTAACCTGATCAAAATGGGTGATCTGTTCTCAGAAATTTAATGTGGCATCCCTTTTACTTTTTTCAGATTAGCCCACAAAAGTGATCTTTCTCATATGTATCAACATCTTTCTGAGCCTTGAACTTGAAAATTGAGACAACTTAAAGACACAGTGCTTGTGATTAGTTGTGTTTTTCTTTTTTCTTCCCAGCCCCTCCCATTAAATCTACCATCCTTGTACTTGATACCTTTAAGGATTTGAGCCCATAGAATAATGGTATACCTGTTCCAGGTTGACCATGTCTTTGTATACTGACTTTGGTATTAACCTATAACATTTTTATTCCTCTTTCCATGAGGATGTGGTGGCAGATCATGGTTTGACTGGCTTCAAGATAATTGGTCTTAATTATTTCTGTCATCGGTTAGTGCAGTGTAGGAACAAACATTGTTCCAAGTAAGGATATAAATGGCTTTTGAGATTCTTTTCTTAGCGTGCAGGTCAGAAGATTAGGGTGAAAGCAAAAGCTCATGACACAAAACTGTATGGTTTGCTAGTAGATTGTAGGGTTCCTGTAGTTTAAATTATACAAACCACTGTAAGTTGTTAAGTAGTGACAATTTTATTTCCCTTTTATATTAGTTACCATTTGTGATATTTTTTATTTAAAGTAAAGCCATATGTTGGAGTGCCTGTTTGGTTCAGTCAGTTAAGCATCCAAACGATTTCAGCTCAGGTCATGATCTCAGGGTCATGAGGTAGAGCTGTGTGTTGGGCTCCATGTTGGGCATGGAGCCTATTTAAGATTCTCTCTCTCCTGCCTCTGATCCTCCTACACTCTCTCTTACTCTCTCTCTAAAAATAAATAAAATTTTAAAAATAAAGCCGTGTGTTAAAATACAAGTTTGTTAAGAAGCATATTGTCTTTTCATATCTTTCTGCCAGAGTTGTACATCATCCCCCCACCAAAATTTAAGACCAAGCTCAAGTGTAACATCCTAGAAACCTTTCAAATTGGCTCATTTCGCTGAATCCATAATATGTCTCTTATAACACACTAACACAGTGGCCTAATATAATTGCTTAAGAAGCTGTCTCTCCCTTCTTCCTTCCCAGCCCACAAGTTGATAGTGTTTTAGGATCAGAGATTATGTCTCATTCATTTCTTGCATTCTCCATTATATTATTTCCTCAACTGTGGAACATGATAAGTGTTGAATGAATTATTATTAAAAGAATAAATGAATATAACCAGAAATAGAAAGATTTATTGATGAATTGACTTACCAACTTCAAATTTAAAGGTAAATTTTTAAAATCTAAAACCAAAGTAGGTTAAAAATCCATGCAGCTATAGATTTGGCACAGAACAAGTATTTATTCTCCAACTAGAGTAATACTTGGGTGCAGAAAGTATGATGCACTAAATTGAAGTATTTCTAAAATGCTAAGAAGAGATGTGTTTATAGGCCAATATTGTTTTTGTGTTTGTTTCTGTTTTATTTTTTTAAAGATTTTATTTATTCATTTGAGAGCAAGAGAGAGAGCACAAGCAGGTGGAGGGGCAGAGGGAGAGGGAGAAGCAGACTCCCTGCCGAGCAGGGAGCCCAACTCAGGGCTCAATCCCAGGAACCCAAGATCATGACTTGAGCCAAAGGCAGATGTCCGACTGAGCCACCCAGGTGCCCCTCGTTTTTGTTTTAATTAAACCTCCTATCAATACTGCTGGTTTGCCTAAGGAAATAAAAAGGTGGCAGATCTACCAACTATGCATAGATACTTTCACTGAGGGCAGGTGGAACTGGAGGGGTTGAAGAATGGGAATGAAAAAGAGGAGAATATTTCTAAATCTGTCTCGTGCCCTGTTTTATGGTAGTATTTGGGGACATTGGAACTTTTTGTTTTACAGGATAGAAGGTGTTTTTGTAATGAATTCCAGAGCTTGATCTGAGAGGAGATCGTTAGTCTTTTAAGTCATGTGATTTGTCAGCGTGGCCACCTACCTATCTCAGCAGTGTTTAAAGCTAAGTATTTGGGGGGGGGGAAAAACTAAGTATTTGAAGAAATTTTTTTTGGACGAGAATATTTAAATTTCCAAACATTAAAAAAGAAGGCTTTTTTAAGTTGGGTAAATTATTTGAAATGTGAAACATTTTTTCAACTAAAGAGATTTTTCTCATGTTTTGAAAAGGCAATTAAAAAATGCCTACATTGGTCCCCCACATCCTTGGATCAGAGCAACAGTGATATTTTTAACAAGAAATTGCAGAGGCACCTGGATGACTCAGTTGGTTAAGCATCCAACTCTTGATTTCAGCTTGGGTCATGTTCTTGGGGTCCTGAAATTGAGCCCTGCATCAGGCTCTGTGCTCAGTGCAGAGTCGGCTTGAGATTCTCTCTGTCCCTCTGCTCATGTGTGTTCGCTCACTCGCTCTCAATAAATAAATTAATTAATTAAATCTTTAAAAAACTGCATGCATCATGAATGTCTGTCATGTGGCCATAGTGCATTTACATTTACTTGTTTTCTGTTCTGTTTTTTTGTTTGTTTGTTTTTGGAATTTTCCCCAAAGCAGAAATTATTTGTGAATGAAGATTTTTTAATAGCACATAAGTATTTACTCTTCACTTTTTAATGTTTATTTTTTCCCCATGTAGTCTTGGTATTCCTCTAAGAGGTGGTTAATAAAATGCATTGTTTTTGGAAGTATTATGCCATGGGAGAATCAAAGCCACATACTGTTTTTTCACTTCAAGATTGGCAACTTTCAGGTATAATACAAGCTCACTAGTTTGGTTAAATTTTTTTTTTTTTTTAGTTTGGTTAATTTTTGTTTTTAAATGGGGATCATATCCAATTTTTAGACCTAATGATTTACTGAATTTCTGTGTTAGCTTTATTCAGCTTAACTTACCAATCATTGTAGGTTATGTTGTTTATGTTTTTTTATCCAGCAAAAAACCTAATTTTGAACATTAACCATATTTCACTTATTCCCAGCCTTTCCTTTTCTGAAACTGCTTCATCTTTAAATTCTGGACTACCTCCATTAACAAATAACCATCTATCAGCTATTAAATAGGCAAAGGACATTATTCATTTACCATCCATAATATTTTTTGAACTTGCCCTATGCTAGGTGCTGAGGGGCCCTGCCTGCCAGTTACTCAGCAGCACATGTGAGAGCTATACCAACAAACTGAAAATTGTGAGTCAATGTAATGAGTGCTATGTTGGAGGTAAGCCAGAGGGCTGTGGCACTTGAGGCTTTGAACTTCAACGTGGAGGCCTTTCTTCACAAATCCATCTTTGCAAGGGAAGCAAAACCAGGGTTTTCCTAAATGGGAAATTATGGAATATAGCCAGATGCCTGCAGACAAGAGTTGAATTTCACCAACTTGGCAAGGCTCTCATTATCTTCTGAAGCATGAACACCATGGTTGGCATTTTTATCAAGGAGTTACCCATGTTGTATTTATTACTTCGGAGAACAGTTGGTTTGGTGGGGAAAGCCGTAAGAGTAAGAGCTATGATTTAGCACAGCTATGGTTCCAGGGCCATCTCTGACTTAGGTTTCATAACTCCAGGATGGCAGACTGTTACATGGAGTTGAGTCCTACATAAAACTCACACTCCTCTTAATTGTTTCAGCTTTGGTGTGTGTGTTTTTGTTTTTGTTTTTCTTTCCCAGACCTTTTTTCTCCCCTTGAGTTTTGCTCCCTCAGCTGAATCTCTTATGCTGTTTGGTTGTCCCCCCCCATCTGGGTTCTCTTAAACCCAGAGCCTCCCCACACTCTTTGTAAAGTTGGCCTTTTATGAAAATCACATGTAATGAAAAATCACTTCTCTACTTTATCTCCTTTGCCAGGAGTTGTGTGACCTTATATGCTTAACCTCTTGGAGTCTCCATATTCTCATCTATAAAAGGAACCTAGTAGTACTGCCTGGTGGAGTCGTGGGTGGTACACAGAATAGGTATTTAAAGCACATAACAGTTTGAATTATTCCAGTGGCACTTTAACTGTTTAGCAGCAGTTACTTCTCCAAGAACACAAGAGTTTGCACGCAGTTGAGTTTTAGTCTCTTTATTTTTATTTTTTTAGATTTATTTATTTTTATTTGACACAGAGACGTGGCAAGAGTGGGAACACAAGCAGCCAGGGGAGTGGGAGAGGGAGAAGTAGGTTTCCCGCTGAACAGGGAGCCCCCGATGTGAAGCTCGATCCCAGAACCCTGGGATCATGACCTGAGCCAAAGGCAGATGCTTAACGACTGAGCCACCCAGGCACCCCAACTTTTAATCTCTTTAATTTCATGCCCTGTGATCCTCTCCCTGCCCCCCCCCACTTTTCTAGCACTTTTATGTCCTTTTTGGTGAGTGTTTAGACTTAGTGGGGTTTTTTGGGGGGGTTGGGGTTTTGTTTTCTACTTTGATCATAACTGAGTACCCATTATCCAGGCATATCTATTCAGCAACACTTATTGACAGTATCCATGTGCTAGGCATTGGAATACAAAGATGCTCCCATTTAAGTAAGGGAAATTAATGGAAGCAGCCATCTGGTATGAGTTCTGTAATGCTGTTATTTAAAGCATAATGGAAACACGGGATGAAGAAGCTTTAATTTTGTTCTGAGTAGATTAGGAAAGTAGATTAGATTTTAACTGGGCCTTGAATTCTCACTTGGTAGTTAAAAGGAAGATCACACTTGGCGAAGGGAGCTCTTTATACAAAGACTGGTAGAGATAAAAGTATATTCAGTGTAAGTATGCACTACAGAGTCAAAAGTCTATGCTTTCCTCCCCCTACCACTCCAGTTCTGGAGGAAGGCAAAGAGAATAGACAAATAGCCTTTTTTTTCCGCAGACGTAGAAGATTGCTTGCCTCTGTAGTGAATAAAGAGTTATGATTTGCTATTTTTATTTTGAGTATGTGAAATGAGAGCGAACATAGACGTAGCACAAAAGCTTTGAAGCAGTATGCGAATGGGCATATGCTTGAACTATGCCCAGAACTGTTGATTTTGCTTCCACTTCTTGTGTTTCCTCCTTTTGGTCACTTACTACATCCCAGGCACTTTGCAAAGGTTATCTCTTTTAAGCCATAGAACTTTTATGAATTAAGATTTTCCTTGTTTTACATAGGACAAAACTAAGACTCACAGCTTTGAGTTTAAAAAACCAAAGCTGGGCACCTGGGTGGCTCAGTGGGTTAAAGCCTCTGCCTTCTGCTCAGGTCATGATCTCAGGGTCATGGGATCGAGGCCCACATCAGGCTCTCTGCTCAGCAGGGAGCCTGCTTCCTCCTTTCTCTCTGCCTGCCTGTCTGCCTACTTGTAATCTCTCTCTCTCTGTCAAATAAATAAATAAAATCTTAAAAAAAAAATAAAATAAAAATAAAAAACCAAAGCCAAGAAACGTTCTTAAGATGTATAGCCTGTAAGTGGCAGAGCTCTTCCTCTGAGCCAGCATTCTCTCCCAAGCTTCTGTTCTCTTCATCCCAAAGCCGAGTATAGAGCTGCTGGCTGAGAACCTTATTAGACTGGGCCCAAACAATAAATCACTGACCAGCTAACTGACCGGTACAGTCAGCCAAAACTTCTGAAGTTTTCTTTCCTTCACCTAAGAAGTGGAGTAATTGGAGCAGATAAGTCTACACTTCCTTTTAACTTTATAATTTCTTCCTAGGCTCCTTCCATCTGTTTCATTCATGCCTGATCACTTTGTGCAACCAAGTTATGTGACGTATGGGGAATGTTGTAATGCAGAGGTTGCAAAGGCATGACTATTTAGAGTTGTTTAAAATCAACTTTAAAAAAAAAACCATTTATTTATTTTAGAATGCAGGGAGGGGGACGGGACAGAGGGACGGGGTGGGGCAGGGTACAGGACACAGGACGGCAAAGGGAGGGAGAGTGAGAGAATCTCAAGCAGGCTCCCTGCTGATCGCTGATAATGGAACCTATTGTAAGAGCTTGATATTATGACCTGAGCTGAAATCAAAAGTTGGATGCCTCCAGGCTCTCTGCTCAGCAGGGAGCCTGCTTCCTCCTCTCCCTGTCTCTGCCTGCCTCTCTGCCTACTTGTAATCTCTCTCTCTGTCAAATAAATAAATAAAATCTTAAAAAAAAAAAAGTTGTATGCTTAATTGACTGAGCCACCCAAGCGCCTCTAAAATCACTTTAAAATCAAAATAATGATTGCCTCTGAGGAAATGGAAGAGGGGATTGTCTGGGGAGAGGCATGAGGGAACTTTCTGGGGTGAAGGAAATGTTCTTTCTGTATTTTGATAGGAGTTTGTGCAAGTGTACACTTAACATTTCTCATTTCATTGTCTATAAATTCTATATCAAAAGAAAAAAGCCATAAGTAAATATTGAACTCTGGGTAATGATATGCATGCTGAAGTATTGGGGGATATATATGGATATCTGTCACTTCAAAATACACTAAAAATAACAGATTAATGGATGGATAGAGAAATGGGTAGATGAGGTATGTGATAAAATAAATATAGTACAGTGTTAATGGTAAAATCGAGACAGGGCTTGTATAGTGCTTACTCTAAAATTCTTTTAAATTTGCTGTAAATTTGAAAATCTAATATGAAATATTAAAATATTATAATTGTCAGGGTGGGGAAATCACTTTTAAAATGAGTCAACAATTTCATATCAATAGTCCCCTCCTCACTTGAAGGTCTTTTTTAACACCACCCAGACTCTAGTTGGACTACCATGAATTTTAACCTGATTTAAACAGCTGAGAGAGACCTTTCCTTTCCTTAGCCAATCCTATAGATGGGGAGGTTCCTTCCCATGTATCTTTCAAGTTAGTCTGAATGTCCCACAGAGCTGAAGCTTGCTAAGCAAAGCTCATCTCTGTGGCTCTCTTGAGTCACTAATAGTTATACCGTATTTCTAGAATTTAATGTCACCACAGCCAAAGATTAAACTTTTCTCTCCCTCCATCTCCCACACTAGAAATATCCTTAATCTGGTGATGTTTCTTAAGGGGAAAACCCTTATTTTGGTTTTGTGCTTTATTTTCAATCAACCACAAATTTGAGTTGCCTTGTGTTTCATTATCTAACAAATGACACTTCGTTCTTTCCCAGCACTTTAGTTGGAGACAACTTCTCATTGTGCTGGTTTGAGTTCTGACACTTGAGAGCATCTTCATTCTGAAGCTTATGGCAGGCATGTCCCTCTTGTATTTGAAGCAAAGTGCTTGTCTTCTCTTCATTGCTTAAGCCTCAGCCCCTGGGGGTGCCCCAAATGAGTGTCTCTTCCAAGTTGTTTTTGAGAATGTATGGGTATGAAGAGTACATGAACTCTTGTGCAGCAAAAGTGGAGGGGAGAGCCCTTAGAACAATGAGTTCAATCATCGGGATACCTAATTTCCTATAAAAAACCAATAGCATAGCTACAATATGTTTTGAATTATTTTCTTTTAAAAATGTCCTTTTCCCCCTAACTTTAATAACTGTTTGTTACATACTGAAAGCACACATTATTTTATAATACTGTGTATTTGAAAATGTAACAAAATGGCATTTAAATGAAACAAGTATTTGAGATACAGTTGGAGTTGAAGGGCAGAGGGAGGGGGATCAGGACACGTTTTGAGTTGCACAGGAATCGGTACTATAATTGTTAAGCCTCTGGCACTCAATATACAGCGTTTGTATTTAAAATCCACAGAACTGCTATGGAAGGAGGAGGAGAAATTTAATTGTTTGAGAGTTACCATAGAAGATTGGATCGGTAAATTTACATGAATCCCTGAAACAGGCAGGTATATGTGAGTGCCAAATAATGTCTGAACTAACCAAGAAAAACTTGCTTTTCTACATCACTGTGGTGGAAGCATTGGTTCTCAACAACTTTCACATTTATGAGGATTTTTTTTAAAGGAACTCACTACACATTGGGCAAGCACCTGTGCAGTCCAAAAAGTATTGGCTGGATTTAACATACTGGGGGCATGTGGATTCCTGAGAATGTCACACCTTGTCTGTGCCAATAAATCAGTGTCTATTCTTGATACTAAATCTGATATCATTGGCAGATTTTCCCCTTTATTGGAAGGATAATAGTCAGAAGGGAGATTGTTTTTTCACGTATTTTGCTCTCTGATTGGGGTGTTTTTATGATTTTTTTTTTAAGCTATGAAATAATACTGGCAAGTCCCAGGAAAACTAGATCTGGATTTCATTTTGTCTTTTCAACTCTGTGTGATCTTGTGCACATTCCTGACATGTTACAAACAGCTTGTGTCTCTGAATGTGCTGTATCAATTTTCAGTGGTGAAAGCCCCAAAAGGAAACAGACTGATTCTTCCATGCACAAACAGCTGGGCAGTTGTGGATGGAATTAATTGCTGATATATATTGGCTGTGTTTTTCTTCTCTTGTCATTTCCTTTGCAGCTGTGAAAGTGAAGTTTGACTTGAAAACAGACATTTCCAGCAGTGCAAATCCAAAAAGTATCAAAATGGGATTCTTCAAATATATCTGACTGCTACTTTTGAGTTCAGTTTGGGGGCGAGATAGGGAAGAGCCAGGGATGGCAGGTGATTCATAATTACATATATGGTTGAAAATAAAGCAGGCACGTGGACTATGCAGTATTTTTTAATGGGTTAATTTATTTTATGGTAAAAGCGACCTCATAATCCAACAAAGGCTAGATCAGTCAGCAAGCACCCTCTTCCTGGGATCTTGGAAGAAGTTGTTATAGGCACCTCTGAAAATATTGTGGGGTGGTGGGGAAGAGGAAAATACCAAAATGTTCAGTACTGCAGACTGATTTACTGTTCTAGTGTAAGGAAGTAGCAGTTGGCACAGAGGGTAATGTGACAACACGTATCATTAAAAAAAATATTTTCCTGGTTTTTTCCAAAAGCCTAAATTCAATGTAAATGATTATATAGCTTATTTTTTACATGCCTGGGTATTTTACTGAAAAAGACCTATTTTTTATTCCATGAGTTATAGGAGTTCAGTTAAAACTGTTGGATGTGTGTTTGAATGTGCATATACAGGAAATAGTATTGTTTAAAATGACTTTGAACAATAACCAGATGTTTGGTAACAGTTTCAGTTAATTGATAAATTATTTTAGACACCAAGTTTTTTAGGCAGTATGGATACATCTTTCAGAATATCTTATTTGGAAATAAATCAGAAAAAATTAAAAATTAAAGCTTTGTGAAGCTATTAGAAAAAGCAAGTGACTCTATTTTTTTTTTTTTTAAGATTTTATTTATTTATTTATTTGACAGAGAGAGACACAGTGAGAAAGGGAACACAAGCAGGGGGAGTGGGAGAAGAAGCAGGCTTCCTGCCAAGCAAAGGAGCCTGATTCGGGGCTTGATCCCAGGACCCTGGGATCATGAGCTGAAGGCAAATGCTTTAACAACTGAGCCACCCAGATGCCATGACTATAAAATTTTTAAAAGTCTGGTATGCATATTAGTGATTTCCATCAAAATAATTCTCCCTTTTATGTATTTTAATATTCTCCCTAAAACAAGTTTATAAATTAAAAAAAATTTTTTTAAGGCAACTCTTGCTCTAGTTAGTCGGTAAGAAAATGTTTTTATTTCTGCATTACCAGGAGAACTAGTATTGATAGAGAAGGGTAGGTAATGCTTATGTTCATGATTGGGTCCCCTATTTTGGCCAAACAGTCCAAAACTAAAGTTCTAGAGTGAGCAATATTGCCAACACCTTGAGATAGGCAGAAGCTGCTGTTGCTAAACTTAGAAGTTGGCATGGTTGGACTTCCTTTATAGTAGTTCACTTCCACCTCACGTTCTGCTGGTTGAGCGGTGTGATCTACCTTGTATTTTATCTTTACTTTCTTCACAAAAAAGAAATGAGTCCATATTTTCTTTCACAGCAGGAAAGCAGATCTTCAAGCATGTACTGCCCTCCCCTCCCCCATTTCTTTAAGGAGGATTAACCAATTAGTTTTGACTCTGAGGCCCTGAAAAGTGTTGTGGCAGTATTAACGTTCAGTTTGCTGTCACTGAAGCCTGCTTTGGGTGTGTTGTTTCCCCCAGAGTGGGCTCCACCCTTGCTCTAACCGCACTGAGTGTGGATATCTCCCTGTTTAAAACAAAGTTCATTTTTAGGGCAGCATTGCATCAGAATTGCCACACAAAAACCAGCTTAAGAAATTACAGCAACTTCAATTTTTTTTGTAAGTAATGGATTGTCTGTTGTAAAACTGATAACGCACAGCTTAGGGGGAAACATAGATAAGATAGATGGCTAGTTTTATCCTAGCTGCTAGTAATGTTCTGTATTCTTTTTGGGAAGGAGCCTGTAGCTTTATCAGTCAACTAAAATTTTTTCCTGTTAGTTCACTTGTTTGCTTTTTTGTTGTTGTTCCTTAAACAGATTACTGAACTGTTGTTTTTAATTGTTTGGGGGATGACAATGACTGTTTAAACTAAGGAAAATACTGGTAGTTTCCCAAATGTACTAATTACTTAACATAAAAATGCTTGAAGTAGTGTTTTGCACTGAATTTTTTGGACCCATTAACAGCATAATCTGGTAATACTGTATTTCGAGACATCGTGGCATGAACTTTGTGTGTAAGAGTGGGTTCATTGAATTAAAAAAAGGCAGCATCTAAAGAGCCTTTATTTCTGTAATAATGATGCTTTGTCCTGCTGCTGTTGGGTATTTGTCAGAAGAGTTGGGGAAGGCTGCAGCCCAAAGTTCTGTTCCATGCCTTTTCTGTGCCTCTGTTCTTTCTAGAGTTTGTGACGTGAGTGGTAGGTTGAACTATGGGAGAATTGCATTATTCAATGAGTTCCACATTCAGCAATTTTTTCTTTGCAAATGGATCTGACTTCCCCCCCCCTCCCATTTTGGGGTTTCATTTGTAACTGTGTTTTAAATGCCTGTGAAGTGTTTAATTATGCACTGACCAGAGTAGGCACGTTGAGAGAGAGGCTGTGCTCTGTGATCTCTTCTGTACTGACTGTTGTCTTCCTCTTATGCGTGTTCATCATGTACCCTTGTGGGAGAGACACACCCATTCAGTACAAGCAAGTTAAACCACTTGCTTCAGTTGAAATCAAAGCTGAATGTTGAAAATGGCAGATTTTCGTAAAGCTTGCAGGGGTGACATTGTGTCATCCTTTTTGGACTTAGACTTGTGAGCATTTCCTTGTTTAGCTTCCTCTTTGAAACTTGGTAGTAATTTTGTTTAGCCATTTTCTAACATCACAAGGATGTAAGAATAAAGTAGAAGCTTGGTATCAGATAAAAGCACTAGCCTGGGAATCAAAAGGCTATTACGTTGGACACTGGTTTCTTTACTTGTAAACTTGGGAATTTGGGTTAGCTCTCTAAGATCTTTTCCAGCTGAGAATACCCTAATTCTCTTTGTAAAGACAGCCTATTCCAAAAATGCTAAAGGGTATATATTGAAGTTGAGGGGAAAAATGTTTAGATGTTAACCCAGAATCATTCTTATAATTGACATGAAAGCTAAAGCTTTACTTTAAATAAACTGTGTATATCAGAAATTTTAGAAATTTACTCTTTGATTCTATTCTGAGCAGTAGAGTTCACTAATCATCACCTCAACAAGAAAATAAATTTTCAGGTCGTGTTTTACATCCCTACCCAGTATACAAACCACATACACACCACTTAATTTCTGAAATAAGTTTCCCTTACAACACAGAAAATGCTCTTATTTTTTTTTCATTTTTAAAATGTTGGTTTCAATCTGCTGAGCTAGATGATCTCCACTGTCTCTTTGAACTCTAGCAGAATACACTTACTCTTAGATGTTTTGATAGTTGCTCCAGAGCAAAGCTTGCCAACCACTTTGTTGTTAAATATTGAAATCAGGATATTTTCTAAATAGACTTTATTTGGAACTTTTATAGAATGTCACTAATTAATACCTCCAGTAATACTCTTATTTTTTTAAAAAGTTACTAAAAAAATTTGGGGCACCTAGGTGGCTTGCTCAGTTAAGTGTCTCACTCTTGCTTTCAGCTCAGATCTTGATCCCAGGGTTGTGAGATTGAGCTACATGTCAGGCCTGCTAAAGAATCTCTCTCTCCCTCTCCCACGCCTCTCTTAAAAAAAAAAATTGTCTTATTTTTTTCCTTGTAGTAATTATATAACATAAAGAAAGAGGAGTGAGGGGCGCCCGGGTGGCTCAGTGGGTTAAAGCCTTTGCCTTCGGCTCAGGTCATGATCTCAGGGACCTGGGATCAAGCCCTGCATCGGGCTCCCTGCTCGGCGGCGAGCCTGCTCCCTCCTCTCTCTCTGCCTGCCTCTCTGCCTACTTGTGATCTCTCTCTCTGTCAAATAAATAAATAAAAATCTTTAAAAAAAAAAAAAAAAGAGGAGTGAATTTTTTTTCACCAGGTTCTGTATAGCTGCCCTGAAATCCTCTGTTTATTCCATTATACAAGACATAGGACAAAATGTCTCTTTACTACCCTAATCCCTCGGGGGGAGTTTCTTCTCTGTTTTTCCAAAATATTTCTGTGAATGAGTGCACATCTTTTTTTTTAAACCAAATTGAATTATACTATGCACACCATTATGTATCTACCCCATTCTTTTTAATGGCTATATAGTACTTCAGTGTTTGGATGGATGTACTATAATTTATTCGCTCATCCTTTGATATCTGGATTATTTCCAAATTGTTCCCTTTCTCCCCTATCAGATATACTTAATCAGTCCTCTCTCCTACCTCCATTTTGGGGGCAGAACCCAGGTGCTAAAAGGGGTAATAGTGCTGTGCAGAAATAGAGAAATCCCTCATCAATTTCTCCTCCTCTGGTTAGAACGCCAAGGGTAGGCCCACTGTCCCAGCCATTCATGAGTGCGTAAGAACTGCCCTAGGAGTCATTTTTCAGCAGATTAATGAAATAACATTTGGTTCAAAGTCTGGTAACTTGAGTGTAAGGTTGTGGGCAGGTCAGTTAACCTCCTTGATCCTCAGTTTTGCCACCTATAAAATGAGAAAATGAGAGGTTAAAATAGATGAGCTTTAATGCCCTTTCCAACTGTAGTATTTATGTATATTTTTGTTGAAGTATTGATTTAAGCTATATAAGCCCAATTTATATTAAGTTTCTGTTAAATTGAAAACACCTTTTGTATGTATTGTGTGATGTGTAATTTATTTGACCTACAATTTGGGCTAAGCTATTTTAAAGTATAAGACTATAAAAAGGAGAAGTTGAATGTTATATTTTATATAAACTCTCCTTTTCTAAAAAGTCCATTTCAAAAGTATAAAACCATTCCAGAGAAAAGCAGATCCTTTTATCAAGCTTGAATACTTGAGGAGAAGATTCCGAGTGAGGTGATGTTTGTTTTTAAAATGAATCCTTATAATTTTCAGTGAATCCAGCCATTCAGGGCTAATCCTCAGGGCTTTGAAACTTGGCATCAGCCCCCTTGTTTAAATTGTTTTCACATTCTAGTCCTCTAATCCATCTCCTTGTTTCATTGAATGCTAAAATTGATATTGCTTGACATAGCTAAAGTTGTTTGATTTGGTGCTGAGGAAGCAGCTTAGAGGTGAACTGTACACTATTATCCTGCCAGCAAAGTTATCAAGTTACACAGCAAAGTTATAAAGTAACAGAAGCAGGAATTTTTGCTGCATCACACATAAGATGTTTAGGATTGCCGGTTTCACAATTTTATTCTTGCAGTTCTGTCAAATGACAGCTGTCCTGAAAGCAGAATGGTAAAGAACTTCATTGTTTGATTTGTGTAATAACAATAAGAAGATAAAAAGATGTTTTCTCAGCCTGGAGGTAGGGGAGTCCGTGTGTGTTCATATCCTGTTTTAGCCTGTCTTTGTGGCAGAAAACTTGTTATACCTTGAATAAGTATGCTTCTCTAAAACCTGAGATGTTATTCATTAATCGAAGCAATGCTGCATAAACTACCAGTATTCTGTGTTAATTTTCATATCAGTTATTTGATAATACAGTTCAGTTTAGCAAAATGTATTGAGGACCATCTAGGAACAAAGCAGTGCATTAAGCAGTGGAAGTACCTAAATAATAGAGACAGTCTCACTGAAATTTATTAAAATGACAACTCTTATTTTTTCCATTGATAGAATTTTCTAATATTCACTGGTAAGAGGAATTGGGCAGAGAAAGTTCTTCAAATTTTGAGTCCGTGAAAATAGATAAAAGCAAGGTATATCTTAAGTATTTTAAAAGGTTTTAATATCTTGGTAGGACAGTGTCAGTTACTGTGGAGACACACTCTTCTGTGTGTGGATCTGCTTGTGACATCAGTTTCTCACAAATGATATTCTAAACAAAACAAATTGTGTTTGGATTAATTGAGGCTTAATTTTTGCCTACTCACATAGATATGACATATAAAAACCTGTTACAATTATTGTACCTCATATTATGACTTAATCTATTGCTCGTATGACACTAGCCTTTAAAAATGGTCACACTATGTCTTGATGACACATCCTGATATCTTCTTTGTCAAGTTACACCATCCATTGTGACATTTATGACTAAGGAAATTCTCTATAGTTAGAAATATACAGGATACTGCTGTCTACAGGATGTTGAACTGCTTTGTCTAAAATGTTTGCAATCACTTTAGAAAAACAATCCTATAATAGCAAAATCAGTCCAATAGATTATAGTTTGAGCTGAAGTAGAAAGCCATTTTAAGAGAGAGAGAGAGAGAGAGAGAGAGAGAGAGAGAGAGTGTGTGTGTGTGTGTGTGTGTGTGTAAAAGAGACAGAGAAGAAAAAGTCTAATCATTACTCCATCATGCTGGGACTGCTGTTTCTTCTTTGGAGCCCAGCTTTTGGCAGGGGTCCTGTGACACACAGTGGGAATTCACTTCCTATCAGGAAACGCTGTTTTTCAATGTATTATCTTGTTGAGACAACCACAGTGAACAATAGGCTATTAATGTATTAGAACAACAAGTGTCATAACTAAGCCAATATTTGCTTTGTTTTGAGTGCTACCCTAAAAAAAAAAAAAAAACTTTGGCCAGGCTTCAGAATACATTTGACCATCAATAACTGCTGGGCATAAAAGTCATGACAGTTAAAAAGAACAAGGAAGAGGGCGCCTGGGTGGCTCAGCGGTTTAAAGCCTCTGCCTTCGGCTCAGGTCATGATCTCAGGGTCCTGGGATCGAGGCCCACATCGGGCTCTCTGCTCGGCAGGGAGCCTGCTTCCTCCTCTCTCCCTGCCTGCCTCTCTGCCTACTTGTGATCTCTCTCTCTCTCTCTGTCAAATAAATAAATAAAATCTTTAAAAAAAAAAAAAGAACAAGGAAGAAAAAAATGTGTTAATAGCAGTGATGAACTTTTTGTAGGTTTACTCCCTATGCATAGACAAGAATTAATTAAATGGTTTTAAATACATCTTTCAGGTATGAAAAATGTCCACTTAAAGGTGTGTTTTGAGTTCTGGAAAGTACAACCAAGAAGCTAGTGCAAAGAAAAAATCCTCAAACTCAGGGTTTTGTTTTGTTTTGTTTTGTTTTTTAAAGATTGTATTTATTTATTTATTTATTTGTCAGAGAGAGAGAGATAGAGAGAGAGAGAGAGCGAGCACAAGCAGGCAGAGTGGTAGACAGAGGCAGAGGGAGAAGCAGGCTCCCTGCGGAGCAAGGAGCCCGATACAGGACTTGGTCCCAGGACCCTCAGATCATGACCTGAGCCAAAGGCAGCTGCTTAACCAACTGAGCCACCCAGGCGTCCCTCAAACTCAGAGTTTTTTAGGAAATATCAAATGCACTTATACATCACATTCAATTTTGGATATTTGTATTTAAAATAATTTTATAATTCTTATTTGAGGTCTGTCTACTTTTTCAGAGCTGTTTCTTTTATAATGATTAGGAAGAAGAAAACTCCATTCAGGGTATGGTCAGTTAATATCAAATCACCACTATAATTCTGTGATAAGAATATATTAAAACTTCAGAGCTGGAAGGGAAACCTAGAAGTCATGTGGTCAAACCATATTATACATGAAGCACATCAGAACTTACCTTTCATTTTACTCTTCCTTTACTATCTTAACCCAAAATTCTGTTTAACTGCCATTTTCAACAACTCTTGGATATTTTATATTTATCTTTCATGTTCGTTACCCTTCCATGTATCCATGTCTTAGTTCTTCTGTGATAAAACTGTAAAGTCCTTAAAGGCAGGACCTGGAACTGTGTCTTATATGTCTTTATAGACTTTACCTAACAGCTGAATTATTGTTTGCTGATTGATAGTATCAGTAGGGTTGTGGGTTTTTTAAAATTATTTTAAAATGACGTTTTTGTACCACAACTTGTAGTCAAAACCCAGGAGTATTTATAGATTTTTTTAAATTGCTCTTTTTATACCTTCACTCTTTTTTGTGTGATTACTTTTCAGTCAGTTTAAGACATTTATTTTATATGCAGGTGAAATTCATTATCTCAACCATCTTGGGTACCTAGCCATTCTGAACAAACCATAGTTAGCCCAATTTTCAACGGTTGCTCTAAATTCTCTGCCCTAGTTTATTCTAAGACACGTAGAGAATGGGATATTATGATTCAGTAGCCCTACTTACCTCACTTAGTTTAATAAACCCTTATTGCATAATTGTAAGTGGACAGTAAAGAAAGGAAGAAGATGTTGACCCAATTACTGGGGCAGACAGACCTACTCAAATAATTTAAAGGGCAACACAGACTATGAAAAAGTGCTTTGGTGCTTTGGCGGCAGCAGCGGTGCAGGGAAAGGCTAATTCTTGTGGAGAAGATTGAGGAAAGCCATTGGAAGGAGTTGGCTTTTGAATAAGACCTCAAAGTATGAATTAAGATTTGGAAGGATGGAGATGAGAAGGAAAACAGTTCAAGTACATGAGAAATAAGGTGAGCAAAGCATTAATCAGGGAAATGGCTTTTGTTTGGGAGAGTCATCATTTTCCTCTAAGCCTATCAGGGATACACTTGGAAGTCTTTACCATCCTATTTTCAGAGCCTGAGTTTTAGAAACCCCCAGGCTGATTCCTAAGTGTTTTTAAAGGTAGGACTCCAAGGTGCTTTTTTTTTTTTCTTGAGGGAAAGACTAAGAAAATTGTGTTTTGGGAAAATTATATAGTAGGTATCTTTGTGCTTCTCAGTTGTAACCATGAACCCCAAGGGTTATAGTGTTTAAAATAACACTTTCCGGCACTTTGCAACTCTATAGAACTCTTCCTTGACAATAGAGATCAAATGTAGAAACAAAATATTTAACACACACTGGGGAGAGCTCCTTAAGTTACTAAGCTCCATGAAGATTGCTTTTTATTTGACAATAAAGTACTTGATGTAGGCTTTAAGTCCAGCTAAATAGGCACTATAGAACTAAGCTGTGAGTCTAGTCTTTGTGAGCCTCACAAAAGCAAGAATCCTGCTCCAAGCCTGAATTTAAAATATAGCAGGCAATTTAAGTGGACCCTTCAGGCATGTGTGAGTGGGTACAAAAAGCTGAGTCATAAAGTGTATTCTCTCTAGTGAATTACCATTAAAGCTTAAAAGTGCAGCGTTCTCATTATTTTAAAAAGTGGTTAAATGGTTCTAAATTCTTATGAAAATACACACACAAAAAAAATTGTTTCGTGTGTTGTTAACTCTGACTGCATACTTACAAACTACTTAAAATCAAGAAATTGGAGCTTGAGACATTAGGTGACTTTTCTTTTTTGTAAAACTTAACATTTAATGCATAGTAGCTTCTGAAATTAGTTTATTGACAAAATGTTTAAAGGAATTATTTAATGTAGTTTCTGTTTTAAATCTTTTCTTACATTGGCAGATAATATTTACTTTCTATGTACCATATGCCGCTGTAGATAATGTGAAATCTCAATAAATTGAGGACACATTGAGAAGTCATGTTCCTTTTGGACCTTATTCTTCATAAGGAGAATGACGAGTTAGGATTAGAAGTAATATCTTAAAAGTGTTAGAGCATAATAGGACATTAGTTATTTTTTTTTTAAGATTTTATTTATTTATTTATTTGATAGAGATCACAAGTAGGCAGAGAGGCAGGCAGAGAGAGAGGGGGAAGCAGGCTCTCCGCTGAGCAGAGAGCCCGATGTGGGGGCTTGATCTCAGCGCCCTGGGATCATGACCTGAGCCGAAGGCAGAGGCCTAACCCACTGAGCTACCCAGGCGCCCCAAGGACATAAGTTCTAAGGATACTATTCTTATTTTGGTTCTAATTAAGTAATATTAGGGAAGGGCAGTATATATTTCTTGGGATAGTTATTTGGGTTTATAAATGTTTTGTCTCTCTCTTATCCTTACAAAGTTATGCTTCTTCCTTTAAAAATCTGTACTTCTGATGCCTTTGCTAAACTTTCCTCTGTAAATTAAATGATGAATTAGTTTAATGGTTTCTCTTTTTCCCTGATTTTGACATATAGACTTTTTAGGTCTTCTTTCACACTTTCTTTTTATTAAGACTTCAGGTTCCAGCTGTGGTTTAGAGACTTAAATTTTTGTCTCTGTCATCTCCAGTCTCCTCTTTTGTCTCCATGTCAGAAAAGAATCTAAGTCTTTTTTCTCTTACATGAATTGTCATAAAAAAATAAAAATGTATTCATATATTTTCTAGGTTCTTGTATCAACTAAGCATACTTTTCAAGGCTAAATCTTACTTTATACTTGGTCAGAGCCTAAACCTCTTTAAATGACAATAAATGACCAACACAGTTCTAGATGAAATAATGGGACATATGTAATCTAGGTATTAGGTTCCAAAGAACTCACCCACCACTACCACCTCTTCCTTTTAAGGTTTCCCGGTAGCCCTCCCAGTAACGGCGGATTAAACAAAGCACCAGACGAATAGGCACGAGGGGAGATTTTTAATAGAGATGCCCTCGGGCGAGGTTCCACGACTCCAAGAGAAGGGAGTCGGGGAAGTCGCACCTGGGGAGGATGCGCACGGGTTTTTATGGGGTGTGGGCGGAACAGGGGGAACATGACCATAATTGGTAGGAGATTGGATGGAGTTCAGCCCTCGGTTTCCCGCCGAAGCTCTGGCCTTGGCGGTCTTTTGAGAGTGGAAGCTGATTAGAGGGGGGCGGGGTGGTGAGACAGTAGGGCAGCCGCCGTCTTGTGGCCTCCTCAGTTCCCTGGACCTGTCGGCCCAACATTCCTAATGCTTAGCATTATAGTTATAGTTTATACTACACTTTGTGGAAGATTTAATTTGGTGAATGACAAGGAAATTTTGCTCATTTATTATTGACTTAAAAATCCCTGAGTGTCAGACCGTGTGCGACATGTTTTCATGTTCAAGTAAATTTCATTGTCAGAAAAACCTAATCTCTGAAAATACATATATTGCCAAAGAGTTCACATTAGAGGCAGGGACTTAGATGGTGTTCACTTAGGTGGTTCACTTAGATTTGGGGATTGCGGTAGGGGAGGAGTTGGAAACATTTACCAAAGTTTCTTAACAGGTATAAATTTGAAATGACTCAAAATTTAAAAACATTATTGGAGGTTAGGGAGAAGAATGGGATGGTAGAGGTACAATATTGCACAGTGGTTAAGAACAGAGATTCTGGAGCCAGTCTCCTTGAATTTATATCTCAGCTAACACATATTCTTGTATGATCTTGGATAAGCAACTTCTCTGTGCTATTTCTTTATAAAATGAGTATGGTAATAGCACCTACCTTTCTAGAGTTATTATGGGGATTAAAAGAGTTAAAACATGCTATATTCTTAAGACCATGTTAGACCACATTAGATGGTCAGGAAATGTTGACTACTGGCCATTATCCCTCTCTTCACACAAAAACATTTTCATCAAAAATGCATTTTTGCATTCTAATGTAATTTCTTTAATGAATACCAACACAAGCTTAATTACTAAGGATGTTGTAAGGAATGGAGTTGCAGTGACCGAAACATGCCTGACAAGGATTTGAAATCTAGGCAGATCCTTGAGGACTAGGTAGAACCCTAGCAAGAGGCAATAGGGAAGAACTCAGGTATGTGGACTATCAGTAAGAGGGAGGTTCAACAGTTAAGTGTCAAACCCTGATACATGGGCAGAGCACTGGGACAGGGTATTTCGGTAATTGGGAGAAGGCTAGATGGAGAATCAATACCAGGGGACTGTGCATGGCATCAGAAATCTCCTATAAGCCAAGGTGTTAGCTGTCAGGTGACCTCAGGGAATTATAGAAAGTGATAGAAGGGTCTAAGACTCAGACCTGACATATCAGGTTCAGGTATAGACTTTTAGTTTTGAAAGTATTTGGAGTTACCTGACAGAGAAACAAGAAAGGGATTTAGGCTGCTTTATAGTGAGTGGAGGGGCTGAGAGACCAACAGAATTTGATCATTAAGAATTAGATAAAAGTATTGCTCAAGTGAAAGTCAGACAACAGAGTAGAAGCAGCAGCAAGACTAACTTGATGTTGAACTGCTTAACTGGTGTTTTACGGTTTTTCATAATCCTAGGGATCCAGGGCCCTGTGGCATGACGTTGAAACTGCAGGTTAGGGTTCAGTGGTCCCTAATGTGGGGAGATGGGCAGAACTACTGCATGCACGTATGCACAGCAAGAACCTGCTCACCTGAGCAAGTGGTTTTTTAAATCCATCCCTAGTTAAATGGAAAAATATTCCATCAGACTGTAATATTCTTTTGTTTGGTAATTGCTTTAACACTGTTATAGCTATAATAGAAGTAGTAGAGTCCACTGCACTTATATTTGTGGGTAGCATTCATTGTGA
The DNA here is from genome assembly GCA_002007465.1 of Ailurus styani. NCBI lineage: Eukaryota > Metazoa > Chordata > Mammalia > Carnivora > Ailuridae > Ailurus > Ailurus styani. The sequence goes on along the minus strand of LNAC01000201.1, from coordinate 1,914,638 downwards.
ATCTTCATGGAGTTTTACAAAGAAATTTCTGTTCAGCTTCTGATATGATAAGAAAATTTGTATATCTTCTTGGTTTCAGATTTTCTTGGAAGCATTGTTTCTCAGTCTAAAATTGCAGCTTGCAAAAGTCATACCACTGTGGAATATATTTACCTTGCATTGCCCTTACTTATACCAGTGATGTCTGTTATTTCTAAAAAGCCAGCTGTGATTCTGCAAAGGTGTGCTATCTATCCACATTGTTATCTACGTTGTTGTGATGGTAAAATGCCTCGTAAAAAATCAGTATTATCAGGATGGAAATTCCATTGGAACAGCGTGTGTATGTGTTTCCTAGAACTACCATAAAAAAGTGCTACAAAACGAGTGGCTGGAAACAACAGAAATTTATTCTCTTATAGTTCTTGAGGCCAGAAGTCCAAAATCAGGGTGTCAGCAAGGTTGGTTTCTTCTGGGGGCTTTGAGGGAAAACCTGCTTTATGCCTCTCCTAGCTTTTGGTGCCATCAATCCTTGGAGTTCCCTGGTTTGGAGCAGCATCAGTTTGATCTCTGCTTCCATCATTACATAGCCTTTTCCCCGTGTGTCTCCTATGTCTGTGTCCACATCTCTCTCACTTTTATAAAGACACTAGTCATTGAGTTTAAGGCCTGCTCTCATCCAGTATGACTTCATCTTAACTTTATTTCAAATTAAGGCCCTATTTTCAAATAAGGTCACATTCTGAAGTAATGCCATGAATTTGGGGGGGACACTTCAACCCAGTGCAGTATGTAAAATTGAACTCTAGATCTAAAGGATGATTCATTTAAAAAAAAAAAAGCTAGTTTCACAAAAATAGATTTTTTTAAACAAAGCAGATTTCTGAGGTTGATGAATATCTCTTTTCATGGACTGCCACTTACAACAATGATCACATTTCTAAAATGGCAGGCAGGTTCTGACCAAGTAGTTTTCAAAGTGATTTTCAAGGACTGTTACCTATGCTTAATAAATTTAATTTTCATGACTCACTGTTAGCCTTTCCATAGAAAGAAAACAGATTGGATTGTGATGATCTTGAAATCCTCCTTACTAGCTAAAATCTGAAGGTGGGAACTCCTTCAAATCAGACTTCCTTGCAATGACAATGTATTGAGTTACGTACAGCTTTTGGATTGGCTTTTACAGCTGTATTTTATACATTATAACCATAAAAGCCAAAATTCTTTAGCTGGAATACTTGAAATCGTAGAATCAGAATGAACTCTTCGGACTTACTCATACCCTGTGTTCTTTAACTATTTATATATTTTTTTCCTTCGATTTTTACAGTAAAGAGCTTTGCCTTTTTTATGTTGTGTGTGTCCTACTGGGCCCCCTCCTGTTTCTCACTGGTCACAATGACCCCATTAAGAACGAACCATTGGAAGTATCGTCCACAGTAACAAATCCATTTTCTAAACTAGACTTGTGGGTGATTGTTTAATTTTACAAACTCAACTCATTTTTTTAAAAGATTTTATTTATTTATTTGATAGAAACACAGTGAGAGAGGGAACACAAGCAGGGGGAGTGAGAGAGGGAGAAGCAGGCTTCCCACAGAGCAGGGAGCCCGATGTGGGACTCCATCCCAGGACCCTGAGATCATGACCTGAGCTGAAGGCAGACACTTAACGACTGAGCCACCCAGATGCCCCCTCAACTCATTTTTAATAATGAGCTTTGTAGGATTGTTTGCATTTCTTCAGAGTGAGGAACTAGAATTTCTTGACTTCAGAATCCTTGAGAAATAAGTAGACATAAGATTGGAATTTGGGGGAGTTAAGTTTTCCATATTGCTTATATTCTGATATTCATTTTGGAAAGTTTCCTGAAGTTTCTAGATAGATGGACAGTATTAGGTAAGAGTGAATTTGACCTCAAACATTGTTCTCAAGAAAATGTCAAAAGCAAGCGCTTTAAAATTTTCAAGCTCAGTGCTGTGTATATAAACAGACTTTACTTCATGAAGTGTGTGAGAGTTGGTGTTTCTTAAAAACAAAAACAAAAACTTTTTGCCCAGAAGAACTACCATATAGTAAAGAGCCAAAGATTTAAGGTTATCTCCAGAAATTGAGAGCAATGAATCTTTTTTTTAAAAATCACAGTGTCCACTGATTCCACTTTTTAAAACCTCTCATTTATCATGAGCTGTCAAGTTCTGGAGAGTTTCCTGGATATCAGTTTTAAAAATTTCACTGATACCGGGGGACTCAATAAGAGAAACTAAATGTCTGAGAGACACATTCATGTAATCAATCCACTAGTCTCTGTCAGCTTTCTCTTAGGAGAAGAAAAAGAAATCCTCCTTTTGTTTTCTCCCCAATCATTTCCAAAAGCTCCCTGTTGAAGACAAACGATGACTGAGGGAATATATACAGAACATTCATCAAATTTTGTAGAAAAGAGGGTAAAGACATCAAGGCCATCTGTTTTTGGATTCTGCAAGATACTTGAAGGATTGCCTCTCTGTGGTTGATTGTTTTACTTACCATTTTATAAGGCTGTTTATTTATTTATTTATTTATTTATTTATTTATTTATTTATTTTTTATTTAAAAATCAGTTTCATATTTTTTTTCCTGATGATTCATGTTGGGAACAATTTGAGCTAAATCTAGGTAATGACTGAGTTTGGACATCAAGAAGATAAACTTCATCTAAACTTTTTATATGTATTTTCAAGTTTGCAACTCTGCCTCTTGCATGGCCATTATATTTTGTAAATTTGATCTATTTATAATAGAAGGTTTCTTTTCAAGTTACCAGTAAATGTTACACTCCCGCCAATGTCTGAACAAGTAACTGCCCTTCTTCTCCCCAGTCCCTCCTTTTCAAATACGGGAGTCCAGCTGTTCCTTGCAACACTGTTCCTTGCAACAGGTAATGTTGATCAATGAAATATTCTTCCTCAAGTATTGGTACTTTCGTGAGAAAGAGGTTTGATTCATCCTATGCTTTGTTCAGCACTTGAGTGAATACTTTTAGTCTTTGGCTCACCCTGCTGAATTTTAACCTAGCAAGCACCTGTTCAAAATTTTTATGCTTATTGCTCTGTTCTTAGATGTACTCATAATATACATTATTTAAAATATAACTATTGTATTCCAGTTGTACAAGCACAGGGTGTATTTTTCATGTTCGCTAAAATTTAACTTAATTAGCAATGCATTATTTTTCTTTTCTTTTTTTTCAAGATTTTATTTATGTATTTGACAGAGGGAGCACAAACGGGGGGTGGGGGGCGGTGGCGGGCAGCAGGGAGAGGGAGAAGCAGTCTCCCTACTGAGTAAGGAGCCCAATGCAGGGCTCGATCCCAGGATTCTGGGATCATGACCTGAGCCGAAGGCACATGATTAACTGACTGAGCCACCCAGGCCCCCCTGTTTTTCTTTATAAACAAAGTTTGAAGCCAAAACATTCTCATAAGTATGCCCTCCCAATGATGATTTTTTTTTGTCTGGTTTTTTGTTTTTGTTTTTGTTTTTTTTAATGACTACTGAGCCAGCTATCAAATTCCGTTAAGCACAGGACATTTAGCAACATGATGGGGTGGTGTTACCATTACCAGTTTATTTTATTATTGTTTGTTGTTTTTTCCCTTCACTTTAAGTTTCTATTTTAAGGCTAAGGCTCAGATTAATAGTGTCTTACTAATCAACTGTAGATTCATTGTTTCCTGACTTTTATATAGAACTTTAGAATTTATAGTTTCATTTTAAAGATATGTTCATTCTGAAAAGATTCTGGCACTAGGCCAGAGAGAGTTAAGTTTCTACATCTATACCAATTTGATAGCCATACAAGACTTTTTAATCTCACTACTTTCAGGACACTAACCGTTTCTATTTTGGTGGTAAATATTGTGATCCTGTAATGTATTTCCAGGTACCACAATAAAGAAAGACTGTAATCAAAGTTGTGATAACTGTATGTACTTCTAGAAAATGACAGTCTTTGAGCCATTCCGTGTTTTTTTTTTTGGTCAGTTCTTTCATACCTATTAAGATCTGTAACCATGAGTAACTCCACATATGTTGAAGAACATTTGGTAATTTGAGGGAAATTATTAAATCTCAGTTTTCTTATCTATGAAGTGGGGATACTACCAACATAATCTTCTTCTGAAGGTTAAGTTGTTTCACTATAGTCAAAGGCCCTCAACTCTCCCAAAATGATGCTAAGTTAACTTTGGGGGTAAGAGTATAAACTTGAACAAAATTTATTGTTACCCAGGGCACAATTAGTGTCATAACCTCTAATTAAGATACAGTAGTCATCTGGGTTAACAGAACTTCCAAAGTACTAATCATTGCTTGTTTGGCAGTTTCTTCAGATGGATTTGAGCCAGTTTAAGAGCCTTTACTCTGCATTTCATTCCTTTTTGTTTGGAACTCAAAATTGTATTGAATGTTCATGATATTTTATGATACCATTCATCTTCTCCTGCATCATGAAGCTTCTTGATCAGCCCAGCTCCTAATATTCCTTGTCTTCATGCATCTTTATATCTGGCTTCCTAAGTAGTGATGGAAAAGACCGAGTATGTAGGGTGACAAATTATGAGGAAGCAATATTATGTCATAAAAAGAGCTCTGGACTAGGAGAACCTAGATCACCCCGATGATGCTTGGTATATGGTCTTGGGCTTATCTCTTTATGAATACTTCTTCCATTAGTTATCTAATCTGGAAAATAAGAGATTTGGACCAGATAATCTCTTAATTTTTGCTTCAAAGAATTAAAGGCACTTTTTTGACTTAGTGGTAATATGTTATGGATACTTCTTAATCTTTAAAAGTCTAGTTACTTAAATAAAATGTGTTTCTTGTATATTTAGGTGAAGCAAATTACCACTGAAAAACCTAATTTGTTTATTTGCTTTTCTGTGCATCCTAGAACGGCAGTCATACAATTAAGTCTGTTTACATGTGCTAAAATTTGTAGCCCTTCTCTATAGCTTATTCCTCACAGTTAGTGATATTTATAAAATTTCTGCATAAAATGTATGTGATAGGTCTGTTTTTTTCCCATGTATTTCAATGGAAGAGTAAATTTTGACCATGGGGCAATCAGTGAATGACATGATGGTACAAGTACATGTCATTATTATGATTTTATAGTAATATCTGATATTTGAACATGGTAGCTTTAGAAAAATCACTCACACCTTTGAGTGTAATTTCCTCTCATCTGTAAAGTGTGATCCTTGAATTAGTCTGAAATATTCGAAAAGAACTCTCAATAGAATCAATAGCCATTATAACAATAAGACCCTGGTGCTTATGGGATAATTAAATCTTCCGTTAGGGCACTTAGGAAGTGTTATCTGTGTTACTTGGTGCTACTCAATGTCCATTGTTTGGGTTTTTTCTTTTCTTTTTTTCTTCACTTTTCTCTATGTCTAGTTACATTTTTCCAAGTCTGTTGATTTCCATGTCAGTTGTACATAAAATCTTCACTAGCAATTGAAAGTAGTTCATGCCTTTTAGAACTTAAAGCTTTTTTTATCTTCTTTTTAAAGATTTTATTTATTTATTTGTCAGAGAGAAACTATAAGCAGGGGGAGCAACAGGCAGAGGGAGAAGCAGGCTCCCCATTGAGCAAGGACAACCCCCCCCCAATATGGCACTCCACCCCAGGATCATGACCCAAGGCAGACTGCTTAACCAACTGAGCCACCCAGGTGTCCCTGTGCTTTTAGAATTTTTTTTTTAAAGATTTTATTTATTTATTTGACACAGAGAGAGATTACAAGTAGGTAGAGAGGCAGGCAGAGAGACAAGGAGAGGAGGAAGCAGGCTCCCTGCTGAGCAGAGAGCCCGATGCGGGCCTCGATCCCAGGACCCTGAGATCATGACCTGAGCCGAAAGCAGAGGCTTTAACCCACTGAGCCACCCAGGCGCCCTGCTTTTAGAATTTAAAACAAATAAAACTTCACTGGTCAATCTAAAGTTGTGGCTTGTTACAGTTTGTGCAGAATACAAATTATTTTCTAAAACTTTAATACCTTCACAATTTTACAGTAAATTTCATTAAGAAAAACTCTAACTTAATAAACCAGCATTTGTTGTTGTTGCTGCTGCTGTTTTAAGCAGATATGCTGCTTTGAAGTCTTGCAATATCTTTGATTTTTCTTTTAAATATGGAACAATAGGCCAGGAACTTGAAAGTACAACCATCTTTTTGCTTATGTTCAAGAAGAAGCTGTTAAAACTGCCAAGAATTAAGTTTGGAGGGACTCTCTTTAATAACTTTTCATAAGATTGTTTTTACCATTCCTAGCCTAGAACTAATACAAACCAGATAGATATGGGAGGAGTTGTGATATAGAAAAATAATTCAGTTCATCCACCATTTATGGAGTCCCCTGCCTGTGGGGACTACAAACATAAGCAAAAAGATCTGGAAAATTGAACTAGAAGTAGGTCAGACTCAAGAAAAAAAATGAAAAACAAATGGACATTGAATAATACAGGTGACAATAACTGCCCAAATGGAAGAAAATATAATTATACCCCAAATCACAAGGATCGTTATAACTGGTATAGCCTGCTATAAATGTCTTCTTTAAAAATTTCAAGGAAGCATTTTCAGTTCCCTTCATCTCTAGCATATATTCATTCCCTCCTCCCCCATCTCATATATAGACACAGCTTTTTCCTTTCTGTTTTCCATGTGACCATAACTTAGAGTTTCTAGAATAGTGGTTTTCAAACTGTGGGTCACAACCCATTAGTAGACCAAGAATCTATTTGACCAATATTTTTTTAATGAAAAAGATTAAAATAGAAAATATCAGAATGTACTACATAGTAAGGGAAAGTACCATGAACTTATTTCAGTTATATATCTCATGTATTTGTATGTGATTACACTTATAAAATGTATCTCATTGTGGATTGCCATTTTTTTTTTTAAGATTTTATTTATTGTCAGAGACAGAGACAGAGAGAGAGAGCACAAGCAGGGAGGGCAGGCAGAGGGAGAAGCAGGCCCCCAGCTGAGCAAGGAGCCTGATGCTGGACTCTATCCCAGGACCCTGGGATCAGGACCTGAGCCGAAGGCAGACACTTAACTCACTCAGCCACCGAGGCGTCCCTGGATTGCCATTTTTAAGGAGCTCGAAAGTTATCATTTTATAGTATTTCGTCTGTTTTTGCCTTGAACCTAAATTTCTTAAACACACATATTGGGTGGTTAGTTCATAAATATTTGGATAATATTTTTTTACACTAGAATTTTTGCTTATGCCTGATACCTTGTTTCTAATCTGCATGGCCAGAAGGAAACCTATAGTGTTGACAGTAAGTTTTATAACTTTACTTTGTAAAAAATCTGTTTTCCTGCATTATTTTCAATTCAAAGAATCCTCTTAGAAGATAAATATTTTTCCCCCAATGGAGTTCATACTGGTTTGTAGTGGTATGTATTGCTTTGAAGTACTAGAACGCATGACTGCATATATGTAGCATTAAAAATAGGATTGTTCAATTAAAACCACAATGAGATGTCACTTTATACCTGTCAGAATGGCTAAAATCAAACACAAAAGAAATAACAAGTGTTGGCAAGGATATGGAGAAAAAGGAACCCTCATGCACTATTGGTGGGAATGCAAACTGGTACAGCCACTGTGGAAAACAGTTTGGAGGTTCCTCAAAAAAATTAAAATTAGAATTATCATATGACCCAGTAATTCCACTATTGGGTATTTACTCAAAACAAAAGCACTAATTCAGAAAGTTGTATGCACCCCTATGTTTATTGCAGCGTTATTTACAGTAGACAAAATAAGGAAGCAATCCAAGTGTCCATCAATAGATGAATGAATAAAGAAGATGTATGTGTATGTGCATGTACACATATGCGCTTACACGCACACCCACACACACATTATGGAATATTACGCAGCCATAAAAAAATGAAATCTTTTCATTTGCAGTAGCATGGATGGACCTAAAGGGTATGAGGCAAAGTTAAATAAGTCAGTCAGGAAAAGACGAATACCATACATTTTCACCCATACATGGAATTTAAGAAACAAAGAGACAAAAAAAAATTTCTCCAGATTCTTAAATATAGAGAACAAACTAGTGGTAGCCAGAGAGGAGGGGGAGCGTGGGTTGAAATAGTAAAGGGGATTAAGAGTACACTTATCTTGATGAGCACTGAGAAATGTATAGAATTGTTGAATCATACTATATACCTGAAACTAACACTGTATGTTAATTATACTTGAATTAAAAAAAACAGGGTTGGTTAATTTTAAAGAGAAGGAGCCCTGGAACTGAATTGTTTCTATATCCTCTAGAAGCAGAAATATGTGTGCTTAGTTGAGTTGTTCAGGATTAAGAAAAACTTTATTCCCTTAAAATAAAGAATCTACCACTTTATTCCCTTAAAATAACCCTCCTTGGGAAGCAGTATAGTGAAGATCCATGACTCCCTTCCAACCATAGCAATTCCGGTACTTTTTGTTTGTTTGTTTGTTTGGAAAGGTTTTACCAGTCTGAAAAACAAAAAATAATCAGTGCTACTGAGTAGCTGGATTTGACATTTGAAAAGAAAGTACCAGCTTACCTCTGGGTCTAAGCGATGATTAAGACCACTGGCTTTAGAGAGTTACAGACTAGATTTAAAACCCCGCTCCACTACTTGCTGGCTCTTTGGCCTGAGAGGAGTTATTTCTCAGTGATTTTATTTCCTCACTTGTAAAGTGAGATAGCACCTACTTCATGGGATTAAGAGAAGTAAATAAACTAATGTATGTAAAGTTCAGTGGTTAGCATATTCTTGCCTCCTTTGTTAAAGATTAACTGACCCTGTAATTGTGGGTTTACTTCTGAGCTTTCTTTTCTCTTCCATTGATCTAAGTGTCTGTTTTTGTGCCATTACCATACTGTTTTTATTACTACAGTTTTGTAGTATAACTTGAAATCTGGAATAGTGTACCTCCAGTTTTGTTTTTTTCAACATTACTTAGGCTATTCAGGGTCTTTTGTGGTTCTGTATAAATTTTAAGATTGTTCTAGTTCTGTGAGAAATGTTGATATTTTGGTAGAGATTGCATTAAATCTAGGTAGTATGGGCTTTTTTTTTTTTTTTTTTTTTTGCTGATGTACTTTTTACTAAGATAGAGAAGAACACATGTACTACATACTGGTGCATTTATAAAGCAATTAAAGGCGTTACAGTCGCTTAGCTGTTCAAAAAAAGCCCCAGAACCGTTCTCTATTTGCCTTTTGGGACCAGACACTGAGGGGGTAGTATGGGCATTTTAACAGTATTCTTCCAATCTATGAGCATGGAATGTCTTTCCACATCTTTGTGTTGTCTTCAATTTCTTTCATCAGTATTTTATAGTTTTCGGAGGTCTTTCCCCTCTTTTGTTAAGTTTATGCCCAGGCATTTTGTTTTTGGTGCAATTGTAAATGGGATTGTTTCCATAATTTTCTCCTGTTTTATTATTAGTGTATAGAAATGCAACAGATTTCTGTATGCTGATTTTTGTATCCTGTGACCTTACTGAATTCATTTATCAGTTCTGATAGTTTTTTGGTGGAATCTTTAGGGTGTTCTTTGTATGGTATCACGTCCTCTAATGCAAGAATTTTTAATATCTTATAGTTAGTTTGCTTGGTCTAAATTGCAGCTGTAGAGGCAGCTGTAGAGATGAATTCTATCAGAGAAGATTATTTTTAGAGACAAATACAGTAATCTCACTGGTTGTTTCTGTGTTTTAAAAATGAGACCAGATACCTCTGGTTTTTATCAGAGATTCAGATCCCTAAGAAGAAAGTGGTCTTTACCTTCTTCCTCCTGAATCTGTCTAGGAAAAGTGTGATTATCATGATAATTAAGTGAATCAGCTATTCACGTGTTTTCTGAATAGCTTTTTACTATTTCTTACTTGAATTTGAAGCACTGCCTGCTGCACTTACGCATAGTCTGGCAAACTTAGTAATTCTTACATTTCCCCTAGGAAGTTGAATCATTGGAATAACTTAAAGGAAAACTTTTATGTATTTATTTTGAAAGATTTTATTTATTTAACAGAGAGAAACACTGTGAGAGAGGGAACACAAGCAGGGGGAGTGGGAGAGGGAGAAGCACGCTTCTGGCTGAGCAGGGAGCCCAGTGTGGGGCTCAGTCCCAAGGTCCTGGGATCGTGACATAAGCCAAAGGCAGATGCTTAACGACTGAGCCACCCAGGCGCCCCAGGAAAAATCCTAAACTTCGGAAACTATGTTTCTCTCATATGTTAGTAAATTACATTCACTATAAAATGTAGTGGTCATTGAATATGGCCTAAGTTTGGTCTAACATAAAAAAGCATGAGTAAAAGAAGCTCTAGTGACAGTACTCACTAATTTTGGAAATTCTGCCATTTCAGACGTGATGTTTTACTTTTGAAGATTTTGATTAGTGTTCCTTCTAAAGATTCAGTTAGTAAGTAGTTAGTAGTTGATGACATTATTATAATTGAGTTGAAGAGTTTTCATTACCTCTGAAATATCAATTTCCAATTTAGCATTTTAATCTAAGAGATTTTTACCTTAATAAAAAATTGTTCTAATATTTTTTGAGAAACTACTTTCTAGAGAAAGTTGCCACTGGTACTCTTTTGCTGGGGCTGGGGGGGATTCTGCTTGACCTCTGTAAAATCGAATTTAATAATGAACTTATCATGAATGTCCCCCTTTGTGTTTATTAATGCAGATAACAAGGGGAGTTGCCGACTTGAAGCATGAGTTCAGATGCCAGCGAAGGTGTGGTCACTACTCCTCCTCCTCCCAGCATGCCTCACAAAGAGAGGTATTTTGACCGCATCAATGAAAATGACCCAGAATACATTAGGGAGAGAAACATGTCTCCTGATCTGCGACAAGACTTCAATATGATGGAGCAGAGGAAACGAGTTACTCAGATCTTGCAAAGTCCTGTGAGTTGAAATAATTAGAAGACTATAATTTTTCTTCTCTCTGGAAACCTTGATACAGTGAGGTAGGAGGTATCTTAAAATATGCTCACTTTAGAAAGGGGGCTGAAGGAAGAGTGACTACTAGTTGCCAACAATCTTTCAGAGGTAAAATGAACATCTAATTTATATATTTAATTTGCAAAGCTTTAATAACAAACTAATATTGTCTTGGTGGTGTAAATTTTCTTTTTGTGATTTCTGAGTGTAATACTTCATTAAAGGAGGACAAAAGATCCAGTTGAGCTAGGATACCCAACTCAGAGTTAATATCTGTGTAAAAAAGAAGGGCGCGACTGAATTGTTGTGAACCAAGAAATGAGTTCAGTACATCCCATGCACATATTTTCTTTCTTTGTGTACAATATTTTTGTATGTACCTTTCTTTGTGTACACTCAGAGCAGCATAGGAAGACTTAAGGTTCTTGACGTAGTCTGTGATTTGGCAGCCTAATGTTACATTCAACTAATGCAGGCATACATATATGCATATGTACCAAACTAATTAAATTAAAAGTGGATTATAAACTTAAGCTAAAAATTCTATCTGCACAGTAATATCCAGACTTTGTAGATCATATTTAAGTGATTTGTTAGTTTTCTTACAAACCCTTAGTGGAATTGCAAACATCATATATCAGTGATGGAAAATGAGAGAGTAGCTTGATTTAAGATGCAAATGAATTAATAACTTCATGCATCATGAAGAACATGGACCCCTTATGGTAGAGTTCAACAAATATAGACACATGATGCCCATGTTGAGGTTATATTAGGTTTTCAACTTCAATACTAAAATAAGCACCAAGGCATAGAACTGCCTAAGGTGGCCCTGGTAAATCATTTTTTGTTGTGCCCTTGTTAACTGAATCACAGAGGTTGAGCCCAAAGCCGAAGGGAAAGTCTACTCTGAGTAAATTCAGCTATACCAGTGACCTAGATAAAAGCAAGTACAAGTTATAAAAGCAATGCAAGCTTTGAGGAATTTAAGTATAGCTTAACTTTAAACCTATCCTTTAAATAAACCCATAAAGAAATCCTTTCCCAGTGGAAAGGAGATTAACCAGAGGATTCATCATGAGGGAGTAAATACCCAGTGCCTTCCTTTATGCAAACCTAAACTTTCTGTGTTTATAAATACTTGAAGGGCACATTAATTATTTGGATCAAAATATATTTCTTCTAAAGAAACACACCCCCCACTTTTAAGAACTAACTTATTAACCAAATGATTACAGTAACATGTAGTATAAAGTAACTGAAAGAATGAGATGAAGTTCAGAGTTTGTTTAAAATTGTTAAATATTGAGATTTCTTTTAGAAATGTTCTGAAAAGGACCATTCATTTTTAACTATAAAGTTTAAAAGGAAAAAGTACTAAGCAGCACTTCTATGCCAGAGCTTTTATTTTAATTTCCCCATTAAATAAAGACAGCATCACTTTGAGTAGATGTTCTAATTTTTTTATACCTATGTATTTCCATTTGTAAATTGGCTAGAAGTATCAATTTCACTTATGCCTTAGGGAACATAATGAAATTATGAGAAAAGCCAGACATACCAATTGTCATTTCCATATTTACATAGCAAGAATGGTAATTTTCAGCCTAGATAGGAACAAAGAAGATTTAAAAGAATTGTGGATTGATCATTGTTTCCCTAGATCTTTGCTAGTGAATTTAAAATCTCATTTGTGAAAGACTTAGAAAAGTGTATAAATTTTGTCTTCTGTGTTTTGAGATGATTGTCAAATTTCTTTCAATACAACAAACATTTCACCAAAGGAAATAACCCATGGTGACCTGAGTTAGTATCTATAGCTAAATAACAGATTACCTCGAAATTTAAACTTAAAATAATGAGCAGTTTATTATCTGATCATTTCTGTGGGTCAGGAATTCATGAGCAACTTGGCTGAGTGGTTCTGGCTCAAGGTCTAGCATAAAGTTGCAATCAAGACATCATTCAGGGCTGCTGTCATCTGAAGGCTTGACTGGCCTGGAGGTTTTCACTCTTAAGATAGGTCACACACATGGGTATTGGTAAAAGGCCACAGTTCCTGGCCACGTAGACCTTTACCTGAGGCAGTTTGAGTTTCTCCTCCAGAGCATGTATCTGAGCGAGAACCAGGAGAATTCTGCAGTGCATTTCGTGACTTAATGTCAGACATTAAACACCATCACTTCCACCATATTTATAGTTAGAAGTGAGTCAGTAAGTTCAGTTCATACACAAGGAGAGAGGAATTAAGATCCACCTTTTAACAGGAGGATTGTCCACTCTGATCAGAATTGAGTTTAAAAGCACTGCAGTCTGCCACAATTTGTTTACTTTCCTTCTACATGCAAAATACATTCACTGTCTCCTAACACCCCAGCAGAAGTGTCATCTCATTACACTATTTTCCGTGAATCCAGAATCTTACCATCTAAATCTGGTCCAGCTGCAGATGATGCTTCTTAGGTGTGATTCCTTAGGTACAGCTCCTTTAGTACAATTGCTCTCAATCTATATACCTGCGAACTAAAAAGACAAATTACCTGCCCCCACACACAGCCAGTGGTGGGGAAAGATAACTGCTGTACATATTCCTGTTCAAAAAGGGGGGAAATTCAGGGTACAAAGGAATAACTGGTCCATAGCAATTGTGAAATCCATCTGGGCAAATGTTTGGAAGTTCCCTTGATGAAGAAGTCCTTCTGCTTTCTAGGGGGTGACTCTGTCTAGCTAATGGCTCTGCCTTCTGGGTTTTTCATTCTACCCCGAGTCATCTTTCCTTTTCTTTGAATGGTAGCCTGTGTTTGTTTATTTTTTTTCCTCAGCCTTCTTTTTATAGAGGTTTAGGGTTCAAAGACCTCTTTTTTTCCGGAACTATCTTTGTTCCTTTATGCTCAAGCTTGCAGTGTTTCTGTAAATATAATTCTCGAAAAACCTATTGGGTCTTCTATGAATATTGGGGTTCACTCTGTTAGATAAAACCCATAACCAATAAAGATCAAAATCAACTCAGAAAACTGTAGCATACTCTTGAAAGAAATTGAGGAAGACACAAAGAAATGGGAAAACATTCCATGCTCATGGATTGGAAGAACAAGTATTGTTAAAATGTCTATGCTACCTAGAGCAATCTACACATTCAGTGCAGTCCCTATCAAAATACCATCAACTTTTTTCACAGAACTGGAACAAATAATCCTAAAATTTGTATGGAACAAGAAAAGACCCCGAATAGCCAAAAGAATGTCGAGAAAGAAAACCAAAGCTGGTGGCATCACAATTCCAGACTTCAAGCTCTATTACAAAGATGTAATCATCAAGACAGTATGGTACTGGCACAAAAACAGATGCAAAGATCAAAGGAACAGCATAGAGAACCCAAAAATGGACCCTCAACTTTGTGGTCAACTACTCTTCGACAAAGCAGGAAAGGATATCCAATGGAAAAAGTCTCTTCAACAAATGGTGTTGGGAAAATTGGACAGCCACATGCAGAAGAATGAAACTGGACCATTTCCTTACACCATACACAAAAATAGACTCAAAATGGATGAAAGACCTCAATGTGAGACAGGAATCCATCAAAATCCTTGAGGAGAACACAAGTACCAACTTCTTCGACCTCAGCTGCAGCAACTTTTTGCTGGACATGTCTCCAGAGGCAAGGGAAACAAAGGCAAAAATGAACTATTGGGACTTCATCAAGATCAAAAGCTTTTGCACAGCAAAGGAAACGGTCAACAAAACCAAAAGACAGCCGACAGAATGGGAGAAGATATTTGCAAATGACATATCAGATAAAGGGCTAGTATCCAAAATCTATAAAGAACTTATCAAACTCAACACCCAAAGAACAAATAATCCAATCAAGAAATGGGCAGAAGACATGAACAGACATTTCTGCAAAGACGACATCCAAATGGCCAACAGACACACAAAAAACTCCACATAACTCGGCATCAGGGAACTACAAATCAAAACCATAAATGAGATACCACCTCACACAACTCAGAATGGCTAAGATTAACAAGTCAGGAAAGACAGATGTTGGCAAGGATGTGGAGGAAAGGGAACCCTCCTATACTGTTGGTGGGAATGCATGCTGCTGTAGCCACTCTGGAAAACAGTATGGAGGTTCCTCAAAAATAGAGCCACCCTATGACCCAGCAATTGCACTGGGTATTTACCCCAAAGATACAAATGTCGTGATCCAGAGTGGCACTTGGACCCAATGTTTATAGCATCAATGTCCATAATAGCTAACCTATGGAAAGAGCCCAGATGTCCAAAAACAGATGAATGGATAAGAAACATGTGGTATATAGCTCAATGGAATATTACACAGCCATCAAAAAAAGAATTCTTGCCATTTACAATGATGTGAAGGAACTAGAGGGTATTTATTATGCTAAGTGAAATAAGTCAATCAGAAAGACAATTATCTTATGATCTCACTGATATGTGAATTTAAGAAACAAGGCTGAGGATCACAGGGGAAGAGAAGAAAAAATGAAACAAGACAAAACCAGAGAGAGAGATAAACCATAAGAGACTCTTAATCTTAAGAAACAAACTGAGGGTTGTTGGAGTGGAGGAGGGTGAGAGGGATGGGACAGCTGGATGGTGGACATTGGGGAGGGTACGTGTTGTAATGAGCACTGGGTATTATGTAAGACTGATGAATCACAGACCTGTATCCCTGAAACAAAAAATATGTTAATTTTTAAAAAGATCAAAATCAAAGATATTACTAATTCTTGTTTGTAAGAAACAGGTTTGTAAGCCTTCTGTTTAAAATGTTGAGTTTAGGGCGCCTGGGTGGCTCAGTGGGTTAATGCCTCTGCTTTCGGCTCAGGTCATGATCTCAGCGTCCTGGGATCGAGGCCCGCATCGGGCTCTCTGCTCAGCAGGGAGCCTGCTTCCTCCTCTCCCTGTCTCTCTGCCTGCCTCTCTGCCTACTTGTAATCTCTCTCTCTGTGTCAAATAAATAAATAAAATCTTTAAAATAAAAAAAATAAATAAATAAAATGTTGAGTTTAAGAAAGGGAAATAGAGAAACTAATAAAAGCGAAGTATAATACTTTTTTTTATTAAGCCCCTATTAATACTTAATATAGGCACCTGTTATGTATCAGATCCTATTTAATCCCCCCAAACAACTCAGTCAAAAAAGTATTAATATCTCTAGTTTACAGATGAATAAACTGAAACTTAGAGGTCTTAGAAAACTTGCTGAAGTTTTTACTAGTTAGATGGTGGGCTCTGAGTGTAAACTCCAAAACTCACGGTCTTAAGCAGTAGGCTATATCACTTAAAGCATTCAGTAACAATGAAAACCTCCACCCATATATTATTATTGTTTTATTCATCTTAAAATTCTGTTTCTCAGGTTAATTCAACCCAGCACAAGAAGAGTTTTCTCAATCATAAGACATTTTGGTATCTGTAAATTTAGGTATCTGTAAATTTGGTGTCTATAAATTTAAGATTACACAGTACCTTATTGCCTTCAGCTAAGAAAATAAGAGAAAAGAATGTCTCCTCCTGACTCCCAAGTATTATTTCTTTCTAGGAATTTCATAGTCTTTTGTCAAAACTTAAACTAGGTTTAGCTAGAGATCTTGTTAATGGGCTAAGTAGAATCTACAAGTTTTCTTTGACCAATATACTCCTCATATATATGTCTATGGAAACCCTAGATTATCATTAACCCCCTTATCTCAGAATGAAGTGTTCAGGGCAAACTGTTGGAACTAAATGATGCTTCACCAATGTTAAAGCAGCATGTAAGTTGAAAAACTAACAGGACATTGTGCATAGTAGGTATTTAGTAAAATTCTACATACATACATGAATGGATGGCTAGATGAATAGCTGGGTGGACTCTGAGTCATTAAACACTTGAATGTTGTCCACCAAGCTCCTGCTGAATTCTACAACCTAATATGGAAAACATTTGATGGGTTTCAGAAAAAGAATCATTATTCTTAAACCTTACCACTATGGGAAGCAGTTTAGACTGGTTGATGGAAGCGTGCCGTGTTACTCTGAACGTTAGAATGGCAGGAATATATAAGTGATGATAGCTCAGGGACATGACACATTAACATTTCTTAATAGGGCAATGTGTGATGCTACAAATTTACTTCAAGGATGGAAGAAACTTCAAAGCCATCTACATTTTAGAATATCACTGTAAGGCCTAAAAGTTAACAGGGCACCATGGGGCTCCTGGGTGGCTCAGTCAGTTAAGCATCTGAACTCTCGATTTCAGCTCATCATGATCTCAGACTCTGTGCTGGGTGTGGAGACTGCTTAAGATTCTCTCTCCCCTTCTCTCTCTCTCCCTCCTCTCCTCACTCTCTAATAATAATAAAAAAAAAAGTTAACAGAGCACCTTGATCAGTTGATCAAAAGCACCATGATTTATCTGGTTGCTTTGGAAGTTTAAGATACAAGAATTCTTTATTAATTTTGTTTGCATTTTTATCATATCCCAGCTTCAAGAAAAGATATTATTCTAACCTTTAGCTTCATATTAATTAAGACTTAGGCAGAGAACAAAGACCATCCAAAAGAAAATTTGGTTTATTTTTTCTCCTTCCAACAGGACNTTTTTTTTTTTTTTAAAGATTTATTTTTTATTTTTTATTTTTTTAAAGATTTTATTTATTTATTTCACAGAGGGAGAGAGATCACAAGGAGGCAGAGAGGCAGGCAGAGAGAGAGAGGGGGAAGCAGGCTCCCCGCTGAGCAGGGAGCCCGATGCGGGCCTCGATCCCAGGACCCTGAGATCCTGACCTGAGCCGAAAGCAGAGGCTTTAACCCACTGAGCCACCCAGGTGCCCTGAATACATTTCTTAATGGAGAAATTCTAAGTAAGTTTGTTTCGCTCCTAATCCCACTTTGGGAGAGATCTAATAACATAATTGCAGGCTGCCTTGGGAGCAGTAAGTCTGTAATCTTTTTTTCTTTTTGCTCTAATTTTTCTCTTTAGTAATTATTATGAGGTAGAACATCCCAATGTAAATATTTAAAA
This sequence comes from Ailurus styani, assembly GCA_002007465.1. Lineage (NCBI taxonomy): Eukaryota > Metazoa > Chordata > Mammalia > Carnivora > Ailuridae > Ailurus > Ailurus styani. The sequence continues at coordinate 1,896,602 of LNAC01000201.1, read as the reverse complement.
TCTATCTCTGATATTTATCAGTATTGTTACTTGATGTCCATAAGTTAAACATTACTTACAAATCAGCCTATGATTTTCTTTCTTTCTTTCTTTCTTTTTTTTTTAAGCCTTAACTGAAATAATTGCATCAGGTCAGTTTCTTTTATCAAATTGGTCCTCTTTTCTGTAATTTTTTCTTCTTTTCTGTGATTTAAGATCACATTTTTATCCAATACCAATTTCTTCTAAAAGCTCTGTTCCTAGATACAGAAGCTAAGGTCTGATACTTAAAGATAATTCTACCTTTGGTTTATAGTATACATGAATATGTTTGTACTTAAAGTATACTCTTACCTACATGAATGTTAGGTCTCCAAATCTTTCATGTTTTTATAATCATGTTTATTTTTATCCATACCTTAGGAATTCAGAGTTTATAGGATCACTCCCTCAGTATTGACAGACGATGTATAAAATAAAAGGGTATGATATTCACATAAGCCTTTTAAGGCACCCTCTTTTAACTTAAACATTTTGTTTTTCATCTAGTGTTTTTTTTTTTTACCATACTTTTTTGGACATGTGTTTAATGAAAGAGCTGTCCAAACTACAATACTCTGAGGACAAGACAAGTTTTCAAGTAGGATTTTGTTTGAGTTGAAGAATTAAGTGACTTTTTAAAAATTGGTAACATTCAGTGAAGATTCATTTCTTATTAAAAAAAAAAAGATGCATTTCTCCCATTAGATGATGTACAGACCTAATTACACCGGAAGAATTTCCCCTTCAAGTAACAGACTTTTAAGTTAGTTTTCTAAAGCTTTAAATTCCAGTGCTAAAAACCTTTGAAATGGATTTTGCTATCATTAACTCAGTCAAGATTGAAATCAGATTCTTTACTTTCTTTCCTTATATTCTAGGAAAAGAAAAAGAAAAACTCAGGACGCTTGAGTGGCTCAGTCGGTTAAGCATCTTCCTTTGGCTGAGGTCATGATCCTGGGGTCCTTGGATAGAGTCCTGCATCGGGCTCCCTGCTCTGTGGGGAGTCTGCTTCTCCCTCTCCTTCTGTGACTGCCCCTGCTCATTCTCTCTCTCTCAAATAAGTAAAATCTTAAAAAAAAAAAGAAAGAAAGAAAAAAGAACTCTAATTTACTATTTTATTAATTGAGCATTGAACTAGACACTCAGGGAGACTCTAGCCATGTAAAACTCACAGTCCCAACCATCCAATATCATGGTGTAGTAGAGTAGGAAAAGTAAATCACAATCATATGACAGGTAGCCTAAGTGTAGTAAAGGCAAATGTTAAAAAGAATTTAGAGCAGGGTGGGAAGAGAAAAAATTGGAGATCCCATGTAATTGGGTGATTAAAGGAGAGACTTCAAGGAGAAGGCGGCATTTAAGATGAGTGTTAGGTAAAGGTTGAGAACTGATTAGGTAGAGGAACAGCGGAAACCAACATTTCCCTTTCATGAAATAGAGTGAGCAGGGATAAAGTACAGGTTGTGATCAGAGAGTGGGGAGCAAACCTCATAGGCTAAACCAGAGCATAAAGTAGTAATGGTAGATATGACCAAAATGTTGCATGACAGATTATAGAGATCCTGGAGTACCACTCTATTTTGACCTGTTAGGAGTCAGCCCATTTTCTCATCACTTCCAGTTTTAATCTGTTTATATGAATGTTTTTATATGTACATATATGCACATGGTGCTTGCTTTGGATCTGGGTTCACCACCACATACTAGCTACATGACATTGGAAACTCACTTGAGCTTCAGTTTCCTTGCTGGGAAAATGAACCCCTTGTGGGATTGTTGTGACAGTTAAATAACATAAAAGCAAGTCATATAGTGACTTAGCACATAGCAGCAAGTATTTTTATGAAAATTGTATGCATAAGTTATATACAGTATTGCTGATTTAAAGCATTTTATGGCAACACTTGGAAGATTATATAATCATAATTCCTTAGACTGTATTTCTGTTTTCTTGAAGGTCTCAAAGAGTCTATCCTCCTGATGACAGTCTGGCTTATTCACCTTCATGTATTCAAGGTGTAAAAACTCCCATGACCTCCTCTTCTCTGCTCTGTTTCAGAGAGATAGAAGACATGGTTTATGCTGTGGTTTTATGTATATGTTGTTTGATCTTTTAACCTAACTCCTCTAGTGGACACTCTGGGGAATTGTTGGTTTAATCTGATTTGAGAAGCTCAGCATGTGACCTTGCTGCCTTTTGTATAAGTTAGTTTTTCATTCTGCTTTGATGGAGAAGTCCTAGCTATGAGAGGGCAAGTACTTTGATACTTGAGGATCATAATCATCTGCTACTATATAAATTTTTTGCTCCATCATTACAACATAATGCTCTAATCTAGCCTAAGAAGTTTACTCTGTATTTCTGATCACAATGTGCCTGCTGCCTTATTAATTGTGTTTGGTTTCAGTGATACAACCCATCTCCTGTAAAATTAGGGAAAGATCATGTACCCAGCTGAGAGTTCCAGATTTCAGCCTTTGCTCCATTTACTTATTAGCTGTGCCACTTTAAGCAAATCATTGCCTATTTCAGGACTTTGTTGTGAGATTCGAATGAATCAAATATAAGGGATTATTATATTAACTTTGGATTTTAATAGGAATATGATTAACTGTTATCATAAAGATAAGTATGTTTTTATTTTAATACAATATTTTATTTATTTTTATTTTATTTTTTCAGTGTTCCAAGATTCATTGTTTATGCGCCACACCCAGTGCTCCATGCAATACGCGCCCTCCTTAATACCCACCACCAGGCTCACCCATCCTCCTACCCCCCTCCCTTCCAAAACCCTGTTTGTTTCTCAGAGTCCACAGTCTCTCATGCTTCATCTCCCCCTCCGATTTACCCCAATTTACTTTTCCTTTCCTTCTCCTATTGTCTTCCATGTTATTCCTTATGCTCCACAAGTAAGTGAAACCATATGATAATTGACTTTCTCTGCTTGACTTACTTCACTCAGCATAATCTCCTCCAGTCCCGTCCATGTTGATACAAAAGTTGGGTATTCATCCTTTCTGATGGCTGTGTAATATTCCATTGTATATATGGACCATATCTTCTTTATCCATTTGTTGAAGAGCATCTTGACTCTTTGCACAATTTGGTGATTGTGGCCATTGCTGGTATGAACATTAGGGTGCATATGGCCCTTCTTCTCACTACATCTGTATCTTTGGGGTAAATACCCAGTAGTGCAATTGCAGGGTTATAGGATAGCTCTATTTTTAATTTTTTAAGGAATCTGCACACTTTTCCAAAGTGGCTGCACCAACTTGCATTCCCACCAACAGTGTAAGAGGGTTCCCCTTTCTCCACATCCTCTCCAACACTTGTTTCCTGTCCTGTTAATTTTGGCCATTCTCTCTGGTTTAAGGTGGTAACTCAGTGTGGTTTTAATTTGAATTTCCCTTGTGGCTAATGATGAACATTTTTTCATGTGTCTGTTAGCCATTTGTATGTCTTCTTTGGAGAAGTGTGTGTTCATGTCTTCTGCCCATTTTAAAACTTAAAATGTTTATAGATAAATTTTTAAAACCAGCTGAAATAAATTATTATCATTAGTTTTTATACTGTCTTATGACTTAGGTAATTATCTGAATAATACTTTTAAAATATTTGAAAGATTAAAAATGAGTTATAAATGTTCATGACAAGAAATACTAAATCTTTTGTTATAGAAAAATTCTTATTTGTTGAGACACTTCCAACTGTATAAAAAGGCTGGGGAAGGGCGCCTGGGTGGCTCAGTGGGTTAAAGCCTCTGCCTTCGGCTCAGGTCATGATCTCAGGGTCCTGGGATCAAGGCCCATATCAGGCTCTCTGCTCAGCAGGGAGCCTACTTCCCCCTCTCTCTCTGCCTGCCTCTCTGCCTACTTCTGATCTCTCTCTCTCTGTGTGTCAAATAAATAAATAAAATTTTAAAAAATAAAATAAATAAAAAATAAAAAGGCTGGGAAATTTCATTTATTCTGAAAATTATTTTCCTATACTGTGTAGACGCTCTTCACTAGCCTTTAAATTCATATTTTTCTCTTGATTTATTTGAGAGGGCCTATATATACCCCATGACACTATGGAGCATCGCAAAGTTCCAAGGTGGTGCCCACCATGTTGTGGGATGTGTGAAAGTGGAAAAAGCATTTTTACTAGTGAAAATAACATTTGACCTGAGTTTTGCCTTGGATATCTACCTCCTTGGACAAGTCTTTCAACCTTTCTTATTTAACTTTCTCATCCCACCCAGCAGAAGTGTCTCATCAGTTCATAAATGGTTGTGATTCTCTTGAACAACTGGTTGGTTTTTAATCTTAAAGCCATTATATATCAGCAAGCAGATTATCTTAATTCATGTTGGCTGCTGGAGAGTTTAGATGAAATTTGGCAGTCTCTAGCAAATGCCTACAGTTTTATAGCATGTTCTTTGTATCTTAACCTCTGTCCTGTCTCTGATTAGCCTCCTTATGCATATTTCTTCCTTAGATTAATTTTTCTAACTTGTATTTATTTTTGTATAATTTTAATCTGTGGAATCTGTCTTAAATTCCTCCTGGAACAATGTGAGGGGGGGCAGTCAATAAAATGATGCCCATTTATCAGAGCTATTGCAGTGTAAATCATGAGTAATACACATTGTAGGTAGTAGTATTTTATTGAATAAAAGAATATTGGTTATAGCAGCTTTCAGCTGAATAAAGTTTAAACAATTTGGTTTTGAAGGGAAGATACAGTTTCAGAAGAGTAGACTGGCCCATTGCCATGTGTCCTGAAGTTTTCTATAGTTTATATAAAGATAAATGAGTATATATGGAAGATCCTTTTCCTTTCAGCCTTAAGTATGGTAAAATACTCATGGTACTCATCTGTTTGAAGGTGCCCATCTGTCTTATATACAGCTCACAACCATTTTATGTTCACTAAGTCTTAGAAATGTATTAATGGAGTCTTCTGATCAGTGTAATGTGTCTTTGTAGAGGATATTTTATAGGGTAGTTTCTCTGGTTTAAATCACATATTTAAATGAACTAGATACAGTCAATGAAATTAGATGTTTAGAGTTTGTGTCATTGTGCTGATGATTTACATTTAACAAGCCTCAAATTTGTAAAAGAAAAACCATGTTTAACTGGTATAAACTGTTCCATGAACTCAGAATTCAAATATGGTCACTAGTTGTTTTTTGGGTTTTTTTTTTTTAAGATTTATTTCTTTATTTGAGAGAGAGAGAGAGAGCATGAATGGGAGGAGCAGAGGGAGAGGGAGAGAATATCTCAAGCAGACACCGAGCTGAGCACAGAGCCTGATGTGGAGCCTGATTTCACAACCCCAAGATCACGACCTGAGCTGAGACCAAGAGTCGGATGCCTAACTGCACCATCCAGGCACCCCTGGTCACTAGTACTTTTTAAATTAATCACTCAAACATCCACCTGCTGTATTAGTAGAAAGTATAGCCTTTTCCTCTTGGAATTTCTACTCCCCTCTAAGTTGTCCCAAGAACGTCAGTGGCTTACATAGTCCAAAAGGGTTCATCAGTGACTTCTATATCCAGGATGTGGTGTGTACATATGTCTGTATGTGCATATATGAGTCATGCTAAAGTCTATACGGTCCATGGCCCCTTGAAAACTAACCTTACTCTATCCAGTAGATGATGCAGGTTCATTGTTAACCCAGATGCCTGTACAGGCCACCATGCTGCATTAGGGAAGGATGACCTCTCCTGTGCTAAGTTCAGTTAGGGTGTTCCATGGTGCCCCATGGTTGAGCCTCAAGATTATAGCTATTAGCACTCAGCTCTTCACAGGTGTCTCTCAACTATTGTTCTAAAAGCAACACAAGCATTGAGCCAGGACTGGTCTTAATATCTGCAACCTCATAACCTCCAACCACATTTCTCCTTTCTGCCATGGGGCTCCTATACCATTTTTTTTTTTAAAGAAGTCCTTTCTGAAAACCTCTGAGTTATTCATCCATCCTCTAAGCAAGGCTACATCTAAGTAGGAACTCCAGGAGATCTTATTCCCAGCCTTACAAGGAAGGCTACTCTTGGTGACTCAGAGGAAATTCAGAGGTAGAGGTCAGTGATTCATCGGTCTTATATAACACCCAGTGCTCATTACACCAGGTGCCCTCCTTAATGTCCATCATGCAGATACCCCATGTCCCTTCACCCTTCTGATGAAGATTATTCCAATGATCTCCAAGGGATTAGTATGTACTCTTCTTGGAGGTAGTGATTCCAAGGCAGTTTCCTGCCTTCTCCCTCTTAGGTGAAGTAGGAAGAAATTGAATTTAATTTCTGCCAGGCATTCTGCTTCACTTGTAACCAAGAGCAAGGGTTAGAGAATTTATATCGCAAGAGTATTCATGTTTAAAATGAATGAAAAAAAGCTTGAGAGAACAAATAATGAATTTAATAAAATACGTTTTGGTTGGGTATCATGGAAATAAAAAATGAGCTATTTCAAGTAATGTGAAGGATTGAGAGAGGTTTCAGATGAGAAGTCATATTAGCAACTCAAGGGTTAGTAGAATAGAGCATTTCTCTTAATGTTCAGAATTTTTATTCACATAAACACTGTTTCTGACACACGTACATATGCCCCCAAAAGAAAAGATACAGCAGAATTCCAGAACAGGAAATATAGTACCCAAAGTTGGAGGCGGGGGGGGGGGTGTCCTTTCTTTAGCACAATCTTGCAGAAGGGGAGTAATCAGTTCTCAACTCTTATCAGTTTGCTTTCAGTGTTTGTGGAGCTAGGGAATTGCCATGGAAATCATAAAATGGAAGTTGTGATAGATGTAGTGTGTCTTCATGAAGACTTCTGTTGTGAGGCAGTCTGTAGTCAGAGCCTTGCTCCATTCAAACAGGGACTCTAGTCTAACCTAAAAAATGAGGCTGCTGGATGAGGAATGGCTCTTTTTTCGCATCGGTCTATACTTGATACTCTAGTTCCATATTGTTAACAGGGTTGTTTCATTTATTTCTGTCTATTGGAGATGTTATAGTAGCTCATTTTCTTTGAGATTGAGAATTCCTAATGATTTTTTCTCTCCTATAAGAACACTTCCTGCTGCTTCTTCCAGTATTTTATTATTTTGTGTTTTATATTTGTTTTAAAGTAGTGTATATGAAAGCTTATTTAAAAGAGGGATGGGGAAAAGATTGATTATAGACAAAGTTATGTTTGGATTTGTTCTGCTCCAAGTGAGATGTATGTGCTTTATTGTGTATGTGGTTATTTTTGTGTGTTTCAGGCCTTTCGGGAAGACCTGGAATGCCTTATTCAAGAACAGATGAAGAAAGGCCACAACCCAACTGGATTGCTGGCATTACAGCAGATTGCAGATTACATCATGGCCAGTTCTTTCTCAGCCTTTACTTCACCTCCCCTCAGTACGTCAGTTTTGGAAAGTTTATTAATTTTTTAAAAATTTTATTTTAATTCAATTAACATAACGTGTTACTGGTTTCAGAGGTAGAGGTCAGTGATTCATTGGTCTTATGTAACACCCAGTGCTCATTACATCAAGTGCACTCCTTAATGTCCATCATGTAGATACCCCATGTCCCTGTCTTCTCCGCTCCAGCAACCCTCAGCTTGTTTCCTAAGATTAAGAGTCTCTTATGGTTTTTCTCCCTCTCTGGTTTCATCTTGTTTCATTTTTTCCTCTCTTCCCCTGTGATCCTCTGCCTTGTTTCTTAAATTCCACTCTCAGCGAGATTATACGGTAACTGTCTTTCTCTGACTGCCTTGTTTTGTTCAGCGTAACACCCTCTAGTTTTGTCCACATCATTGCAAATAGTTTTGGAAAGTTTAAAAAATTATAATTTTATCTCTGCTTTGAACACTATACATCTCTGGCAGCATGCTTTGCTCTGGTTCAGTCCGTAAGTTTATAACATCTAATACTTAGAGTAACATAGTGTTAAAATGTCTTACCTTTTCTTATCAACCAGGCATTTACTAGACTTTGTAAGATTATAAAACAGTTATAAGACAAGGGCCCTGTCCCAGATAAATGTATAATTTTAGTTGAGGAGACATTCCATGAATGCAAAAATGATTAACACTGCAAGATAACTATAGAAAAAAAATTACAAAGCAGTTCATAAGAAATTATTTAATAACCTTTTAAAAGGCATCATGCTATGAACTCAGAGTTGGGATTGATTATTAGCTGCAGGAGACTGAGAAAACTTTATGGAAAAAGAGGCCTTAACTAACCAGGCTTTAGAGGATGGAGTAGTTAGAATTTGGAATGAAAGAGAAGTGAAGACATTTAATTCATTTAATGATAGCTCTTTAGTAAGAGCAGCAGTTTGGTGAGCAGAACACTATAAGCACTTTATATTTCAGCAAGATAAGTACAGAACTCACTGCAATAGCAGAACAGATACAGAGTGCCAGAAGGCACTGTCAGGGACTGCTTCATGTCCGAGTCAAAGGATTGTCTTTTTCTTTTCTTTCATTTTCCTTCTCTTTCTTCCTTTGTTTATTTTTGGTTAAAGATCTATAAGTAGGAGTGAATAAATTCAAGTACTTTCCAAATAGAGGAGTGGCATAAAAAGAGACATGATGATGGAAACATGCTAAGGCTAGGGTGTATTTGTAGAACTCACAGTGGACCAGCATGTTGGCACATACATACTGGTTAAAAATTTTTTTTGAAAGAGTCCCATTGTGATTTGTAAGTGCTTGAACTAAAATAAGTGTATGGGTACAAAAAGGAAGAGGTCAATGAGAAAGGCATCACCAAAGAAGAGTAGAGAAGACTTAGCGACAGGTTTGATGTGGTTTAGTGGGGATGGAGTGGGAGAAGAGCTATGAGTTCCAAAATCAGTCTTCTAGCCTGGGAGAAACATTCTATCAGAAGGAGCAGAAAAATTCGAAGGTTGAGCTAGTTTGTTTTGCTCTTTTTGTAATATTGAGTATCTGTTATGTTCCAAGCACCCTGTTAGAGATAGGGAATACAGTGATAAACAAGACGGACAAAGTTTCCTGTGCTTGTGGAGACAGAAAATAGACTAACTAAAATGGTCAGATAATAGGAAATGCTGTGCAAATAATTGATAGATGGCAGTTTGATAGGAGGAACTAGGTAACTACTTACGATTGGATGATGAGGGAGAATCCAGATTTTTAAACTGAAATCTGAATTGTAAGAAGGAGCAAACCATACCAAGATCGAAAGAAAACATTCCAGGAGGAAGGAATAAGTACAAATGTCAGGTGGAAATAAAACGAGAATGAATTTGGTGGTCTCTTCAAGGAACAAAAATTAAAGATTATGGCTGGAGAGCATGGGTTTGGGGGGGACAAGTAGAACAAAGTGAAGTCAGAAACAGAGGCTCAACAGAAACAGAGGCTGAATTATGCAGGGTTTCCCAGCCAGAGTTTGGAAGTTTGGATTTTGTTCTAACTTTGAAAAGCCATTTTAAGCAGGAGTCTGATGTAGAAAGACCACTATAGTTTCTGTGTGAAGAATTAACTGGGAAATTTCATGGTATTATTAGACAAAAATAGGAATGTCCAGAGTTGGGGATTTCCTTGGCTTGGGAAATGAAGGAAGTTGGTACTTTAGGCATGCCAGAGTTGCCGAGAGCTGCCAAGACATGGCAGCAGTTGGAAATACAGTCCTAGAGCTTAAGAGAGTGGCTTGGCAGATGGACATAGAGAAGTATTACTCACATCTGTGTATGTTGATTAAATAATCACTCAGGAGGGTATAGGCAGAAGAGAAAAGAGTCTAAAGAGAAAATTTTGAAAATTGGAAGAGGAAGACTGGTCAGAGAAGACCAAAATGATAAGAGGAGCTATCTTGTGAGTCGTAGGTACACGATAGTTAGCAGGAAAGGGGAGCTGAGCTGGTTGCTGTCTGGAATATACAAAGGCATGGCAGTAGGAAATTTGTGTTCCATGGTTCAGAGGTCAGGGGATAGAAATCAGCCATTTTGGCTGGAAAATTCTTGTTGTGTTTCGTGGAAAGTAGAAGTTAAATTTGGCAGGGTAAGTAGGAGATTGATTCACGGCTGTCTGAAACTTTGTTAGAACTTATACTGTTTTCTATTATGGCTTACATATTGAAACTCTTTCTTTGAATTAGTTCAGAACATTTCACAATGAGAAGATCTCACATTAGTGTGTTGACTTGGGCCTTCTGTTTAAATGTTCTGATAGCCCTGAACTCAGGTTTTCACATGGTAGCAGCTGATTGCAGAGTGGGAGCTGCCCCTTCAGCCCAGGCTTGTGATCTCTCTAGTAGCCTACAGGCTGCAGCCAGCTCTGTTTAGGCATTTACATGAATTTCCTGGCCCCCTGTAGGCCTTCACTTTGGGCTTTTGCAAAACTTTGAGCAGGGGAGTAGTGAGGCAAAAGATGACTTTATATGGAATGGATTTATAAAGAGAGGGGCTACAGGCACGAACAAAAATGAGAAGGCTTATTGCAAGCATTACATATGAAGCAAGGCCTGAACTCAGGGATGGAAAATGATGAAACTTAAAAGGAAAAGGATGATGGAACATGGTGATGAATTATGTATGGTGGCCCAGGGAAGGTTATTTGCTGTGTGAGATTGTGGGGATTGTAGTACCAGCAGTATTAGAAGACTGAGGAAGAGTGAGAAGGTAAGAAAAAGCAAGGAGATAAAATCACTTTTAGACCTTTTTAATTTGTATGTTGTTGGTTGCAGGCAGTTAGAAGCAGTGGGCTAAAGGGTGGGCAGGAGTCCCTGGTCAGCAGATAAAGATCAGGGTGTCTTCTGCACAGAAGTGACAACTGGAAACTCAAGAGTGTGTAGTGTTTTCCGGGGGCAAAGTAAAATTAGAGGGGAGCATAGGTGTAGGACTAAGCTTTGGGATGGAGCCACAGGTGGGAGAAGGGAAGAGAGCTGGTTGAAGGAGAAAGAAGCAGCAGGTGAAAGGAGAATGAGAGGTCTGCAGAAGAATTCCAGGGAAGAGGTGGTAAATGGTGTCAAGGAGGACAAAGACAGAAAAAGTGGAACTTGGTCACAGTTGAAGTTAGCAGTTGGGGGCGCCTGGGTGGCTCAGTGGGTTAAAGCCTCTGCTTTCGGCTCAGGTCATGATCTCAGGGTCCTGGGATCGAGGCCCGCATCGGGCTCTCTGCTCAGCAGGGAGCCTGCTTCCTCCTCTCTCTCTCTCTGCCTCTCTGCCTACTTGTGATCTGATCTCTCTCTCTGAGTCAAATAAATAAATAAATAAAATCTTTAAAAAAAAAAAAAAAGAAGTTAGCAGTTGGATCACTAAAGCCCAAGACTAGGTTTTGTTGCTTAGTGACAGCTGAAGACAGACTGCGTGTATTTTGAATGCATTCTTTTCTATCTTAAATAATTTTTTTTTAATAAATGTCAAAAGGGCTATTAGAAAAGTAGCTTTCTGTTGAGATCTTTTCATCATAAAATTAGCAATAACCTCAGTATTAATGACATTTCACCATTAGGATGATGTGACCATTTCCCGCCCTGCGGTGAGAGCCTGAGTCCCTCCCTCTCAAGTCCAGTACTAGATGAAATAGCAAAAGTTGCTGATGCACATTTTAACTCTCCACCTACTTCTGTGAAGGAAGATAAGCTAATGAAACATTGTGTGGGCTGAAAAGTTTCACATCCTTATTTACAAGGCTGGAGCAGTCGCAGACTCAGGCTGCTTCCAGGTACCTCATTACTTGATATGAATCTCTTTCCACAACCTTTCCTTTTAGGTCTCGGCATGGTCACACCTATCAATGACCTTCCGGGAGCAGATACGTCTTCATACGTGAAGGGAGAAAAGCTTACTCGCTGTAAGCTTGCCAGCCTGTACAGACTCGTGGACTTGTTTGGATGGGCACAGCTGGCAAATACATATATCTCTGTGAGTTCTTGGGCTTTCGATTCCTTTCCCAACTAGAAGTCAGCTGTATTCTTCTTACCTTTACTCCTAAGTCCAGTCAGACTTCATTTTCTGAACCTAGCATGCTGGATTACAGCTGACTCCTGTTTTAAACCTTATCTCTAAGGGACAGGCTGCAGTTAACCTAGCTTTCATCTCCATTTTCTGTCTGTGGTGTCCCTTTAGTTAAAATCAGCTGCAGAACCTATCCAAGAAGAAATTCTTCTGGCAGAATTTTTTCTCTCCATATTAATTATATTTGAGCATGAGTGTCACTGAAAGGCACTTGGGGCAGTTAAAATAGAGGGGGTCTGGGCTTTATTTTTAAAGTATATTTTTTCCGTTATCATCTGTTTTCATGTTGTCACACTTGAAAGGCAGACAGTATTTGGAAGTAAAAAAGTAGCAAACTGTTGTGGTGGAAGTGGCTCAGGTGTGGTCTTCCTTACGGCTCTTCTTCCCTCCTAGCCGCTCCTTAGTTTCCCCTTCCATCTCCACCTCAACTCCTTCCCAGGAAGAGAATCTTTTCTCTTTCCTTTGCCCCCTTTCCCTTAATTTCCATGTAGTAAATCGAGATTATAGTCATTACCACATTCAGTTAATATTTTCTCATGAATGTAGCTGACCCTAAGCCACCTTAGAACTCTCAGGATAACACTTCAGGTAAGTTCAGTAAATGAGAAACTGATGTCAGAAATTTTTAGCAAGTGTGTGAGTGTTGAGGGAAGAAAACTTTTCAAGGAAAGTTTCCTGTTACATACCCTTAATTTCTGCTTTGTTGCTTCCTGTCACCCCCCCCCAGCCTGATCTCTTACAGTTATTCACTGCAAATACATTCCCAGTCGTATTTACACTGCAAAATACGAACACCTCACAATAATTCTCTATTTTTTTTCTTTCTCCCAGGTGAGAATAAGTAAGGAGCAAGACCACATAATAATAATTCCTAGAGGCCTGTCTTTTTCTGAAGCCACCGCCTCCAATTTGGTATAATTTTCATTCCTATGTTCCTTTTTCTGTCCTTCTTTGTACTTTTCTGACAGCTCTTAGTTTTTAGTACAGGACAGAATAAGAGAAGGTATGGGTGGGAAAATGTTTGCTGATGAACAGGAAAGTGTTTGGAAGGTTATGTTGATTTTTTTTTTAAGAAAAGCTTTAGGGGTAAAGAAAAACAAGGTAGTTAGACTAATAAATAAGTTGGTCTTATCAGTGAACCTATCCATGTGTTGAAGGGAATCTTTTGAATTTTTTTCCACCCTTTTATACTCTGGAATTTTTTTAAAAACCCCACATTAAGTCTATGTGTATTTTATAGATTTCAGCAAAGTTCAGTTGGTGTGAGCAGAGGGGCTGACTGTGGAGCATTTTATTTTTCCATGATTGTGCTCATAGCCAGTGTCATTGGCTTCTAGAATGGCAGGAACTGCACTGGTTCTGGGTGCTGCAGTGCTAGCAAATGGAAAATTTCCAGCGAGTTTAGCAAACACCAGACCTTGTCCAGTCCTTTAGTGAAGAGTTTTAAGTTATTTGGCTTTTTGGAAACTACTTCTTACTAAATTCTAAGTTTTGTTGCAGACTGCCTGTTTTTTGTAAATAAAGTTTAATGGGAACAAAGCGACACTTTCTTTCTCTCTCTCTCTTTTTTTTTTAACAGTTCTTTTTGACACTACATAAAGGGACAGAGTTGAGTAGTTGCATCAGAGGCCCAGAAAGTCTAAAATACTTACTGTTTGGTCTTTTAAAAAAAAGTTTGCCAACCCCTGGTTTAGCTCGTGGACCACAGGTGACTTTGATACATGTCTTTGATACATTGATACCAATTAAATGTTTCTCTGATTTTTTTCCAGGTGAAAGTCAATATAATAGGAGAAGTGGTTGATCAGGGAAGTACTAATTTGAAAATTGACCACACAGGCTTCAGTCCCCATGCTGCAATCTATTCCACACGTCCTGATGTTAAGTGTGTGATACACATCCATAGCCTTGCAACAGCAGCTGTAAGTCACTGAAGGCTAAAATCAGCAATGGCTCTGGGAAGTGTATTATTTTCATGGTTTTCCTTATATGATGCATTACTACCTGCACACTTTCACACCCCATCATTCAGAATCCTACTCAAAATATTAAATCTCTGAGCACCCAGAAAGTGAAAGTTTCTTTGGAGCAAATTCTGACATTGTAAGAAACAGCTGGAGAGATAGCATTGGCATTTTTAACTAATTAGCTAACAATTGGGTACTGAGTTCTTTGGAGCAAAGTTTCTTTTATAATATTTGGCACAACATTTAAATTAACTTGTATCCCCTAAATCCTTTCTTTTTTTTTCTTTTTTTCTTTTTTTTCCTGGAAGAAGTGACAAGCTAAAGTGGGAGATGGGCTGGAATGTTGAACACAGTGACTAGGCTAGTGCTTCTTGAGCTGACTAAAGAATCAGGTTCCTAGGAGAGTGTAATTAGTAACTAAATGTGTCCTCTTGACATGGACCCAATCAAATAGGTATCCTCCATGAAGTGCGGGATCCTTCCAATTTCTCAAGAGTCCCTCATCCTGGGAGATATCGCCTATTATGACTACCAAGGGTCACTTGATGAACAAGAAGAGAGAATTCAACTGCAGAAAGTTCTGGGGCCAAGTTGTAAGGTATATAAGTAGAGTGTCTATCGAAGGAGCTATTTTTGTTGCTCTTGCTGTTGATGAAAACAGTGTGAGCTATGCCAGTTATTTAAAGTGATTGCTTTGGGATTCTATTTTAGGTGCTGGTACTCAGGAATCATGGCGTGGTCGCCCTTGGAGAAACAGTTGAGGAGGCTTTTCATTATATATTTAATGTGCAGATAGCCTGTGAGATTCAGGTAGGAAAAAATTATTCTCCCCCCCCACACACACACGTTTTTTTTTTATTGCTTTGTGATTTGCTTGTTGAGGTGGGTTTTGTGTTTACTTATTTTCAAAGTCCTGTTGGCTTTTTGTTTTGTCTTTTAAGAGAAGTTCTGTTTTACTTGAATAAGAAGGATCAGTTCATTATCTCTTGAATTGAAAATAGGAGGGAAAAAATGTCACATATAAATGCACACACACAAATCTGAGTGCCTCATAAACATCATTTTCCCCCAATCCTGCTTTTTAAGATAGTGTAACTTTACACATCTCTGTTTTTATCCTGTAGTGGTGTGGTGCTAATTGAGAAACAGAGGCAACTGTCAATCCTCAAAGATCAGATGTATTATAGCCACTTTTATAAAAAGTGTAAGAGCAGGGCCAGAAGTCTTACGAACTCGTGCAGTTTCTAACAGTTGCACACCCTCAGACTTATTATAATAGGTTGGATAGTTATTATCTACTTTTTTCCTCAGAGTAGCTGAATGTATTTTTAACAGACCTAATTTCCATCTTCAAGAAGATTCTCTTGAAGCAAATGGTAATAATCTTAACTTATTGGAAGGACCACAGAAAAGGGGAAAAAACTTTTCTGTCAATTTTAATGTCTTAACCGACTTTTTTTTTTTTGCTTTAGCAGTACCTCCTCTTCTCAAATGAAGCTATGAAAAGCTTAAGATAATGATCTGCCCCCTTCTGTCTAAATATCCTTAAATTCACAGTGTAGTGTCTATATTCCTTTAAAATTACAACTTTCAGCAAAAAAAAAAAAAAAAAAAAGATAGCCATGGGAAAACTGCAAGATAACTTTAAAATTTGGCAACAGAATTCAGTTTCTTGAAATATGTTAAAAGGAATGGCTCTAAATGTGTTTTCCATCAGGAAGGGTCAGAATCCTGGAAGGTATCTTTTTCAGATAGATGGAAAAGATACTTCAGCTGCACATTTTCATAAGTATATTGCCTTATTTTTGTGGTTAGTAGCCTGAACAAGTGTTATAGGTATTTGCTGAATTAAAATTATACCTTTTAAAAAAATAAAAATAAAATTATACCTTTTTAAAGGTAAAATACTCATTATAATCTTTACAGTCTTGTGCCTCTCTTGCCATTGATTACAGGTGCAGGCATTAGCAGGGGCAGGTGGAGTAGACAATCTGTTTGTGCTGGATCCTCAGAAGTATAAAGCTTTCACTTACACTGTAGCAGCATCTGGAGGAGGAGGAGTGAATATGGGTTCCCATCAAAAATGGAAAGTGGGCGAGATTGAGTTTGAAGGGCTGATGAGGACTCTGGATAATTTGGTAGGTGAAAAATTGTATGTAAACTTGGATTTCATGTCTTCAGATTCAAGAGCAGATGCCTCCACCTCCCTTTGGACTGTAGGGGACCCTCCTTAATGCCTCTGGGAGCTAAGTTTGACCCTAGGGAGGCATTCCAATGTAATTTTACCACATTTTTAGAATCAAATTGTGAAACAAGCAAATATCATCTTGAGATTTTACCTGCTTCCACTAAGGTCAGAAGATAGATTGCCTTCAGACCCAGAAACAAAGGCTTAAATGAACACTGAGATTTGGCTTCCAGAAAACTGGAAAATAGCTAGGAAAATGTTTCTGGTCAGCAGTTTTGAAATTACCTTTGTCAGGAACAGTTGTGTGAGTGGAAATCGCATTGTCAGCTGGAATCTGTTTTAACCAGATCTTGAAATTTGTTTAATTTCAACTCTAGTGTTATGTGAAGGTTATGTGGGGCTTGAAAGATATTTTCCCTTTATTTGCTTTTCGACAAAGAAGTCTTTTTGATCATTTGTTTAAAGAATTAGAATCCAAATGCTGTGTTTGGTACATGTTTGATTGCTTCAAATGTGGTTTTTTTCTCCCTTAGGGGTATAGAACAGGCTTTGCTTACAGGCAACCTCTCATTCGAGAGAAGCCCAGGCACAAGAGTGATGTGGAAATCCCAGCAACTGTTACTGCTTTTTCCTTCGAGGATGACACCGTGCCACTCTCTCCTCTCAAATACATGGCACAGAGACAGCAGCGTGAAAAAACAAGATGGCTAAACTCCCCAAATACTTACATGAAAGTGAATGTGCCTGAGGAGTCTCGGAATGGTGAAACCAGTCCCAGGACCAAAATCACAGTATGTCACTATTCTGTGTGGTTTACTTTACTAAATATTCTGCCTAGTTACTCATGAATTGAATGTTCTTTTAAAAATACTGGGAAAGCAGAATATAATATAATAATAATAACCTGTCATTTATCAGGCATATACTTAGTACAAGATACTTTGTTTTATGGGCCATAAATGAATTTTCATTTAATTCCCTTAAGACGGAGAGGATGTTCTTTTTCTCCCCCCATTTTATAGATGTGAAAACTGAGGTACAGAAGGATTAACTAATAACTTGTGAATAGTAAAGTCAGGACTTGAATGCATACAGTGACCCTGGAGCCCTCTTCTTTTTTTTTTTTTTTTTTATATTTAATTTTATTTTTATTCTTTGCCCAAGGGGTACAGGTCTGTGAATCATCAGGCTTACATCTTTCACAGCATTCACCAAAGCACAAACCCTCCCCAATGTCCATAACCCATCCACCCTATCCCTACCCTCCCACCCCCCAGTAACCCTCAGTTTGTTTTATGAGATTAGAAGTCTCTTATGGTTTGTCTCCTTCCCCATCCCATCTTGTTTCATTATTTTTCCCTCCCTACCCCCCACGACCCCCCACCCTGCCCCTCAAGTTCCTCATATCAGAGAGATCATATGATAATTGTCTTTCTCTGATTGACTTATTTCGCTCAGCATAATACCCTCCAGTTCCATCCATGTCGTTGCAAACGGCAAGATTTCGTTTCTTTTGATAGCTGCATAGTATTCCATTGTATATATATACCACATCTTCTTTATCCATTCATCTGTTGATGGACATCTAGGTTCTTTCCATAGTTTGGCTATTGTGGACATTGTGGAGCCCTCTTCTTAATCCACTATTTGATACTGCTTTGCAGTTTATACTATACCAGTGAATCAGAGCTATAAAAGTTACTGAAACGTAATGGTGCCACAGTTTCATGAATTACTGCACATAGTTATCCTTAGGCAAGATCTTGTATAGAGACATGGGTCGTCTTACCTTTTTCAACATTTTGCTTTAGATTTGGTTTAGTTTTAGAGAGCGTATCACCAAATAGCCTCTAAATATTCAAAATTGTTCATCCTATCATATAAATCAGTAGCATTCAATATGGAAGTTCCCAGGCATCAAAGTGTTTCTCCCTAGGCTATATGATTTCTCATCTCCTGGGGCACCTGCATGGCTCAGTCGGTTAAAAAGCATGTGCCTTCAGCTCAGGTTGTGATTCCAGAGTCCTGCGACAAGCCCCACATGGGGCTCCGTGCTCAGCAAAGGAGTCTGCTTCTTCCTCTGACCCTGCTGATGTTCACTCTCTCTCCCTCTCACTCTCAAATAAATAAAATCTTAAGAAATCTTTTTTTTATCTGCTAGTAAAAGAACATAATTAAACTCCTTAGTTTCCCAGAATTAATTTTATTGACAGAGACTGATGGCCAACCATTATTAATCTTGATGAATATTAGCCTTCTTTTGGGGATATAATATGGGGTGAAGAAGAAGAATTCTATAAGGCTCTTCCCATTCCTATCCTTTCTGTTATATTAAGGGTCACTACCAGATTACCCTCTTTGTAAAATGCTGGTCAGGGGGTTGGCCTTTTATGGCAGCCAAAAATTAAAAATGAAGTCTGGAAAATTAAATCTTAAGGGGTTCTTTGAGTTCTTTTTAGTGACTTAGCCATCATCAGTTGAAGAAATTTTCAGTGCAGGTGCCATCTCTGAATGTGAGTTAATATGAGATCAAGCTCTGTATCTGTGCTTGGAATGTTTTGAGCATCATATTTGAAAATGCCAAAAGGAGAAAATTTAAGTAGCCATATAAATGAGTATGCATGTAAGTATTAATCACATTTTTTTTGAGTGCTAATCATGAGCCTTCTTCTGACTAGTATGAGATACACAGTAATTGGCCACTAAATATTTCTTAGTGAAATTCTTTAATATATTGGCAGTGTATGCTCCCTCTCCTTGAGTCAATAAACAGTTACCAAGAACCTACCCTTTTTCCTTAACACAAAGCTTCATTCTAAATTTTTTTTATATTTTAGTGGATGAGAGCAGAGGACTCTTCTAAAGTTAGTAGTGGAACACCTATCAAAATTGAAGATCCAAATCAGTTTGTTCCTTTAAACACAAACCCAAATGAGGTACTAGAAAAGAGAAATAAGGTAAGATGTGGTCTTCTGTGGCCAAGGGAGGCATTTTAATACTGCTTTATGTTCAAATCACTAGTGATTAAATCTGATTAATACCAAACTTGGGGCTTTGAATAAAGAAGAATTTGAAACTCAGTATAATTTAGATTGTATTGAATACCTCCAGCTCTGTGCTAGTCACTGGTAAGTGGGCTACCCAGGGAAGAAGTATTAAACATATTGCTGCTCTGTTAGTGAAAGTGAGCCTGGCATTAGTGGAAAATGTAATTGTCTAACCACATAAGACAATAGAAATCACACATCGAGAAGAGTGGAGGAGATGAACGAGAGTTGGGATGGTCAGAGAGGGCTTTATGGAGACAGAAATGAAAGAGGCTCTGGGTGGTCAAATAGCAAGCCTGTGGGAAAAGAGAGAGTAAAGATCATCTGCGTAGTTGCCCCCAAGAACTTGTTATTGTATTTCAATTCAGATTCGAGAACAAAACCGATACGACTTGAAAACAGCAGGACCACAATCTCAATTGCTTGCTGGAATTGTTGTGGATAAACCACCTTCTGTAAGTCCTTGAAGCAATATGTTCTTTGGTTTTGATCTACCACATTAATTTCTTTGTTTTTTATATATGAATATTTATTTTTACTAAAGTTAATGTAAGCACAAGTTAAAAAGTCAAATAATTGCAAGACTTAGAATATCACCTTCAGAGCGCCTGGGTGGCTCAGTGGGTTAAAGCCTCTGCTTTCGGCTCAGGTCATGATCTCAGGGTCCTGGGATAGAGGCCCACATCGGGCTGTCTGCTCAGCAGGGAGCCTGCTTCCCCCTCTCTCTCTGCCTGACTCTCTGCCTCCTTGTGATCTCTCTCTCTCTGTGAAATAAATAAATAAAATCTTTTAAAAAAAAAAAAAGAATATCACCTTCAACTCCCGATTTCCAGAGGCAAGGGCTTTCTTCTAGCATTTAGCATTTCTAAAGAGCTTTGTTCTGCTTTTTCGTGGCCTATTAATTTTAGATCTCAATTGATTTCATCGAATCTATGTCATCAACTGTAAGAAGTACCATTGTTTTGTATATCACTAAAAGAGAAAAAACCCTCCGAATTATAATTGTAGGAAGCCATTAATCATTAGATGAATCCCAATTTCAGAGATGAGAAAATGTGGGGGAAAGATTATATTACAGTTTCCTTGTTAAATCAGCTTTCAGTGTTTACATTATTCAGTGTTTATTGCTTAGCTAGATAGTATCCCATGATTACAAATCCTTCTACAACTCTCTGGCCCTTGGAGTTAATAAGTGCCTCCTTTTTTCATTGGCATAGTATTTTAGGTTCATTGACTTAGTTCTTACCAAACTGTTCAAAGGAATTTTAAAGCCCTCTTTACTACTTTTTTCCAAAGGGTCAAAGATAACAGGTAATCTCTCATTACTCTGTCATTCTAGGCCAGATCTGGACTGGTTGCTCTTCAGACCAGCTACACATTCTCATCCTGAGGATTCCTCTGATTCTTGACTGTGTAATATCACCCGTTTCCTGCATCGTGTCTTCCAGTTTCTTGATTTATTCCTTTATCATTGAGCATATCCTCTTACTAGCTTTCTGAGAAGGGATACACAGGAGGTAACAGTTTGAAATCCTGTGTCCTACTCTCAAATGTTCATATAATAGACATCGAATTCTAGTTAGAATAATTTACCTCAAAAACATGGAAAGCATCACTCTGTTGTCCCCTAACTCCATCTTACTGTTGAGAATCAGGAGGGGAGCACTGTGATTCATGTGACTTTGTGCAGGGCCCTTTTTTATTCTTTGAGACCTCTTCTACATCCCTCCTATTCTGAAGTTTTACTGTGATGTGCTCTGTAGTAGATTTCTCTCCGTCTTTGTTCTTAGCCTTCAGTAACCCTTTTGAATCTGCAGAGTTCTATCCTTCAGTTCTGGGAATTTTTCAAATGTATTTCTTTTTTTTTTTTTTTAAAGATTTTATTTATTTATTTGACACAGAGAGAGAGATTACAAGTAGGCAGAGAGGCAGGCAGAGAGAGAGGAGAGAGGAGGAAGCAGGCTCCCTGCTGAGCAGAGCCCGATGTGGGCCTCGATCCCAGGACCCTGGGATCATGACCTGAGCCGAAGGCAGCGGCTTTAACCCACTGAGCCACCCAGGCGCCCTCAAATGTATTTCTTAAATGGTTTTTTCCCTCCAATCTCTTTTTCTGTCAGGATTTACTGTTAGTTGAACCTCTTTGAGCCTCTGATTTTTCTCTTTACCATTTTCCATCCCTTTGTCTTTTTTTCCTACTTTCTGGGAAATTTTCTTGACTTTATTTTCTGATCCTTCTGTTTGATTTTCTTTTTAAAGATTTTTAAGACTTCTTACTCCCTGAATATTTCTTTTTTAAATAACATCCTAGTCTTTCTTGGATACAGCATTTTCTCTTATTGCTCTAAGGGAATGAATTTTAAATTTTCTTCAGTTACCTTTATTTTCCTTGTTTCTTCTGAGTTCTCTTTTGCTTTTTTGTTCCCTGGTTTCTCCCTTCCATGTTGGAAGCATTCCTCGGGTGTCTAGTAATACACAATAGCCTGTTTATATTTAAGAATTGGGCACTGAAGAGCCAGTCAGATGCTCTGGGTGCATGCAGAGTTTGGGAACTGGTGAGCTTCACTGTAGGGTCATTGGTTGTTTCTCTGGGGAATCCCCACATTTAATATTTGTAGTTCTTTTATCTCAGGCCATTTATCTGGAGAATTCTTAAGTCTCCTACCATTCTCCCACCATCATAGAGCCCTCAGCTATGTTTTGTGCCCCCTAACCCAGTTCTGAAGAATAACCTCTGATCTGTCAATGTTTTTCTCTGCAAGACCATGCAATTTGAAGATGATGATCAGGCCCCACCAGCTCCTCCCAACCCCTTTAGTCATCTCACAGAAGGAGAGCTTGAAGAGTATAAGAAGATAATCGAACGTAAGCAGCAAGGCCTGGAAGGTGAGTTCATTTTCAGATTAAGCCTGTTAACCATACTACTAACAGCAGAACACCTTGAGTTGGGTGATAGAAGGCAATCAGTGTTTTTTGGTTTTTTGTTTTTTTTAAATGTCCTTCTGCAATTGATTGTTCTATGTTATCTCTCCCAGACGTTACTGAGTGTGGGTGGAGCTAAAATGCAAAGAGCCACCATAGTCCATGTATGTTAACATGTAGAGAAAACAGCTTTCCTCAGAAAGCAATCTGATGGCTCACAGATAGTCTTCCATAGTAAAGTGATATCCACAGATACGAATTATCAGCTAAAATATATACAGTAATAGATGTAAACATTACAGCATATATTATGTGTCTCTCATACTTTCTAAAATCTCTCTTGTTTTGGGGTGTTGCAAGGTGCCAATACTGTCTCAAAAGCAAACTGCCAAAATTTTGATGTGACTTTCTTTAAACACACGGGCACTCTCGTGAGGTTGAGTTTTTCCGACTTCAGAACCTTAAGTAAGGATTATATTTAAAAGTTGTTCATGAAAGGCCAGCTAATTAAATACTAGTTCCCTTCTTCTCAAAAGAAATTCTTTATAGCAGGGGTTCTCAGTCTTGGGTCTTTAGATAAGCTCCAGACAGTCCATGAGCCATCTGAAAAATACATGTGTAATTTTATATGATATACATTTGGGGAAAGGGGCACTCAGGGTAAAGGAGAAGTCTGTTACCCCAAAAAAGGGTAAAAGCCTCTGCTTTAGAACATCTGCAACATACAGTTGAAATTTTTACCCAAGGCAGAACAGAACCAACAGACAAAGTTTTGTCCATATTAGGTATCGTGTAGAAAGAACTGACAACTGGATCATCAAGGGAACGATTTTTATCAGTGTGTGTTAGTTGGTGCCTTTGTCACAAGAGGGAGTCATCCTGACTCATTAATGTAATTATACTAAATGTTCTAAGTGGTATTATTGAATTTGTTAATTCTAACCTAAGGTTGGAAACTTTCTCTGTTTTTCTGTTTTGTAAAATGTCCCTCTTTAATCTCTCATTTTTTTAAAAGCCTAAAGATGTCAGGTAATAAATACTGCACTCTAGAACCGTCACCTTTTATATATATTTTTATAAATAGTTTCTTCCACATTCATTATGGCCTTCTGAATTAGCTCACTAATATTGCTCTGACAGGAAACACTAATTGGATATTGTTCAAAAATTCAGTGAGGCATTCTGCTTCATGAATGTAGCATCATTGGTGAGACTTCATCATTCTTTTCACCTGGCTGCTCAATATATTTTGGTTTTCTAACACTCGAGCAAAAGCTAAATGCATACATATTATTTGCCTGGGCTGTGAGTAGCCATGCTTCCTTACTAAGCATGTATGTAAACTTATTATTAGCAGCCAGAAATGTTAACACATTAACCTCCTCTTAATGCATAATTATTGTTCTATGGGATAGCTGTTAGCATGCTCAGCTCATTGCTGAAGAGTTTTATCATATGTCTGCAGGAGTTTGATGTACTAACCTCCCTGAGATCTTATGCTTCTTTGTTTTGCATGGCTTTTAACTAAACTCTCATCCAACAGATGCTGAGCAGGAATTACTCTCAGATGACGCTTCATCTGTTTCACAAATTCAGTCTCAAACTCAGTCACCGCAAAATATCCCTGAAAAATTAGAAGGTATTCGCTGTAACTTCCCATAGCATTCAGAGTTAATCTTAAGAGTTTGTTGTCTGTCATTTGTTTTTCATGTAAAGAAATTGAATGCTTGATTGCAATAAGTTTGCCATGGATTTTACTTAAAGCTCCCAATAATTTTATTTATTTTTTTATTAAATTGTGTGCCTCTTTTGTTCAGAGTTTATATTGACACCTTAACCTGGATTTTGGCAACCGCTGGTTCTTAAGAATTTGTGAAATTAAAAGTGGTTTGTCCTACATCTTCCAATCAGAAGCATGAAATCTTTTTCATTTTTGATTGCCAAATGACCCCAGAATTAAAGAAAAATACATGTTGTCTTCCTCATTTATATTGACTTGATTTACATTGAAACTGTCAAATCATCAAACCAGACTTCTCTATCCTTCATCCTTTGGTCTAATAACTTTGTCTCCTTCCCCTTTATACTGTATGAGAAAATTAGCTTCATGCTAATAGATCCATAGTCTATTAAGATAATGATTTATCCTTATTGAAATTGAAGTAATACCTTAGTACATTGCTAAAACATTTCAGTTTTGTAAAATAAAGCCAAGTTGTTAACTATATAAAATAACCCCAAAAAAACCCCATCCCCTTTTGTAGAAAACCATGAGCTATTTTCCAAGAGCTTCATCTCCATGGAAGTGCCTGTCATGGTAGTGAATGGCAAGGATGATATGCATGATGTTGAAGATGAGCTTGCTAAGCGAGTGAGTAAGTTAACTACCAGCACGACCATAGAGAACATCGAGATTACCATTAAGTCTCCAGAAAAAATTGAAGAAGTCCTGTCACCAGAAGGCTCACCTTCAAAATCACCATCCAAGAAAAAGAAGAAATTCCGTACTCCTTCTTTTCTGAAAAAGAACAAAAAAAAGGAGAAAGTTGAAGCCTAACTAAAGTCTTTTTATAATTATTATTACAATGTGACATTGCACATTTAAATACCACATTTAAGTTGATCATTAATATGCAGTGGTAGATAAGATTGGGGGTTGTAGCAAACTGGACTTAAGAACTGGAAAGAGATTTTACTAAAAGAAAAACATTATGAAAAAAATTTCAAATTCATCTCATTTTATATGTCCAAAAAAGGTTTTGAATTTTTAAACACTTTCTAGTTTTAGTTAGCTCTGCCCTCATGAAGTATTACTATAATTCATCACAAACAGATATCTGTCTGAATTACTTCAGGCCTTCTGCATAATATCTGTTGGAAACAAATTTACCAGTGAACAAGCGAGAGAATTTTTATTTCTCAACACCTGCTTCACTGGGTAATCAGATTATAATTTTTTACCACGATTATTGACTGTACCTTTTGTGTTCCCATTGTTTCAGTGGGCATTAACAGAACACTTTAAAAGCTTCTAAGAATCTATAGCATTAGTATACACTGGCACATAATTTTTTTAAAGAAAAGTTTAAGAAAAGATTCATTTGGAATTTTATTCATAGTATAAAATTTCCTCACCTAAAGTAACATTCTTTGCCAAAAAAAATCATTTTAGTAAACTATAATTTTTGAAAACTTCCTTTTTTATTAGTTTAGAAAGCCCCTTATTTTTCAGCAAAGGGGATTTTGTACACGTAACATGGGTTATTTAGTTTAACTCTGGCAAAAACGATTTTTGTATGTTGAGATGTTTGTATACCATTCAATATAAAAGCATCATAAGCATATTAGCCAATCATATAACAGTAGAGCATATTTGAGGCTGCTTGGTACTAAGTATACTTAAATATAATTCAAGAATCCAGGGACTTGGTATCAAAAGGGGATTAGAACATTTCAGGGTATAACTAGATTCGTATTTGAACCTTACCATGTATTTTTCTCTTAGTATTGCTAACAAATGAAGAAGCTCTCATACGGTAACCAAATGAAAAGGAAGAGAGAAAGTGAAAAATGAAGGGAATAAAAGTTGTGTCATGCAAAGAATTCTAGTTTAATAAAGATTCGTAGTCATGATAGGATTTGAAGCCTAGTTTATTTGAAACATGTCCCAAATTGCTAAAATTCTGCTTTGCCAAAATCATCATATTTCTTGGTTGATATTTGAGTTTTAAAAAGGTCAATTCCTTTTAATTTCTGTATCTTTAGAAGGCAGCACTAGAAGAAATCAGTGGGTCTGATCCCCCAGTGAGAAAACCTACCACTTCTTGATTTTTACAAAATTTTTTTATCTTGTTTCAGTGAACTTTCATTCTAATGTAAATACAAATTTAAACCTAGAGTTAATATAGTTTTTTCCCCCCTTCACCCAAGTGATGTCACAAATCAGTGTAAAATCAATGATCTGAAATGGTCTGTGGGTAAAAAATAATCTGAAGTGTTTCTGGAGGGTGAGTTGGATGTAAAAAAAATCACACTGATCACAGTGTGTTCTGGGGCTGGTTCTGTTTGACTGTTTGTGTATGATGATGCAAAGTTGAAACAGAGCCTGGAAATTTCATTCTAGATCTCACTAACTACTGGAATCAGTATTTTAATCTCTTAGTGGAAACTTTAAGTTGCTTAATTCTGTATTTGAGGATTTTTATGTTCTACATCATTTATGTTGTATTACAATGTATGTAGAAACAGTAACCTGTGAACTATGCTTTTCCATAACTTTTTAAAATATATATATATCTTAAATGAATGCAATGTGCATAAATATTTTTTAAACGCAACAGTGAACTATTTGCACCTTTTGCTAATGCCTCTATTTACTTGCTTTGGCATAAAGAATGAGCCAATGAACCTCTGTGTCCTGTGGAAAATGTATAAATGTTATCTGATATTGCTCTTAGATGTAATGCTAATTAATGTTAAATCACAAATAAACAGTATTTTAAATAGATGGATTTGGTATCATAAACTTTCAAGGGTGGTTGCTTAGCCTGAATTACTTTGTGAAATGTTGGGTTTTTTGTTTTGTTTTCATTTTTTTTAACCACAGTGAGATGTTGAGTAGGACTGTTGCTTCTGAATAAGTGATGTCGTGGTAAATTTATTTTCAAATTAGTTGAAAATTCACTATATAAAAAAAAGTTCTTGTTTCAGCTCATGATAGACGAAGTTTTTCCCACAGTGACTAGTTTTTTTGTATTGAATAGTGTATGGTGACTTTAACTGTATCTCTGGGATCTCATGATCTTGGAAGGACTTAAGACTGCTTCTCAGTCTCAGTTCTACTATTCAGATCTGTGGATGTAGAACCGAAAATGTTGCAGAATATATGCTGAGTTTATTATATATATTACCCTTGTCTTTGACCTTTTTTTATGTAATAATATAATTAAAAGAATAGAAATTAAGTTACAATTCCAGCACCTTAACATTCAAAATCTCTTCCCTGCCAACCCGTGATGATTTATAGATATAGCTCGTATATATTGCTTGTCATGATGTGAATGTAATTTTATTCTGGGTTTTTTTTTCCTTAGCATAATTTATTCTAGAAGATTTTCCAACTCAATCCTTCATAGGAATGACTTCTTGCGATCTCTTTTTTCCACTTTGTCCTAAAAATAGACTGCAAGAGGGGAAATCATGTTAATTGAGGGTTCTGGTTAAGCGAAGTTTTTACTATAATTACCCATTATAAAAATGAAGGGTTTAGGCAGAGAAGAATAGATTCATAGTCTTGGGCATATTTAATTATTACCTTGGCTTGTAAATAACCCTGTGGTGAAAAATTCCTGCTTTAGAAAGATAACTCATTTCAAAATTCCCTTCTATAAAGCAACAAAGACCATTAACTTTAGTTACATTTGGGAGTCAATATGGCATGAAAGGTGTGCTACCTGTGCCTTTTCCTCTAGTGTTTAGTATTTTCATTCAGCAGGAAAGAAAGAGAACTGAATGGGTGCAGTTGTGAGAGCATTGGTTTCTCTTAACATTAGCTTTTAGGTTTTTTTTTCTTTTTTTTTTTCTTTTTTTAACTGAAGGGCCATAGGGACACACATCCAAATTGCCATCTTGACCAAACTTAAGATTTTTAAAAGAACAATATTCTTTTTGGCCACTAGAGGGTGTAATAGACCTAACAATCCACTATGTGGATTAAGTCCTTGCACTTAACTTCCCTCTGTTAGTTGGTAAACACCGTGTTTGTTGTGAAATATCCAGAACTTAGAAGACATTTCCTTTGTCACTTATCATTCTCTTCAGTAGACTGTTCTCAACTTTGTTGTCTTGGCAAATCCATTTCACCAGTATGGATACCACGGGCAAGGACTCTAATGCCTATGGTGGAAAACACGTTGAAACAATATTTTTGAAGTGAGGTCTCAGGAAGAAACCATGATAGAAAATGACTCCTTGTGCCTGTGAGTGGCAATAAAATGCCTTCTTCAAAAATTGGCATGTTTTGGCTGTGGAGATTAATTGATAACCTCTTGTTTTTTAATGCCTTCTGTTATCAAAAAATATGCTAAGTGCTTTTCATGTATTACCTCATTTGGCCTTCCCAACATCCCAAAAAAATAGATGATATTATCCCCACTTTGTAGATAATGAGACTAAGGCTTACGGAAAATGAAAAGGAGTACTACCGTTTCACCCATCAAAATTCAGATATCTGAAATTACTAGTGACACCTGTGTGCCGGACCCAATGTGACTCCAGTGTACGTTTTCGTGAGGTTTTTTTAGGCAGTTTCCTTAGTTTGGATTATAAGTCCAACCATGCTGAATTCATGTTTTGATATGGGATTACAGATTTAGGATAAAACATTAACTTTTGATTTGGAAGTCTTTCCTTTTTCTCAATAAGTCACCCCAAAAATGAAGAAATTGATGAATACCCGCAAACTAGGAGTGACCTGTGGTGATACTATCCTTTAATATAAGGAGCAGCCCTTGAATCTTCACCGTGACACCTGGAAGACAAGGTATCTCTGTACCTTTGCTTAAAATGCAGAAAATGCAAAAAAGGCTTGGGTAAAAGCCCTTCATCTTTTCCTTGTTTTTCCCTTTTGATTTTCAGTGTTGGGGACAAGGAGAGACATTCCAAGGAAAGTGTTATTTTAAAAACCTGAAAAGACTTTAGAGAAATTTTTTCTTAAATCTTGACATTTTATTTTTTTAATTTTATTTATTTAAGTAAGCTCTAGGCCCAATGTGGGGCTTGAGTTCCCCACCCCAAGATCAATAGTCTCATGCTCTACCCACTGAGTCAGCCCGGTGCCCCTAGCTCTATAAGTAGTTTTAAAGATCAGAAGTATACTTTTACTTACTTACAACTTTAAATAAATACACTTGGTGATGAACTTTCTTGGAGAAGAATCTAGCATCCATACTGGAGATGAGGACAAGGATAAACCTTTTGGGAAAATTTTGATAGAAAAAATAACTTGCCAATTCAGTAGTTTTCAAAGGGATTTCATTTTAAGAGATGACCATTAGAGGGCAATCCTGGGTTTAAATTTAGTTTTAATTAATCATGAGAACTTGTCTTCAAAATATCTTTGAGCTTCCAGTTAGGACTTTATTCTGATTATGCATCGCTAGATGTACTTTAAGATTGAGGGAAGTTTAAAGATACCAGATTACTTCATTTATTCCTTCAGCCTTGTTTTCCTGTTCTGACTTTAGAAGGATCAGTCCTTCAGAGAAGCTGTGCTTGCTTAACATAATGCAGCTCGGAGGCCGCGAAGCCAGGAGCTAGGCAAAGGGCTTCAGGTCCTGCTTCTCTGCTACGCCGTGGTCTCCCCTGGAAGCTCATCAGGTCGCAACCTAGAAATAAATATACAGCTTTCCAAAGTTCCTGGCAAAGTAATGTTTAATATGTTGTTAAAGAAATCGTTAAGAGAAACCTATTGCAGGACTAAGCCTATATATTATGTAATCAATAATTGTTTTTCCTAAAGTGTCAAGTCTGCAGTTTTCTGTATTGTCTCAAATTAAGATGTTGATTTTATTGCTGCAACTCGTAATATTTTAAATGTCATTTATACCTTAAGTGACAAACTGGTACCTTTTGATATTCATTCCATAGCAAAAAAGTTCTGTGTTTTATCTAGCAGAAAGATAGATGGGTATATCCAGTCCATAATTATTTCTAAGGCCTATATAATTTCTGGTTAGGCAAGTCTTGATACCAAAGCAATGGTAAATGTTACTGATTAAGCTACCTTTTGTTTTATACCTACACAAACTATTTTAGGTTTTGTCATTCTCTGGAGCCAGCTTTGACTTTGCTTACAACATTTAAAAAAAAAATCCCTTATTTTCAGTCCCAGGTAACTCCCATCACTAGACAAAATACTAGTTCCTTGTCCGTACCTTAAAATCAATAACATTGATTTTATTAATCTAATTTGGTAAAAGGCAAAAGAGGAACCAGAGCAGTATTACTAATCTAATTTGGATGTGCACTGATAAATACTAAGTTTCTAAGATTATTTCAAAACTTTTTAGCTGCGCTTTTAAAATAACAAAATACGTAGGACAGAAGTCTTGTCCACAATCTTGTGTCTTGTAGACAAGACTTTGTCCTCATTGTCTACTTGTAGTAGATTGCCCCTCAAAAAGCCAGTACTTGTATGAGCCCTATGGAAAGAACAATCTGGATTATTATTTAATTGGACTTCTTAGACCAAACGGTGTCCTCTCAGGTTGATATTTAAACTTGAGATTTTTCAAGAAAAACTTGGATGTCCCACAGCAGTAATAGTCACAGATGGGTTGGAAATGAAAAAAGTGGTGTGGTTATAAAATGCAGGAGTTGAGGGGTAGAAAGTCTTGTGGATTTCCCACTGGTACTCCTCTGGGTTTAAAAAAAGAAAATGCTGGGCGCCTGGGTGGCTCAGTTGGTTGAGCAACTGCCTTCGGCCCAGGTCATGATCCTGGAGTCCTGGGATCGAGTGCCACATTGGGCTCCCTGCTCAGCTCAGCAAGGAGTCTGCCTTTCCCTCCGACCTCTCCTCTCTCATGCTCTCTCTCTCTCTCTCTCTCAAATAAATAAATAAAATCTTAAAAAAAAAAAAAAAGAAAAGAAAATGTTGGTAGTGACCGTCCCAGTCCGGACCTAGAGCTGCAGTGCTGCTAGACCCTCTTCAATGATTTGCTAGTCTAGTGTTTGTCCTTAATGTAAAAGCATTTTCTAATTGGTTTTTCCAAAAGCAATAGCTTCTGAAGATTCTCGGTGAGCAGGAGCTGTGGAGGAAGTCGTTGTTGCGTTCTAGAACTCACCCTTTCCTGTTGAGTAATGCTCTGGGGGCTGGATTTCAGTGGTGGCTGGCTTGGTAGACCTTGACTTCAGAATAGGTGACCCGCTCAGTTTTAGGAGAAGTAGGTAGATACGGCCAACTTGTTGGCAGGCATAGACATACTCTTCATGGGTGTTTACTGGGCTCACAAGTTAAGGTTTAAGATTACTTCCTACCTGATTTCTATTTTGGAAATGTCGGCTTCAATTATTTCAACTAAAAGTAATCTGAGGCTATTCAGACAACCAAAAATGTTTTCCAGATATTAGCTGCTGGTGCACGGAGGTGAAGGGTAGGCTCCCACTGCACCAGATACTTGGGTATGTTAGGTCTTTTAAAATATGTTGTGTGGCAATCGACACTTTTCATTTTTAAAATATCTTTTAAATAGTTTTCTGTCTTCAAACCATGTATGTGAGATGATTTTGTGTAAGTATGGTCTCATGTCTCCATTTTGACCTTTAGGTTAATATTGAGCAAGAGTACATGCACATAGCCTTGCTAAAGTCAAGCTGAGCATGGCTCAATTAACTGCAGAGGAACAGGGCGGACTGGGTGGGGCAAGCTCTGGAATTCTACCCACTCCCTGAGCAAAGTCAGGCGAGGGGAGAGCAACCTGGGCTGAAGCAGCTAGTAGGAAGTCCAGCCCAGCGGGTGAGACATGGAATCTGGAGGACATGGTAATCAACCAGAAGCACAATCTGGTAAAGTGGTCCCCATCGGGGAAGTGTACGTCCCAGTCAGGTATCCGGAGCAGGGAAGCAGGGCCTTTGAGTCTCCTGGCCTGTGTAGGAGCCCCAGCCGCAGGCTTCAAGTGCAGCGCTTCCTCTGCTTCCTGTGGGGCAATGGCAAGATCAAGGCAGGACCTCAGGCTTCAGGGGCCTGGGGATAGTTCCTCAAGACAGGAACTCAGACGTAAAGAGAATGACAGATGGGGATCCTGTTATCAGACTTGGGTACATGATAACACTCAGAATTCCAGAAGCAAGGCAGTGCTAGAGCCAAGACACAAGGTCATGACTGGCCTAGACACAGGTGTGGCTTGACGTCGAGTGAGTCCCCAGGGTCGCCTTCGTTCCTCCTGCCTCACCAGGACCAGTCCTGGAGGCCACAGCCGGGTGAGGGGGTCCCGGGGCCCCAGCCGCAGAGGGGAGAGGAGTGCTTCAGAGCCAGGGACGGGCCTGACTTGACTTTCACTGTGACGGCAGACAGCCATGTGAGAGCCCTGCAGGGCCATGGGAATGGGCTCTTACTGTTTCACCCCAGAGCGCACCTGGGAGGGCCAGCACCGAAACGAACAGGGGCCAAGTGCTCCCAACACACTCGCTGTGAAGATGGCTGGATGTTCCGTGTGAACTCCTTTGCCCTATCTGAGAGGATGGTTTCCCTCCAGGAAAATTAGCTCCAGGGATGACTCTGCCCCCCGCCTGGGAGTCACTAGAAGATGCTCCTCACGAGTACTGATTGGGTTGAAGAGAATGAGTGGTCTGGGTTTCTTCCCCCAACTGAAATAGATGAGGCTGTAAGTTTAGAAGAGCAGAACGGCTTTGATTCTACAAGGTACATCCTCCATAACCCTCTGGTTGTGGTAACTACCTTTTGCCACCGAGTCAGAAGGGCTCTCTGAGTCGTCTTGCCCCACTTGCCCAAAGAATGACCTCTCCATTCACTCCTCCAGCCTGCTACTAGAGAGAGAACGCTGCCCTGGGCCCTCGCAGAAGCTCCGACGTGTCCTCAGCTTCTGCTTGAGTCCCTCAGTGCTCGGAGCCGGCAGAGCGCTCCCTGGCAAACAGACCCTCGTTGCACCGCCCCCCCCCATCCTGCACACCCGGCCAGGGGCTTGCACCCTCTCAGGGGCCTTCCTAGCTCTCCAGGCATCCTCTACCACCTGGCCCCAATGGTGATGTTTCTGTCATCACAATGACCTCCTTTACCAAAGTCCAGGGGCACTTTAGGATCATACCTCTTTCAGCCTGTCTTAGATTAACATTAGTGATTATGTATCTATCTCCCCAAAAAGGACGTGAGCTCTGGGAGCGACTGTACCTTGTTCATCCTCTCGTCCTCCACCATGCTTGGCGGAAAACAGAATCTGCATTTTTGTTGCCGATGATAGACTATACTGTTCATGTTGATGACATGGTGGAGAATAGGTACATAGCAAAAAGATGTTCTCCTATATCTTAACAGTGAAAGTCAGGAAGTAGCTTGGGATACAAATCCTAGTTGAAGTTCCTAGTCTGATATGTAAGGCAGTTTAGGCACTGGGGAGGCGTTGGGGAGGCATTGTATTGCATGTTTAAATGACGTTACCTCATTTAATCCCCAATCCTGCACAGTAGGACTAACTCCACCAAGGGGAAACCAAGGTTTAGAGAGAAGCCAAGTAACTTATCCTACATTTGCACTAGTAAGTGGTAGAGCTGGGATTCAAACTCCCAAGTCGGTTTCTTACTGTCTTGCCAGGTTATGCACCAAAAGCAGCCTGCTTATCAGCTGGTAGAAACATCAAGTGTTAGAACTTGAGGCAATGTCAGGAGAAGCCTTCCCCAGCCTGTCTCTCTCATGATAAAGTGGCTTCTAGCGAGGTAGAGTTTTACGTCAGGGCAAACTGCCTGGGTAACCCCATCGGCATTCACTAAGCCAGTGCAGGAAGGGGCTTCCTTTGCAAGTATGTATGCAATAAGGTTTTGGTTAGGAACCCAGGGACAAATTGGGGGCTCTACAGAGAGTATTGGTCTAGCCTTAGCAAACCCTACTACAGGTATGCATTTAAATGAGCAGTGATACAGCCACTACATCCTGATCACCAGTGTGGTTTTTCAATCTGTGCATGGCCCATTGGATCTTAAGCAATTATTTATTTAACTGAAGGCTGCTGTCATTGATAGATGTCATTGGGACATTATAACTCTGAGTTAAATGTAATAGCTAGAATTTATTAAACACCAAGTGATTTGAATGGATTCATTAATACAACAAACCTCTGAGGTAGGTGGTATTATCCCGTTTTATAGATAAGAAACTAAAGTTTAAAGTAGTTGCCCAAGGTCACATAGTTAGTAAGTGGCAAAACTGGGGTTCCAAAACTGCATAATCAGACTTAA
Source organism: Ailurus styani (assembly GCA_002007465.1). Lineage (NCBI taxonomy): Eukaryota > Metazoa > Chordata > Mammalia > Carnivora > Ailuridae > Ailurus > Ailurus styani. The sequence continues at coordinate 1,862,518 of LNAC01000201.1, read as the reverse complement.
GAGCTTATACTTTTACTGTCTTTATTTCCAAAAGATGACTGCTGTCGTATCTTAATTTACGTGAATCTCTAGAGACAGTAGACCTCAATTAAGTAAACTTACATTTGTACTGGGTTCACATTTTCTTTCTCAAGTCATCCAACGTATGACACATTACCTATCTTATTAAACAATTATACCACTAACACCCTAAAATTTCCACTTCTGACATTCTTGTAGCCTTTTTTTCTTTGTCCACAATAAAGCATTATAGTTTGAAATTAAGAGTTTATGCCCTGGGGTCCTAGAGACCTGACTTTGATTCCTAGTTCTTTACTTTTTTATAAAACGGGTATAATTGCACTAACTTCTTTGGGTGGTTATAAAAATTAAGCAAGATTATAATATACACAAAACTTGGCCCAGTATCAGTAAGCCCCGAATTAATGTTTGTATCATTATAGTGTTATCACTTGCTTGGTCTCCTTTATCTGCTGGAAGAAAATGCATATTAGGGAAAAGAGAAAGTAAACTACATCTTGTTTACCCCTTTCACTGTTATCCATTTGAATGTCGTAGTTCCTGGGGCACCTGGGTGGCTCAGTTGGTTAAGCATCTGCCTTGGGCTCAGATCATGATCCTGGTGTCCTGGAATCAAGCCCCATGTTGGGCTCCCTGCAGGGAGCCTGCTTCTCCCTCTCCCTCTGCAGCTCCCCCTGCTTGTGCTCTCTCAAATAAGACCTTTAAAAAAAAAATGTAATTCCTGTTCTTTCCAGAATTCTTCATACAACTGGGACCAGATGTCTAGTCTTTGAAAAAGAAGGACAGAATGAGAAGGAATGAATAGATAACCCTAGGTAACTTGCCCTTTTCCAGTGAGAAATCTCACTGGAGGGTGTGTTTCATGCCCTGGAGGGTGATGGAGAGGAAATTGTTATGTTACCTCCTCCCAGGCAAGGATCCTTAGAGATCAGTGGGGATGCCTAGACCTAGGGCAGCTTCCTGGAGAATCCCACAGGACTCAGCTGATCACTGTAATTCTAAGTTGTGTTCGGGAGAACGACTGACTTTGGGGCTCTTTCCTAGCTCTCTTTGCTCTCTTTGCTCCTTGAGAGCTGAGTGCCATCACTCAGGGAGTTGGCCATCTGCAGGCTCTGTGGCCCCAACTGTCTCATGCTGGCAATCCAAGAAAGTCTTTTATGAATGTGCTTCAGCCTCGGTTGCTCATCTTACAGATGCCCTGGTGACAGAGGCTGGTCTGAGCTGTTCTCACAGCAGCCTGGAGAAGACCCAGAAAAGAAAGGCAGGTTCGCCTCCGTCCTGCGCTGGGCAGAGCGTTATTGAGAAAATAAATATGCCCCTTAAGGAAAACCTGACTGTATGTACAGTATAGTGGTAGTGATAAGGGAGAGGGGATGCGAGTATGTAAAAGTAAATGGGAGGAAAACCCCAGAATATGAAATGCCTACCACGGTTTTAAAAAAATTACACATATTAGACATCTCATATTCTTAGGGGAGAGGCAGGAAAGAATATACCCGAACAGTATGTTTTAAACAGCAGTGACTTTTTTTTTTTTAAGCAGTGACTTCTTGATGGTGGGATTACAAGTGCTTTTTATTTTCTCGACTTCTTTACATTTCCAAAGTTTGAATAAGAAAATACCAAAAGTTGGGGCTCCTGGGTGGCTCAGTCGGTTAAGTGACTGCCTTCAGTTCAGGTCATGATCCCAGGGTCCTGGGATCAAGCCCCACATCGGGCTCTCTGCTCAGTGGGGACCCTGCTTCTCCTCCCTCTGCTGCTCTGCCTGCTTGTGATCTCTCTCTCTCTCTTTGTCAAATAAATAAATAAAAGAAAATAAAAAGAAAATATCAAAAGCTCAGAAAATCAAAAATTAGGATAATTAAGGGAAATGTTATCTTTAAGTCCTATACCAATATTGAGTAATAAAAGGCACAGGACAGAACCACACCTATAAATGCTACCATTTGTGTAATAAAGGGAGCAAACAATATATATTATTTGTGTGTATATAAAATATCTCTGAGAAATTAAACCAGAAATCAGTCACCATGGTCAAATCAGGGTTGACCATGGGTAAGGAAACTAGCCCGTGGGGGACAGAGGTGGGATGGAGACTTTTCCTATAAACCTTATTTTACTTTATTTTTTTGGTCTAGTACTTATGTAAAAAGTTTACAAAATACAGTGTACATTTTTTCCTAACTTTTGTAATGCCAAGAGTTTCTGAAAACTGTCAATGTGCAACATTATAAGTGAGCTGTATGTTCACCATTTCAAACCTGCTCAGTATGATCTACAGTAGGTAGAGTATCTACAAGATGCCAAGATATCATTCCCTATACAGGGGGGCTACTTATCTAAAATCCCACATGCCAAATATATACCATTACTCAAAGCTAAAAGAAAAAAATATTGTTTTAATATGATCCGTTAAGTTCCTGTTTTTACCTTGTCTTGAAAGAAGCCTTAAAGCTCTATTTTGTCTTTAGCCAGATTTTCTAATTGAAGGAAACAGACTCTTCCCTATACCCACCCCATTTATTACTTCAGTCCCATCTTTCAAATCGTGTTCTGATAGCTTTCCATGTTGTTACAGCCGTGCCTTTACCTCAATGCAGTTTCAAAGCTTTTTTGGAATTCAACAGATACATAGTAATCGATTGCTGTGTAACAAGTCACTCTAAAATGCAGAGGCTTAAAACAACAATATGCACTTATTATATCTCCTAGTGCCTTTGGGTCAGAAATTCTGGAGCATCCTGGCTTGGGGTCTTTCAAGAGGTTGCAGTGAGATTTCAGCCAGAGCTGTGGTCATCTGAGGGCTTGACTGGGGCTGGAGGATGGTTGGCCAGTGGGTGCTTTGCTGGTGGTGGACGCCTTCCATCTTCTCCACCTGGACCTTCCCTACATGGGCTGCTTGAGCGTCCTCATGACATGGCGGCCCAAAGGGCAGACAATCCAGGAGTGAACAAGGTGGAAATCGCAATACCTTTTATGACCTGGCCTCAGAAGTCACACACCTTCCCTTCTGCTGTATCCTCTTCATGCAAAAAGCAAGTCACAAGGTCCAGCCAGTCTTCGAGGGGAAGGATATGAATTTCCACCTTTTGAAGAGGGGAATGTCAAAGAACTTATAGTCATATTTAAAAACCACCATAGGGCATCAGGATTAGCCACTAATATCAAATCACTCAAACTAGAAGGTAAAGACAATGAGAAATGAAGGAAAGAGGGGGTTTTAGGAGGAAGGAACACATACTGGGTGTTGCATCTACCATCCGATGCTCTGTACTTACCACACATTACTGCACTTAATTTCATAAAAACATATTCTCAGTTTTACGGATGAGCAAAGTGAGACTCTAAGAAGACCTACAGTGTGTCCGAGGTCACATAATGTCAGAAGAGCACGTTGAGCACGTGTCAGCCTGAGGTCACCGCTGTCCCAGCTCCCTCCCTCAGTGGGAAATGGAAGCATTCGCCATTACTTGCTGCCTGACCATTTTGCCACCAGGGAGAAATATGATTAATACTTTGAGTTGAACGAATTCTGACAGAGCTGTTTAACTCGTTTCTAAAGCCTCTGGAATCCAACAGGTGTTCATTCTCCTTCGGAAGCCCCTCCCCTCCCTTCTGCCATTGCCAGGATTTGCCCTGTCCGGGGAGTGCCATCCGTCTGCCACCCTTGACCTTGAAAGCCAGCCAACTTCTCTCCCCATTGCAGCTGGCTGTGACATGGAGGCCAGGGCTGCCAATGGAGCAGGGTGACACTGAGTACAGGGGTGTATGAGGACAAGGCCCTCCCTCTTATGGGGACTGAGCCAAGTCCAATAGGGTGGAGATTGGACAGCCCATCTGTCCTGGGGCCATGCTGGACTGCAGGGCCCTGATAAGAACAGGGAACCACCCACCCAACTAAGCGTCATCTTCCAAATACAGACTTCTCCCAACACCGCCCTCCCGGCCACATAGGTACTTTCCTCCAAAGGTAGCTAATGGCCTTTGTCACCATGAGATGGGACCCTACCCGGGGCAGAACTCACTCTCTGGGGTGTTGGGTGCTCTGGCCACGGACCATGGAGAAAGCACTGTGAATTCAAGCACTGTGAATTCTTACCTCCTCTGTCCCCGATCCCCTTCTCAGCACAGGCCACTCCATTGTTCCTGGGAAACAAACTTTTCTGATGGATTCTCTAGCCAACACTGTCCTCTCTCCTGAGAACTCACGCCTGGAGAATCCCTGGAGCTCTGCTCCTCCAGGACTCTCAGCTCCTAAGGCCCGTTGGCTCGTGCAGAGAATTTTCCTTGGGTTGGAACTTTGAGGAACCAGTGCGAGACCAGGGGGAAGAAGCAGCCCGACCAGGGCTCCATCTATACGGGCACTAAAAACCATCCTGACAAAGGTGAAAAGACTGAAGAACATCAACTTACCGAATTCCTCTTAGGAAGTAGCTTTCCGCCATTTGGGATTAGCAGAACACTACGATGAAATATTTTGAGGTGAGGGAAGGCATTGAGACCTACCTCCCGTATCAATGTGTTGCCAGAGGGGAAGATCTGGTTAACATCGGGGCTTCTTTTTCTGGGTGTGGTCTGTGCATTCAAAGACCATCACCGCTCCCACCTCACCCCACTTGGTCCTCCACCCTTCTGTCTGTGCTCGGCCTCCTCTTGAGGAAAATGAGCAACAAATATTGAGAGGTTATCAGCCAGGAGCCACCACCAAGCTGTTCGCTCACATAGGACTCAGGACTCATCTGCCCTGGTGGGAGCGCGGTGCACACGGGGCAGACTGCGCTCTGAGCATGGCCTCCGGGGCAGGGTGGATCAGCTCTGCCGCTCCCCTGCAGCTCTCTCTACAGCCCTGACCCTCAGCGAGGCTGCCCTGCGACCCCAGGAGTGTGTGGTGTGGGCCCTGGGGGAAGTCAGCCTAGAAGGTACAGGAACGATGAACCCACTAGTAGGCATGGTGCCTCTGCTGTGGCTAAGGCAACGAGCTGGGTGCTTTTCCTGGAAAATGGAATCCCCGACGATGCCCCCCACCCAGGGGCTGGGGGTACCGCTTCTGATAGTACACACCCCGACATGCTGTTAGGCACTCAGGGGACCCCTGTGTGAGACAGGCTTTTCCAGAATAGGTCTGGGGCCCGAAACCAGGGGGCAGAGCCCAGCTTGGGGAGGGGACACAGGGCTGTGCTCAGGGCCCACGGACTCTACTCCAGGACGAGGGAAGGAGGCGAGGAAGCCACCGAGTGGCCGGGAAGAGAGCGAGCAGGTGAACTTTGGAGGCAGAAGCTCAGCCACAGACCCGCTGAGAGACCCTGGGCAAATTTCTTCTCTGAGCTCAGTCTTCTCAGCTGGAAAGTGGGGCTGAGCATGCTTCCCTCTACTGGTGATGCTGGGGCTGAAACAAGTAGAGGCAAGTGCCTGCAGGGGGTGGCCACTGCAGGCGTCCAGATGTTGTCCCTCCTGGGACCTCCCACCCCCACGGCCCCTCAGCTCCTGTCCCCCTCCTCTTCTGCCACCTTCTTTCTCTCCCTCTTCCTCCTTTGTGGTTGGAGGACTCCAAGTGGTCAGAGAGATGAGAACAAGTGTCCAGCGGCACTCAGGGAGGGGCCCGGCGACACCTTGCGCTGGCTGGCACAACCCCCGATGGGAAAGGGTGCCTGAGCCAGGCCCGAGTCAGTCAGGGAACTCAGCCACCCTCCGTCACAGGTACCCTCTGGCCACCGTCCCTCCTCACCCTGACTTCCACCCCAGGAGTTCCAACTGTGGTCTGCGAGAAACAGCCGCCTGCAAAGAGACCACGGCCACGGTCACTTTCAGCTAAAGAGGAGACTGCAGACTGCCCTTCTCCCGCCCCGCCCCCGACTTCTCCGACAGCTCCCCACCCCCCAGGAAAGAGGGCATGGGGAGGGAGCCCAGGGATCTCCGCCACGCTTGGCTGGCTGGCTTTCTGTGCGCAGGGGACTGAGGCCGCCTAATTGACCGCGAGTAAACATGGATAAAGACTCTAGAGCCCAGAAGACGGGGGTAGTTGGGCTGAGGCAGACCGGGCACTGGGGTGCAATGACAGGGGGGAGGTTTGAGGGTCTTGGGAGAAGACCAGATGGCTCCCTGCCATGTCCCCATCTGGGCCTCCCTCCGCTAGCTCTAAGCTGAGGGAGCAGGGCCTCGTGGACAAAGGCTGATGGGCACAGGAAGGGAGCCACGCAGAGTACAGCCTGGGGGTAAGTGGAAGCAAGGGGTTCCCCCTCTGGGTGAGGCAGGCAGCTTAGGACTCCCCTCCTGGCACCCCTTCCCCACTTCTCGGTGCAGGGATCTTGTGCCATCTCCACACGGCCCCTCCGCTCGCCTCTTCCTGTGAGGCAGGCCAGCGTGTGGGTCTCCCAGGCAGGCCTGGGACAGTTCCCCACTCTGCGTGTGGATGTTTCCAGCAACGGGTAGAGTCTCTCTCTCACTCTCTCTCTCTGTCTCCTTTTTTTTTTTTTTGGTGTTAAAAATTTTTATTTTTATTTATTTTATTATTTTATTTTTATTTATTTTTAATTTTTAAATTTTTTTTTTATTTTTTCAGTGATCCAAGACTCATTGTCTCTTAGCCTTGCTGAGGGGAGTGCTCAGGGAAAGGCCCCAGGCTGCTTGGGAGATCCGGGCTCAGGCACCAGCCCAGTGACAGCCCCTTTCCCCAGCATGGCCCCAAATCCAGAGGATCCAGGCTTCTGGCCAAGGATGCGGTTCTGAATGAGGGAAGAGGCGGGGAGCTGCCTGTTCTCCACCTGGGCCCATGTGCCAGCCTCACTCCAGACAGGGCTGGCTGGGTCATGGTCTCCATTCAACACACTTCTGTTTCCAAGGCTCCCTGAGGAAGAATGGGGATTGGAGACATCCCAGCTCCTGTCCAGCTAATTCTCTTGTTTCACTGAGGGTCTTGCCCCACAGAGAGGCCTTGCAGCCCTCAGCCTGACTGACCCACCTGAGCTGCCCACTGAGAGAGGACTAAGGCTCCCCTGCTCGTCCTCCCTCCCTTCTCCCTCCCTCCCTCCCTT
>LNAC01000201.1:1817972-1850133 GCA_002007465.1 Ailurus styani | reverse complement strand
CTCTGCCTCCTTGTGATCTCTCTCCCTCTGTGAAATAAATAAATAAAATCTTAAAAAAACAAAACAAAACAAAAGTAAGGTGCAGACCGTGTGTGCAGTATGTTAATGTGTGTTTAACATCTAATGAGTAGGGTGCCTGGGTGGCTCAGTGGGTTAAGCGTCTGCCTTCAGCTCAGGTCGTGATCCCAGGGTCCTGGGATTGAGCTCAGCATTACTTGCTTCTCCCTCTCCCTCTGCCTGCCACTCCCCCTGCTTGTGCTCTCTCTCTCACTATCTTTCATTCTCTGTGTGTCAAATAAATAAATAGAAGCTTAAAAAATTTTTTTTAACATTTAATGTGTGTAGATGGGGTATAATATATATCTTTCCTTCTTTTTTTAAAGATATATTAATTTATTTTTAGAGAGAGAGAGAGACCTCATGTGAGCGGGGGTGAGGTGGTGCAGAGGGAGAGGGACAGACAGAAGCCTCCAGCCGACTCTGTGCTGAGTGCACGGAGACTGACACGGGGCCCGATCCCAGGACCCTGACATCATGACTTGAGCCTAAACCAAGAGTCAGTCACTTAACCAACTGAGCCACCCAGGCACCCCTATATATCTTTCTTTGTAGATAGATGCACAGATGCTAGAAACCGGTCAGTTGGTTGGCTCTAGGGAGGAACTGGGTGATTGGACAACCAGGACAAAGAAGAAATTTTTTCATTTTTTAGGAGAAAAAAATTTTATTATATATCTCGGTGTTTCTTTTGTATCCAAAGAAACACATGACATATTCCAAAATAATTAATGAAAGAAACCAGCAGAGTGGTTTCACAAATCTGAGCATGGATTTCTTAGCCAAGGTTGACCTGAACCATGGCAGGAGCTAGAAGCCAAGGGAGTAGGTGGCTATTCTGTGTGCACAAGGGCTGGTGAGATACTTAACCCCTGTTCAGGGGGGCAGGGGAGGGGATGACAAGGCTGCCATCTCCTTCTTGCCTCCAGGGAGACTGACCGGCTAAAGAGCCTTCGGCTGAGCTTTGAACTCCTGGACACTCAGCACCCTTCCACTGCCCCTGCAGTGCACGTCAGGGTGGACGGATTTTCTCAGCCCTTCTGGAAAGTAGCCCTTCAGGATCATGGGACTGCCCGAGGGCTCCCCCATCTGACTGAGAGTCAGGAGGCCTGGCTCTGGCCCAGCTCTGGCCCTGACCCCATGTGGAGAATCAGGAAAGTAGGTGAACTGTGTTCCAGCAGCACTCCTGTAACACCTGCCTCACTGACCTCACAGGCACAGGGTAAACCTCGCAAAGGAGAATGTGAAGCAGCCAGGCCCTGACTGGTTTCTAGAGAGCACCTGTGTTCCCATAAAGGAATAAGTGGCTCTGTGGTCAAAAAAGTCTGGGAAAAGCTAGACAAACAGAGTTAAGCTGGTCCTTCACTGCAGACCTTCTCAGAGCCTTGAACAGGCGAAGTGCATTGTGGCATATCAGGTATGGTTACAGTATGTATCATTCCCCAAACTTGTCTGACCACAGAACCATTCTGGAGGAAAATATCTATTAAAAAATCTCTCAGAATAAAGATAACCTATGGAACAACGGTTTGAGAAATGCCAATTAGATGAATGTAGAGTAAACACGAAGCATTATCCAAAGGCCCAACGGTAGAGATAGTGATTGCAGGATAAATTCCTGTCATTAACACCTTCTACTCAGTTTCCCTGGCCCTTCTCGAAGTGCTTGATGTTTTTTAAACGGGGGATCATAAACCATTGGTGGTTAGTGAAATCCATTGAGCTGGTCACAAGCAGCTTTAAAACAAATGAATTTGGGTAGAAGGGGAAAAACAGCGTGTATTGCACTTAACACGGGAAAGTATTGTTTTCTGAAACATACATACACGCAGGCCCGTGCTGGGTGGTGACAGAACATGTATTTCTTACATTGGGAAAGCTGTCTAGCCCCTTCCAGATAGAAGAGCAGCTACGAGGGAGGGTTCCCCCTCGTCTTCCGACTGAACCCCTGTGACTCCCTGGTGAGGGCTTTGGGGACAGAGGCTTCTCCCGCCCGGGGAATCGTGGGATAGATTCTAGGATTAGCGGCGTCACCTGGCTGGACCCGGAGAACGACAGAGGCCCCCTTTGTTATTCACCATGTTCCAGAAATGCAACTGATCTGTCATTCCTTTTTCAAATGGTGCTTATCCTTCCCAATCAGAAAGCACCTCTCCGCCTGGGAAAACAGGCTGGCTGAGGTCCGAGCGTCTTGGTTCCCCTTAGACGCTCACCACGCGGCTTGAACACTGAGATTCATTTTGACCTGCTCTTGGCTGGATTTTTCTCTCTTTTAAAATGCTGTGCCTGGACCTATGTCATTTCCTCATCCTAGTTCTAAATTTTCTGTGACAGGTGAGGACTGTGTCAAACTTTGGGGAGTTTCACATTGACCAATTAGAGAAACTATCCCTTGGATCTTTATGATTCCTCAGTTAAGATGTGCTTCGTCAAAGCCCCAACTCAGCCACTGACCAGCTGTGTGACCGGGCAGGTGACCTGCTCTCTCCGTGCCTCTGTCTGCTCATCCGTCCAATGGGAGTAATACAATCTGCCTCAAATGGGAAGTTATGGGGGGTAAATAGGACTGTCTCTATTAGACACTTATCACAGTCCTGATGCACAGTAAGACCTCAGTTAAGAATGAATTTAGTCACGACTCCTCCCACAGCTTCTTGAAGTGTAATTCTTCTGTTTACTTGAAACTGGAGGTGATCCAGTCCAGCCCTCTGTGTCTTTTGGTGGGCCTTTCACGGTTTGTGAAAGAGCCCGGAGTTATTTCCCCAAACCTCCAGACTCCCCAGCTATTCTTCACCTCCTGCTGGTGGTGAGAGTCTGGAGTCTTAAAGATTCTCCTGCGGGCTCTTCTTGCCTTGGGAGAGCTCTCCCGGCCTTCTGAAGGGGACCTCGACCCCCATGCCCTGCAGAGTCTGCCCACTGAAAGTGAAACCCCCTCCATCGCTAGCAAGCTGGTGGGCTCGTCACCCACCTGGCAGCTTCCCCTCCAGGCGCCTCTGTGTCCCCCTGGTCATTCGTTGTGGCTTCTCACTCAAAACCACCTCCCTCCCCAGCACCCTGCCTTCCTGCCCCCTGGGCTGCGCTCTGGCTCCCGCAGTCCCCTGGGTTCAAGGCCGCAGGTTCATTGACACTTCTTGACAACTTGTCTACCGTCTCAACTAGATTCTGTAGATTCTGGATCTCTGGAGGCCAGGAACTATGTCTTGCCCTAACAAATTCTGTCTTGAAACCCCCGGCAGCTCTCACAGCCCAGAGCAGAGACTCGGAAGGAGGCTGGGTAACGGGCAGGGAGTGGAGGCAGGGGAGAGAGGAAGGACGGGCCACCACTAGGAGTCAGGGCCTCGGCAGCTGCAAAGAAGTTCCAGGAACCACCTCTCTGTTCTTTCTGCTCAGCGTCCAAATCCCTGAGCCCCTGCCCTGTGTCTCCGGGATTCTGCACCAAGGCCATTGCCCTGAGAGTAGAATTAACCTAGAGTCCTTGTCTTGATTACAGCTGCCCGCAGGGCGGATAATGTGGACTCTGACCTTGGTCAGTCTGTGTCAATGGCCCTTTATTAAACACTTGACACCTGTATTAAAAACACCTCAGACAAACTTAATCAGAATCCTTGGGGTTGCGGCCCAGGGATCTGCTTCTGAACAGGTGATTCTGATGTCAACGAAAATTTCAGACACCTGTGATCAAGCGGTAGCACGTCCTGCACCTACTCCACTCCCGAATACCCTCCCAGATGGGACCCCTGGCTCAGTCCCTACCAGAGAGCCAAATGCCAGCCCAGGAAGCCCCTTCAGGGCAAGGGGGCAGGTGGGAGATTGGGTTGCCCAGTCACTCAGGAAGCAAGGCGTGGCCGGAACTGGCTGTTTCCCCAGCCTTGGGGCGGACCCCAGAATCTAGAATTGGTGCAGAGGCAAAAGCAAGATTCAGAGCAGCCAGGCTCAGGGCCCCAGGCCTGCTCTCTCCTCTCCCAGTACCTGGACTTCCTGGAAGCAGAAAGCCAGATCTTTGCTTTGAGTTTGGACTTTTCTTAAAAAATAGATCCTTAGGTATCATTAACCTAGAGCTGGACCCCAAAAGAGGATCGCAGGTGAGCCCCAAAATCCCCTGTAGAGTACCCAGTTGTATAGGGGGTGGGGGTGTGGAGTACGTGCTTCTCTGGAATAAGGCAGCACAGAATAATGGTCAGTAGTGCAGACGGTGGAGCCAAACTCCCTGAGTTTGAAGCCTGGTTATACCAGTTTACAACCTTTGGCACAAGTTACTCAACCTTTTCAAGGCTCTGTTTTCTCATCTGCTAAATGGGGATAATGATAAGACACTGCTGGGTGGTTGCCAGGATCCGGTGAATCAGTTCAGGTACAGCCCCGAGAGCAGGACCAGGTAAATGGCGAATGTCACTGATCCTTAGCTGTCAGGACAAGATAATAGCTTTGGGCACATCTTCAAAAGTCAATGATCCGAAATGAAGTTAAGAAACACTGAAGTCCTCTGGGGGCTGCTTAGGCGTGTGGCCTCACCATGGGCGAGATCGGAAGGCTCTGCCGATCACTGTGGGGCTGGAGACAAGTAAACTCTCCGCCTCAGCTTCTTTATTAACTCCTCTGTATCAGTGGGAGCCGCGGTGGCACTGATTTCGTGAGAATTTGTGAGGATTCCCTGAGAGGCTGCCCGCAGGTGCCCCGCCCAGTGCCCGACACGGGAGAAGCAAGAGCACTCCTGGAGGCTCAGCAAACACTCCCACCATTCTGGAAGTTGGGGGGTTCTCTACAGCGTCTCCTCTCCTGGTTCCCAGGAGCCACCTTCCATCCCTCCAAACCATTGGGGAAAGGTCCCATGGAAACCTCCTACTGTCCATCCACACTCTCTGAGGAGGGATAACTTTTCTGGAAGGGAGGGGTGCAGCAAGGACCAGCCTCCTAGCTGTTGGCCTCCGGGTGCAGAAAAATCAGAAAATGCCCCTCAGAGTCGAAAATGAAAGACTTTCCTCCTCTCCCCTCCTCCTCTTCCAGTCAGTGCATGTGGTTTCCCTCCGCTTTCTCCTGGCTCCCAGGGCTCTTCCCAGCCCACTGCACCTATCTCTGGGGCATCAGGGCAGCTGTGAAGACAGCTCAGGTGTCCCGGAGCCATCAGAAGGTGCCAGAAAGTCTGACGCATTGATTCAGGAAGGACCTGTCTAAAAATAGAATCACAAACGCGCAGGCCACACAGAAGCTGGGAACCCTGAAAGGGCATCTGGTCCAGCTTCCTCTTAGTGCAGGACTCCCTCAAGCCAGGCTTCCAGGTCTTGCTTAGTGCTTCCCAAAAAACGGACTCTGGGGTCCTCCCCAGAGATTCAGCTGTGGACCTGGGCAGCTGGATGTCAAGGAGCCTCTCGGGGGATCAGGCATATTACAGCATCCTTTGAATACCTCTGGGAATGGGGAGCTCATCCACCCCTCTCAAGGGTGAAGGGGTTGGAGAGGGACGGACTTAATGGTTAAAGTGTGTGGATGTCGCAGCCAGATGTGGGTAGGAACCTCAGTTTCCCATGTGCGAACTTAGCCTCATTCAACCAGTTACTTAACTTGACTGAGCTCAATTTCTCACCTGTGGTGTAGGGACACTAACGAACTGCAGGCATCCCCCTCCCAGGTGCTCAGGACCGGGGTACATTAGCCCGTGGAGATGAAAGCGCTTAGCGTAATGCTCGGCACTGGCCTCCGTACAGGGCTGCAGGGAGAATATGAATACCACCACCACCAATAAAGGAGCCTTCCGTGTTTTCGTAGGTTGGGCTGACATCCGCTTCCCTGGGTCGTGTACCCAGGCCCCCTCTCCGTCCTCCAAAGTCCCACTTCCCGCTCTCTTCTTTGGGGTCGCTCTTCAGGCAGACCCTTCTTTCCAGCTTCATTGAGATAGAACGGACAAATGTAAGTTGTAGGTATTTCGGGTGTACAACTCAGTGTTGTGACCCACACGTCCACCGTGAGATGATTACCGCGATCAGGCGAATTAACATACCTATCACTGCACAGGGTGATCTGTGTGGGATGTGAGTGTGATGAGAACACCTGACATCAACTCTCTTAGCAAATTGCAAGTGTACAATTCAACAAATTACCACGTACATGACGCCTCCAGAACTCGCTCATTGTATAGTTGAAAGTTTGTGCCTTCTGGACCAAAGGCTCGAGCTCTGCCACCAAGGCCCCTGACCCCGAGCAGCTGCTCCTGTGAGGCACTGAAGCGGGGACACCTGGGGCTGTCGCTGGAGTTGCCCCCTGGAGCCCTTGGTGACCCCGGGCTCTGTCCGCGGCTGCAGCCCCAGACGGAGGGAGAGCGGTCTCCGCGTCCCTTGCGTTGCTCTGCGCTTGCGCGGCGAGACCGGAGCCCACGTGCAGGCCTGTGCCCGGGCCAGCACTGCGCGTGGCTCTGCAGCAGAGGCGGGTTTCTGGTGACCTGGTAGTTCCCAGCGTGGGGGCGAGGGGCTATCTTTTCTCCTCCCGGAACAGCCTAGAGCCAGGGACCTGACACCAGCCGGGGCTGCCTTTCCCTGTGTTTGCGTTCGGGCCATGGGAGCCCAGGCCCGCTGTGTGGCCCTCCCAGGGCTTCCCAGGGCGGACCCCGCCTCGCCGCCTTCCTCCCAGCCGGTGATTGCGTGTGTAGCCGCTGGGGGCTGCTGGGGCCACCACTGGCCAAAAAAAAATTTTTTTAACTGCTAACAAAGAAGACTTCCTCTATCCCACACTACACTGAGGACCAGTAAATTTTCTGACAGAGATGGGAGATCAGGAGTCAAAATCGGAAATCAGAAAAAGAAATTTCACCCCGGTGGGTTGGCTGGGACTTGCTGAAGTATTCCCAACTTCCGAAAGCCCACGCTGCCCTCCGGTTCAGGTGTGAGAGTGGGGCCTCGAAAGCCGGGCAGGGGTAGGGCGTGTCCTCTCTCCTGACGGCTGCTGGTGGGGAGGCCGCCGAGCCTCTTGGAGAGCAGGATCCTCCTTTCTTTCGGGTCCCGGGATGCCACACTTGAGTCTTGGTAGGCCCCTCTGGGCTCGGGGTTTGAGGAGGAACTCTGCATCGCGTGGAGGGCCCGGGCCTACTTTCATAGATGCGGAACCTGAGGGGAAATGACTCACCCAAGATGACAGCCGAATGAATCCTGGGGGGGAATCACACCTCACATCACAGAGTTGGACAGAGCTGCGTCCAGATCACGCTGTATGATGCTGGATACGCAACCAATCTTTCCGAGATACACGTTCATCCATATAAAAGAATACCTCCTTTTGCAAGGCTGTTGTGAGGATGAAATTACTATTTACCGTGCCTGGTCTCTGGTAAGTCATCAACTAATCATCCTGCGAGCCCCACCCTCCCCATACCCCCACACAGAGTTATTAGTCATTCCCTTCTCTGCCTGGTTCCCACAATACTTGTGTTTCTCCCTCTTGGGGCAATTTTCATTATTTTATTATAACAATTCAGTTAAGTCTGTCTCTTCATCTCTAACTGTGAGCACCTTTAGAGTTAGATCAGAGAGGATCAAACCCCCATTCCATTTCTGCTCCCCTCCCAGCCTGAGCCCCCAGACTCAGACACACGAGTGCCCATGCACACATACCCCCAATCCACTCTTAACAAGATGCCAGACATCATACATCACTGGCTGACGGTGGCAGAGATGGCGTCAGTAAAGTTGGGTATGAAGTCCTTGGCTTTCTGGTCCTGGGTGCTTCCCCTGGGGGCGGGGGACCTGCCCCCTCTTCCTCAATGTCCCATGCTCTTCTGTTCTTTCTCCTCCCGCTTGTTTCCCCACTAAAATAGGAAAATGACCCACAAAGCTTTAAGGAGGCAAACAGGGCAGTAAGGTCTGGGTTAGGATTTGAACCTTTAAGCAAATTGTAATGATTTAGCCGAGCTTCTCCAAGTATAGCCCCAGGCTCACATGTATTAGCTTCACCTGACAGGCTTGCTGGCAAATAGTTCATAGTCTGTATCAGAATACCAGATGGGGGCCTGGAATCTGTATATTTATGCTTCCAAAGTACATCTAGACTGAAGTTTGAGAACAGATGGATTGGTCTCGGGCTGCATAGTTTGGGGGACTAACCACAAGCTGGAGAAAAAATTTGGGGGGATAGATGCACCAGCCTCCATTTAGCCCTACTAACACCCTACACCGAACATCCTGGTAATAAAACTTGGCCAAATGGGATGCCCAGCTTACCTTTGTTCTTTCTCATCATTATTTCATATTTGCTATTTATATTTAGAAACAAAACAGAGTAAAAACTTGAATGCAGATTGAATGCAGCCTTCCACATGATGCATGAGCAGCTAAGTTACTGATGTGACTTAAAAGGCGCCAAAGAGACCTCCCTGCACTCCCAAACTCTCCCCCAACATGCTGGCTCCATCTGAAACTCCATCGTAGGTATTGCTGATGTTCTTTGAGTATGGCTTTGTGTTTTGGGGGTCCCCAGAAACGTCCGTAGGAGTGCCAACTCAGCAGTGACCCACCGTTAGACTACTCCTAATGACAACCACAGCTTTTCCTAATCCTCCCACCCCCGTGGTGGTCGTTTTCTTCTCATCTATACTTGGTGTTTTGCATAGTGTTCTTGAAAGCCAGGTGACGTGTCTCTCTCGTGCCACTTTCCAGATTTTTTCATTGTATATTAAGCTAACATGACCGAAAAATTACCATCATGTCCATCTACCTGTACGACAACCATTTTTAGTCCATAATGTTTCTCTCCAGTCATTTTCACTCTGCACGTGAGACTTTATACCGATGTCACCAGGATTGGAAGCTCTTTCTGCATTCTTTGTTTACCTGGTAATATTTCCTATGCACGTCTTCATGCATCCGCTTAAACTTCACTCTTATCCTTCTTAATGGTGAAGTAATACCTCATCAATTTTATAAAGCAAAGTTTGCTTAACCAGTCCTCCTTTGTTGGGCATTTGGGCAATTTCCAGATTTTCATCACTCTGAATCACACTGGTATAAATATCTTTAAACAAATGGCTTTTTAACTTTTGACCAATTTCCAAAGAAATTGGGAGATGGCTTCCCCAGAAGGGCATTATCCAGGACCCACTTGGATTTGGAGCTCCTAGAAGTCAAGAACTACCCTTACTGTTTCACTGACGTTTTGTATCCCCTATGCCGACCTCTCAACCCCCCTTCTCACTCCTGACAGAAATTTGTCCATCGGGAGGTGTCTGCATGTGCTGTCTGACTTGGCAGGGAAGAGGAAAGTAGCCCTCTCTTTCCTATTTGTCCTTCCTGAAAGGAACTGGGGATTTTTTTTTTTTAAGATTTATTTATTTTAGTGAGAGAGAGAGTGCATGCACACGAGTTGACAGAGAGGCAGAGGGAGAGTGAGAGAGACCCTGAGGCCGACTCCATCCTGAGCACAGAGCCCCATACTGGACTCCATCCCAGGACCCCGAGATAGTGATCTGAGCTGAAATTAAGAGTCAGACACTTAACTGACTGAGCCACCCAGGTGCCCCAAGAAAGGAGTTGATGATCTTTATTCAAGAAATACATGAATCCTTGAAGGACTCAACTGCTGGGGCATGTTGTCCAATGGTGGTTGGGGAGGGCCCTCTCAGCAACTGCAGAAGGGAGGACCCTTAGTGCACTAGGTTGACTGACCACATGTTGGCCTCAGAGTTTAACTTGGTCCTTTTATTTCCTAGCAGTAAATGATGAAGACAAGGAAAGTTTCTTCACCCCCGAAAAAAGGCTCCTGGACAGAAAGATCCCAAGACCTTCGGCTGAGCAAAGGTGAGGTCAGAGTTATTTCCAGGAGATCAGGAATATTTCATCTTAAGCTATATGCATTCAATAAACAGATGATCAGAGATTAATTTCCCATTAGTGGGACTGCACAATGGTTGTCAGTGATATAACAACTGATATATTGGGGTCAGCATGAGCCCTTCAAGTCCCAGCCCCACCACTCACCAGTTGTGTATCAAAGGACAAACCACTGACCTCAACAATTTCCTTGGAAGCTGTACAATGGGAACAATGCTGGTCCTTAGGGGTTCCACAGAGTCATTGTGAGATTCAACAATATATACATGAAAGTGCTTCATAAACACTAAGCAAATGGTATGGATTTCTGTTGTTCATTGGTATTTGGATTACCATATTACTGGCTAATTGGAGAACATTTCCCTTGTGCTTTTGAATGGGGCTATGACCTGTATCTTTGCCTTAGAGCATCAGGTAACTGAGCTTAACAGCTCAACTTAATCAAGACAAGTATGATTTCAATCATCGTGTATTGAATGTTACTTTATGTGCAAGACACTGATCTTTCTCTGGAAAGAGGAGAGTCTGGGTACCAGACTATCCCCCATCCATTACTTTATTTAATCCATACTACAACCTTGTATGAAGAAGGTATTATTCCCATGTAATGGAACAGAAATGACTTGCAAAATATCTTATTTCTATACATGGCAGGTTTGAGATTTGAAATTTGTCTCTCTCCAGGGCCTATCCTCTTGCCCTAATACCTTGCTCTCCACCCTTCCCTAGAGTCTTTCTTTAGTCTAGATAGGTAATAGATCAAAGCATATAGTCAGTGAGTACTAGAGGAAGGAGAAAGTACAATAAAAGCTTGCCATATGCATCGGCTAGTTATTGCTGCATAACAAACAATCCCAAAATTTAGTGGCTAAAAATAATAAGCATGTATTAAGCTCTTGAGTCTGTGGGTTAGCTAAGTGGTTCTTCTGGTCTATGATGGCCTCACTCATGCTCCTGTGGTTAGTGGTGGGTTGCCTGGAGGTTGACTCATTGATCATGGCTGGGCTTTCTCACATGTCCAGGGCCTCAGCTGTGACAGTAAGGCTAACTCAGCTCTGCTTCATCTAACCTCTTATCCAGGAGGCTAGCCTGGGCTTGTTCTCATAGTGGAGGCAGGGTTCCAACAGAACAGAAGTAAGACTACTTGAGGCATAGGCTCAAAACTGGCCCACTGTCACTTCTGCTGGCCAAAGAAAGAAATAAGCTGGCTTTCTTTCAAGGAGTAGACGAGTAGGCTCTTATTCCTGATGGGGGCTTCTATGAAGCCACACTGCAAAGGACTAGAAGCAGAGAGGACATTAATTGAGGCCATCGATGTAATAAAATCTATAATCCAATAGCTGTGTCCTACATATCATAGCTACAATAAGGTATCTAATGCTTATAACACCTCTGTGAAAGGGAAACTTCTAGTAACCTTCCTTTACAGATGGGGACATTAAGGTACAAATAAATTAAGCAACTATGCCCAAAGTGGTACAACTGCTAAGTGACAGAGGCAAGATTAGACCCCAGAGCCCACTCTCTGAGCCATCCATGCCTCATAGTGAGGTGTGTTTGTAGCACAGTCCTTCCCTGGGGAGGGACTGAAGCCAAGGCCATCAAGGGAGACTGGACAGGTTGTACAGCCCTGAAGGCCTCATTGTGTGGCTCCAGCAGGTGGTCAAGCTGGCCAACTTATGTGGGCGCCCTCTCCTGAGGAGGTACTGAGGGAAGAGAGGATGGCACACTTCAGCCTGGAGCATCGACCCCCATATCACCAAAAAGGCTTGTTTTGTTGCGTTTAATTTTTTAGAAAGGTCCCCTGGCTGGGACTTCCCGTGTCTGGCTGAGTCTGCCAGCTGTTTGTCTGGGAAGAGCTGGGAAGCCCTTGGACCTCAGAGACCCGGCCTGCCACGTCAGCTCAGCATTGTCACAAAAATAGCCCTTCTCAGGGAAGGCAGGTACTTCCTCTGGCTGTGTCTCCCCCCTCAGCCCCGCCTGGTCTTCAGAAAGAAAAGAGACAAGAAGCAACTGCACAAAGATTGGGACTGGCTGTGAGGGGGCTTTATGGGGACTCAGCAGTAACAAAGGGAGGAAATGAATATGCAGTATTAGTAATTACACTGTACACATCCCAATTTGTATTTCAATATGTCATTTCCATAATAAAACTGCCAAAGCAGTAACTAATGACACGGACTCATGTCAGGGAGTTGGCAGAGGAAGGGGGGATGGGGCTTTCTTTTCCCTAATAACAATATTGCCTTCAGTGAGAGACTCTTTCATGGCAGGCTGGCTGTTTCGGAGGTAGGTGTATTCCAGAAGAAGAAGCTGGAGCCCTAGCCTTCTCTGGAAAAGGAGTCAAGGTCAGCTGGCCAACTGTTGGGACTCCCTGAGTTCCATAACTCTGGGGAGTTGTATTCCAGGGAAGGGAGACAGCCCGCAGGGCCCCCAGGGCAGATAAGAACAAACTGAGACGGGCTTTGGGCTTTGAAAAGCCCATAAGGTCAAAGTATGAGCTTGCACCAACCTTGTGAATCTGACTGTCATGTCCAAGGCTCCCCAACTTGTTCTGGTGGTTTCATTAACCCTATGATTGCAGGTGCTGTCTCTTCCACTAGAAGCGCCCTCCTCCCTTTGCCCACCTGCTTGTTCAAACAAAGTGTGAGGTCACCTCCCTAAAACGCCAGCCCCCACCACCAGTCCTCAGCATTAGATTCCTCTTCTGGAGAGATCTGCTCTCTACAGATTTGGACGACATCTGCAGCATTTACCATAATTCATGGCAATTGTCACTTGTCGTCACTTCTGCCCCCACTGAACTGTAAGGCCCCCTGGGGCAGAGAGCCCCAGAGGGTGGAGCAGGAGCTCCTGGGCCCTTCTGGGGAGGAAGGAGATGGGGAGCAACTGGCACAACGACCTTCTCCGCCTCCTCCCGTGGCCGGGTGAGACTAAGCAGGTTGGCCCAAAGCTCCTTTCTCCACTTATAGATGGAATAGAGTGTGATATTCAGGAAAAAGAACAGAATAAGTGTCTGGGCATGAAAAAATACTAGCGCCCATAATTGTATGGTGCTTTCCCAATTACAGAGCTCTTTGTGGACACTTGCAACTGATTCTCTCACACCAACACTGTGAAGTCAGCAGGCAGGTATTATAATTATTCTTGTTTCACAGAGAAAGCCAAGACTACAAGAACAAGGGTTCCGTCCAAGGTCACAAAGATGTGTGTGTGTGCGTGGAGCGGAGACCTGAGCCCGGGTCTTCAGTTCTGAGTCCAGAGCCCTTCCCACCAATCTGAAATGCATCAGAGGTGGTTTCATTAAGTAACTTGGTCACCAGGCTCTGACGTCATCCTAGCCCTGGAGCCGTAGGGCTTCGGTTAGCTTTAGCTCATGTGTTTTTGAAGAAACCAACACAAAAAGATTTGAAATAATATATACAGGAAGAACTTGCCTTTTCTGAATCTGACACTGGGAGAATGTTCTTTAGAAATACCCTCTACTGAATTTGTTATCTTAGAGCCAGCAGTCTGTGGCAGAATAAAAGTAAACAAAGGAGGTTCTGTAGCTGAGAGGCTTCTCAAACATGAGTTTTTTAAGTTAAAGACTTCATAATCTTAGTTCAATCTTTAGCTCTCCAAGCTCTCCCTTTTCATCCATTGTCCCATCCCCTCAGCCAGAAATCACACTAAAGCCCTCGATTTTATTATAAAAAGATAAAACAAAATCAACCAATAAGCAAATAGGAAACATCTTCCCCAGCTCCGCCTTCCTTCTCTGTTCTGCACTAGACTTCTAGAAAGATCTTTCTCCAGGTCTCCACATCTCCCATGTCCGTTTTTCTGCTCCGTCTGCAAAACCAGCTGCTTCATTTGAATGTCCTCTTCTCTGTCCTGGACCGTTGCATCAACCTCCCGAGGGGTTTCCCATCCTCGGGCTCTCCTGACCCAGGCCTGCCCTCCCTGAGGCTCACAAGAGGAGCTCCCCTTGGGCAGAATAAGGCTACATCCTAAAATGTCTGCCGCCTAATCCCTGGCACCTGTGAATAAATTACCTCTACATCTTCTTCGAAGGTGTGACTAAACTAAGGATCCTGGGATAGGCAGATTACCCTGGATTATCCACGTGGGCCCAATATAACCCCAAGGGTCCTTATAAGTGAAAAAGGGAGGCGAGAGAGAGGTGGATTTGAAGACAGTACGCGGCTGCTCGCTTTGAAGATAGAGAAAAGGGGCTACAGATAGACCAAGAAATGTAGGCAGCCTTTAGAAGCTGGAAAAGGGAAGGGAAAGGAGCTTGCCCTAAAGTCCCCAGAAAGAACATAGCTCTTTGGGCACCTTGATTTTTAGCCAAATAAGATCATTTCTGACCTCCAGATCTGGAAGATAATAAATTTGGGTTGTTTCAAGCCACTAAGTTTGTAGCAATTTGTTACAACTGCAGTAGGAAACTAATACAAGGCCTTTCATCATTTTTGCGTGACTTACCTCGGCAGTCACATCTCCCGGTGACTCCCCCTTCCTGCACCACCAGCCTCGCAGCCCTCAGCCGCTCAGACTTCCTTCAAGTACACTACTCTCTCTCACACCTCTGTGCTTTCGCAAGGGCCGTTCCCTCGGACTCAAACGCTCCTCCCCATTTGGCTGCCTGTGGACTCCTCCTGGCCCTTCGAGACTGATCTCAAGGGTCATCTCGATGTGTAGCTGTTTCTGGCCGATCTAGCTGTCCCGGCTGCTATGCATCTATCTCCCTTTATTTGAGCCCTTGAGGTAGATTCTGTGCATTTTTGCCCGTTTGTTTAGTGATGAATCCTTCACGCCTAGAGTAAGTATTCCATAAATATATGCTGTATGGCTGTGTCTTTCTCCCCTGATGGAATGGAGGATGCTGGCGCCTAAACTTTTCCTTCTTTGTATCTCAAGCCTCCGGCACAATGCCTACCACCTGGTAACTCCCGAAATATAGTCTTGATTGATGAAGAGCAGTAAACCACAGTTTGAAAATCGATGGCTCTAACGTCCCATCTGGTTTCGGAGAAGTAGAACTTAGACTTCTGCCCTACTTTCTGGAGAAGCTGGCATCCTCTCCGCCAGGGCGGTGCACAGGGCAGCTTGCAGAGCAACACATCACCTGTTCCAACTGCTGGTGCCCTGACCACATGTCTCTGGCTTCCCCCCACGCTGCCTCATGGATTCTGCGGAACGACCCTCTGTGGCGTCTGCGACTGTCCCCCACTCCGCCTAGAAGGCAACCATGAAACCAGCCCTGGAGGCTGGCGTCCAGTCCGCATCTCCTTATGCCAAAGCCATGCTTCTTTGCACCCAGTCTTATTGCTTGTGGGATGGCTAGCACTCACGGGGACTGTTCTCTCTCTCCCTCAAAGCTTTGCCCTCTGCAGACTTACATGGACATAGGAGAGGGAGGGAAAAAGACGGTGAGGAGCTGAATTTAAGTCACAGACAGCATTCACAGTTATACTTGTGTGTGCACAGAATATATCCGGAAGGATACACAGGAAATCAGGTGGCTGGGTGATGCTTGTCCAAGAGTAGGAAAGAGATACCCTTTGTTCACTGGGTCACTAGGTGTCAGGCACTGTTTAAGGCACTGGGGATACACCTGTGGACAAAACACTTTCAATAAATACCCCTTTGTACTGTTTGGCATTTTCTATGACATTTAAAAAAAATTTTTGGTTAGATTTTATTTATCCATTTGACAGAGAGAGAGAGAGAGAGAGAGAGAGAGAGGGAGGAGCACAAGCAGGGGGAGTAGCAGAGGGAGAGGGAGAAGCAGACCCCTCTGAGGAGGGAGCTTGATGCAGGGCTCAATTCCAGGCCACCAGGCCATGACCTGAGCTAAAGGCAGAGCCCAAGTGAGTGAGCCACCCAGGCACCCCTGCTGGGCATTTTCTGTGTATATATTCTCTTTCAAAATAAAAACAAAACCATTTTAGGGCACCTGGGTGGCTCAGTTGGTTAGACACCCAAACTCTTGATTTCAGCTCAGGTCATCATCTCAGGGTTATGAGATCAAGCCCCGTGTTGGGCATGGAGCCTGCTTAAGATTTTCTTAAGAATCTGCTTAAGAGGGCGCCTGGGTGGCTCAGTGGGTTAAGGCCTCTGCCT
This sequence comes from Ailurus styani, assembly GCA_002007465.1. NCBI lineage: Eukaryota > Metazoa > Chordata > Mammalia > Carnivora > Ailuridae > Ailurus > Ailurus styani. The sequence goes on along the minus strand of LNAC01000201.1, from coordinate 1,834,156 downwards.
TCAGCTCGGGTCATAATCTCAGGGTCCTGGGATCGAGGCCCGCATCGGCTCTCTGCTCGGCAGAGAGCCTGCTTCCTCCTCTCTCTCTGCCTGCCTCTCTGCCTACTTATGATCTCTCTCTCTGTGTCAAATAAATAAATAAAATCTTTAAAAAAAAAAAAAGAATCTGCTTAAGATTCCCTCTGCCCCCACCTCTAAATTAAAAAAAAAAAAACACATTTTAATAAATAGCGNCTCTGCCTACTTATGATCTCTCTCTCTGTGTCAAATAAATAAATAAAATCTTTTAAAAAAAAAAAAGAATCTGCTTAAGATTCCCTCTGCCCCCACCTCTAAATTTAAAAAAAAAAAAACACATTTTAATAAATAGCAAAGGGGAGGGGCACCTGGTGGCTCCAGTTGGTTAGGTGTCTGACACTTGATGTTGGCTCAGGTCATGGTCTTGTGGTCCTGAGATTGAGCCCCCAGTCAGGCTCTGTGCTGGGCCTGAAGCCTGCTTAGGATTCTCTCCCTCCTTCGCCCCTCCCATCCCCCCAAAATAATTAAAAATAAATAAATAAATAGAGAGGGGGAAATAATATTCATACTTTTGAATACTATTTACTTATTGAAAAGAATGCCAAGGTATGTTTTTGTGTAAAAAAAATTACAATCTATACCATATTTTTTATGCATAAAAAAGTATACATCCACAGAATTCCATACGTTTATGTTTACAAAGATGATGCAAATATATGAAGAAAAATTTGGAAGGATTGTGTTGAGTGATCTGAGGGGGTGTGATAGGATGAATGAGAATTGTACTTTTTACACGACTTATTTCTGTATCATTTCCAATGTGTTTATGCAGAACATATATAATTTTTAGATGAAAAAGAGGACCCCAAGACTCTGAGGCCATCGCTGGCCTCAGAACAGAAATCCTGGTGGAAGTCAGGTTCTAGCAGCCCCCGAAGGCTGCTGCAATCCAGGTTGGCCTGGCCATCCCAAAGCAAGTCAGGGCTGAAAAGCTCTCCCTCCTCTTTTCTGGAAATAAAGAAAGGCTGCTGGGTTTGCAAATTGATAATGCCTAGATAAGCCCAGAGCCCTCGGGAGGACTGGAGGGAGTGGGAGGGCCCTGGGCGCAGCCACAAGCCACATTGTCGGAAGTGTCACCCAGGCCCCTACTCCCGGAAACAACAATGAAAAGATATTGGCAACTTTGACATGGAGGAAATTGCTTTCTTCTGTAGGAAAGAGGAGTTCTGTTGTGAGGACAAAAAGCCACTTGCCCTGACAAAATGCTTAATTAGGAGATAAGCCAGGGAGCAGTGGGAGGGGTGTTGTTTGCCAGGGGTCCTGGGGAGTGAGTACACAGATGCTGTCCTGGCGTCCCACTGTCACCGCCGAGCAGGGCTTTGCCGGCCGCTGGAGAAGCGATGTGTGAGCGATTATGGTCAAGGTTCTCCTGGCCCCGGGACAAGCCATGCAATCTGTTTCAGGACCTCAGTTTACTCATCTGTAAACTAGTGACTGTTGTGCCCACTTCACCAGGAGTGGAGAGGCTCCGGCTGGATCGCATTTCGAGTTCTCAGCCAGGGCGCCTGGGTGGCACAGACACCTCACGTATCTGCTCATGTGGCTTGGGGTTCATGCCGCTGTGATTATGATATGGGCACTTCCACGCGACGGCTGGAGTGTGGGCTCCGGGGTCATGAGGCTGGGAGGTCAGACCACCTACATCAGATTCCCATGTTTCTCACCGCCTGCAAACCCCGGTGATCTCTTGACCCCTATGTGCCTTAGTTTACTTATCAGTAAAATGGGGGTAAAGCTTGTCCTTACCTCATAGAATTGTTGCTAAGATTAAGTGAGCTAATACCCATTCAGCAGTCTGTGCCTGGCCCAGGGTCGTCACATTTGGCACACTGTAGGGGCTACTAACAAGACAATGGTAATAAACACAAGGTAAGTGTGTCCCGAGGGCACAAAATCCTCTTTGTCGTCATTCTCTTGTCCAGTCCTGTGAGGTTGGAAGAGATGGGGAGCAGGACATCCCTTCTTCCTGACGCCCGGTTGGACGAAACAGAGACAGGAAGGAGGTTTGACTCCACATCCCCAGCTGCCCTGCTGGAGGGCAAGACCCAAGGCCCCCATTTCCCTGGTTTCAGGATCAACAGTCTGCTCCACGTGGTGTTCTAAGGTGGCCCGGCCACAGAGGCAGTGCCATGGAATGTGTGCTCACTTGCTGTGGACCTTGAGTAGAGCCCCATGAGAGTGAGGATGGCAAGTGCGGGGCCTCCTGAGTGGAACTTGAGACTGGAGATGACCTAGAATCACCACGGGCTGTCACCCTGAAGTTGGTGAAACTGGATGTCTGAGAAGGGATGGCCTCCGTGCGTCTGTCCTGGGAGGTGGTCACTCAAGAGACTCGGGCTTGGCTGTTTTTAATGGAATCACTCCTTCCCAAAAGGCACGGGGAGAGGGTGCTCCTGGCAAGCCACCTTCCTGTGCGGTGACCAGTCGTTGGGGCTACTCCCAAGACACCTCCTCGGCTCTCTGCCCGCTGGTGGTATTACAGAGACGAGATCCGTTCCAGAGCCCGCAGCACCCACACCACCCTCCTCAGACCCCCACACCCCAAGTGCAAATGGCCGCGGGAAGGGTCCAAACATGGGTGCTCAGCCTGAACTCCTGCATCAGTTAAGAGCTAGTGCGGAATTAGGAGGCAGCTCCTTGAGAACTCGAATGGCACCTGACTGCTCAGGACGCAGCATGTGTGTGGGGGAGAGGGGGCAGGACATTTTCATACACAACCACTGGGAGCAAATTAACTGCAGGACAATTTGACAAAACCTTTTTATAAGCTTAAAAATGTGCAAACGTATACCCAGCGATCCCCTTCCAGGAACGTATCCTAAGGAAATAATTAAGGACTTGGCGCAAAGATTTTTGCTACAGGATGTTTATTGTAACATTGTTTACAGCAGCAAAAAATATTTGGAAACAATTTAAATGTCTGCCATTGGGAGCCTGGTTAAAAAAATTATGGTACAGTCATACAATAGAATATTGTGCAGCCATTAAAATATTGTAAGAGCATATTTATTGACCTGGAAAGATGTTCATGATTCATTATCGAGTGAAAAAAAAAAAAGAGGTTACAAAACAGCCTGTACAGAATGACCTCATTTTTGTTTAAAAAATACATATAAATATAAATATATAAAAATATATTCATGTATATAACGTAGCTAGGGAGAACACATTTTTAGGGAAGACTGTTGGAGGTACATGTAATACAGGGCCTTATACAGAATGTTTCTGGATTATGGTAACAAAGCTTTTCACTTAACATATTTTGACTTTACCCTAGAGGGGAAGGTGGTACAAATTGAGGCCCAAAGTGGGGAAAGTAGGTGTGTTTGTCTGTATTTATCAACCAAAACATCATCAGTAGTAGCTGGGACCTGGGTCATTTTTGTTACCTTATTTTTTCTTCCCTGTATTTCTGTGATGATTATTCACTTATTTAAAATATTTTTAAGTTATTTAAAAAAAAAAAAAGACTAAAGGAAATCCAAGCTAGATGGCTGGAGGACCACGAGAGCGGGAGGGAGGCGGAGGGAGTTGAGGGAACAGGAAGGCAAACTCCCAGTTGCTTCAGAATCCGCTCCACACTCTCTCAGGGACAGTGTCCGTGATCTTAGCTGGGGCTCCCCGGGACACCTGCCACCAATCACCGGGCTCTGGTTTCTGCAGTCACGTCTCCTCAGGGCAATCCTGTGGACACGTGCTGGACCTCACTTCTGCACAGACCCTGCTGTGTGCCGGCGAGCTCTCTCAGGACACACAAAACAGAGAACGCCAACCCGAGGAACGGGAGAAGATTCAGAAAAGAGAACTCCTGGCTGGTAACATCTTGCAAATGCACATGTGTTTATGAATTCATAGAGTAAGTCTCTTTCCCCCAGGCTTATTGAGATATAATCGATATATAACATTGTGTAAATTTAAGGCATACAGTGTGATGGTTTGATATACATATATATTGTGAAATGACTACCAGAATAAGATTAGTTAACACACCATCACCTTACAAAGTTACCTGTGTGTGTGTGTGTGTGTGTGTGTAGTACTTCTGAGATCTACTCTTTTAGCAACTTTCAAGTATACAACACAGTATGGTTAACTATAGTCACTGTGATCCCCAGAGCTTACTCACCTTATAGCTGGAAACTTGAACCATTAGACCACCTTCACCCATCTCCCACACCACTCAGCACCCACCCTGGCAACCACCAATCTACTCTTGGTTTCTAGGGCTTCAGGTTTTGTTGCTGTTCTTGTTTAGATCCTACATGTAAGTGAGATAATAGGGTGTTTGTCTTTCTTTGTCTCACTGATTTCACTTAGCATAATACCCTCAAGTCAGGTTTCATCCACAGATGGCAAGAATTCCTTTTCGTGGCTAAATACTATTCCATCGTGTGTGTGTGTGTGTGTGTGTGTGTGTGTGTGTGTGTGTGCGCGCGCGCGCGCGCGCATCTGTATATCCCATGCTTTCTTGATGCATTTATCTGTGGATGGACACTTGGGGTGTTTCCATGTCCTGGCTATTGTAAATAATGCTGCGATGAACATGGAGGTCCAGATATCTCCTTGAGATAGTAATTCATTCCTTCAGATATGTACCCAGAACTGAGATTGCTGGATCAGATGGTAGTTCTAGGTTTAATTACTTGAGGAGCCTTCTATACTGTTTTCTCTAGTGGCTGCATCAATTTCTATTCCCACCAACAGGGCAAAACCTTCCCTTGGGCACTTCCCTCTTCTCCACATCCTTACCAGCACTTGTTTTCTTGTGTTGTTGATTTTAGCCACTCTGCCAGGTGTGAAGTGATATCCCATTGTGTTTGGGTTTGCATTTCCCTGATGATGAGTGATGTTGAACACCTTTTCATGTACCTGTTGGCCATTTGTATATCTTCTGTGGAAAAATATCTATTTGATCCTTTGCCCATTTTTAATTTGGGAAGGGCTGCTTTTATTTTTTATGAATTCCTCATATATTTGGGGTATTAACCCCTTATCAGATAAATGATTTGCAAATATTTTCTCCCATTCATGGGTTGCCTTCTCATTTCGTTGATTTTTTTTTCTTTTCCTTTGTGGTACAGAAGCCTTTTAGTTTGACAAATTCTAATTGTTTATTGTTGCTTTTGTTGCTTGTACTCTTGGTGTTCTCAGCCCCATATTCTGCCTTCTCTGACATCATTCTGGCAGGGGGTTGGGAGCTTTTTTACAACGTGGCTGGCTGAAACGTCAATTTTCCCCATTTGGCCTTTAGGTGTGTAGGCGGGTGGGTTACAGTTGTACTGTGGGGACTGACTGAGGCAGACTGATTATTATCCAAAACTTTTTGTCATGCCAGGCTGTCCCTTTCCTGGTCCTTTTGTCTGGCCTTTTTCTGTGTGTCCTTGGTGTTTCCAGGTTGCTGTCTTCTTCAGCTGCAAGATAGAGGTAAATAAGGGAAAAATAAAACCCAGAGAGCTCACCACGGTGTTGTTCCTTGAATCCTGAGACTCCTTAGCCATTCTGCCTTTCTCTTTCTGCCTCTAAGAGTCATATTCTTAAAAAAAATTATTTATTTGAAAGAAAGCAAGAGAGGGAGAGAGAGCACAGAGGGTGAGGGTGAGGCAGCCTCTCTGCTGAGCAGGGAGCCCAATGTGGGGCTTGATCCCAGGACCCTGGGACCATACCTGAGCCAAAGGCAGACATTTAACCCACTGAGCCACCCAATACACTCTAAGAGTCTTCTTATGTTTTCTTCTATATAATGTTTGAGGTTCTTTGTTGTGTTAGTAGAAAGAATAGAGGAAAAGTGTGTCTACCCCATCTTCCTAGAAGTGGAAGTTCTTTCCCCGCTGTTTTTAATTATACCTCTTCACCAATGCACTTAACCAAACTACTGAAATTTGGTGTCATGCTAACTTTTGGTATCATGCATACCTCACCAACATTTTTAGGTGATCAAAGTCTTTTGCTAATAGACTATCTCTATGAGATTTTTTAAAAAAGATTTTATTTATTTATTTGACAGAGAGGGAGCATAAGCGGGGTGGCTGTAGGAAAAGGGAAAGCAGACTCCTTGCTGAGCAGCGAGCCGGATGTGGGGCTTGATCCCAGGACCCTGGGACCATGACCTGAGCCGAAGGCAGATGCTTAACCAATTGAGCCACCCAGGCGCCCCTCCATGAGATGTTTTGAACTCATCTTTCCAGAGAGATAATCAGGCCTAAATTATGTAAGGATCCTCTCTAGGTAAATCTGTTATGACAGTAAAATTAACCCCATCAAAGGATGTTAAATCTTGATAGTTCACAGGGGGGAAGTGGAGATAGTTTTATGCCCAGGATGGCCGTCCCGAAAACACCAACATGACTAGCTGTTGGGTCTTGCTTTACCAGGCAAAAACTCTGGTGGCTGATGATGTCCCCCAAAATTAATTATCTGCAACCCCTTCCCCCAACCGTTAGGGTTTGATTTCCCAGAGGTATTGACCAATTTCCATTTTGTTTCCTTCTGCATAGCAAGTCACCAAAACCAAATTAGGAACGAATCTCTGAATATTATTAATAAAGGAGGAGTTTCCTTTGAACTCGAGTCTTTTTAACTGTGTTTCCCAGAGATTTCCTGTGTAGCTTCAAAAGGAGTTCATGACCACTTTGATTAGGACTTTATTTCAAGCCCTAATGGAAGTAGGCATGCTCTTAGAATATCCAGCAACATGACATTAGCCAGCTATGTCCCCTTGTAAAAAATCAGTACAGCCCCTCCTTGGAATCCACACTAATAAAATGATTTTCTTCACTGGAGGTGAGAGTCAGCTCTTTCTCCAGCTCTGAGCCCTGTGGCAGGAAAACTTCTGAAAGCCAAAGATTTTTCTACTGTTACCTGGTTTGTTCTTAGGTCCATCCTCATATTGAGCACTCATGGACAAAAAAGCTGTCTGTTGCAACTAGATTCTTTTATTGCACTATTATTTCAGTCATTTAGGGGTTTGGAGAAAGATGGGGGGCGGTATGGCTAATGGAGACAGATGGCCAATGCAATTATCACTTGAAAAACAGCTTTGTCCTTCAAAAATGACAACAGCAGTGGACTCTCAACGGCAGGTGAAATTTGGAAAAGGATTAAGAAAGGATTACCTTAGGAAAAAGAACAGGTGCATAAGGGTGTCCCAGTTTGGGGCTGGGGGCCTTCAGCTTTTGCATGACACCCTCAAAATAGCCCATTTGCAATTCCATTTGCACCAGGGGACTATGGCAGTGGTCAGTGTTGGTTACCTTAAACAAGGACCCAAGAGAGAGTGAAGGCAAAATTTCCCTCCATTCTTTGAAGGGAAAATGTAACTTAAAGGAGAGGGTATGTTGTACTTTTTAGCAAAACAGAAGTATATACATATCTGAGGAGAGGGCAGGAAACCCACAAGTCTCTCAGCCTCCAGCCTACACGAACACTGTTGTTCCTCTTTAGAACCCTGGGAACAGATAGAAAAAGAATCTTAATTCTCTGGGGAGAGTGTCTGTGGAGCGACGGCCAGAATTTGTACATGGAGCTGATCACAGAGTATTATGAATAGAAGTGACCACCTGCCCTATATCCATTTCATAGGTGAAGAAACTTAGCCCGGAGAAATGCAACGACCTGCCTAAGATCATGACCCAGTTAGTGACAAAGTCACAACTGGAATTTAGCCATTTCCTTTATGCTATGAGTAATCCTATCTTACAAGGCTTGGTCAAGGGCTCAAAGAGAGAAAGGTGAGATCAAGGGGGTCCTGAGTCCATGCTCTGTTCAGGAGAGGGACTCCTTGGGGAGGTCCGGTTTGCACGGCTGCCCCCGCCCCCCATTATCTCTTTTTGGTGCACAGGGCATCTGGGGAAGGCAGCAGCAATGAAATCATAATGACAGCTATGTATCGAATGCCTCGTCCGTGCCAGGCCCAGAGCTAATCTCTCTGTGGCCGTCATCCCACTGGATCCTCACAATCACCTTGTGAGCTAAGTATGATCATCATTCCCATTTTATAGATGAAAACCTGAGGTTCAGAGAGGTTATAGAACTTGCCCAAGCTTATATACCTAAATAAATGGCAGAAAGAGAATTGGAACCCATCTCTGCCTGGCTCGAAAACCCCAACTCCTGTGTTGTATTGTTTCTCAAAGCAGATTGCACTCTGAGCTCTCCAACTCACAGTAGAGATTTGGGTGCCTGATTAACTTAGATACACAAAGGAAATGAAATCTGATTGGCGCTAGTTTAGCTGCTTGGGGATAGAGGGTGTAGGGGAAGATTGGTGCCTCTGGAGTGGGCCGAGTTCCCTAGAGAAGGTGCTGAGCCCCTCGGTGTGGCCCCAGGCACACGAAACTGGCTCCGTTGTCCAGCTCCGCACTGACTTTGTCTGGCTTGGTTGCTGGGAGAGAGCCCAGCTGAGCCCTAGGAAGGCTTGTTCCATGCTTGTTAGATCTCCGTCACTTCCTCCTTGGGGTTGCCCACCCTGGGCCAAGCTCAAGTTCCCCTCCATCGCCCTCCAAGGTGTTAGGTGCCTTCCAGCAGTAATTCTCAAGCAGCTGCACACAAGCATCACATAGAAGCTTTTTATTTTATTTTATTTTATTTTATTTTATTTANAAGGCTTGTTCCATGCTTGTTAGATCTCCGTCACTTCTTCCTTGGGGTTGCCCACCCTGGGCCAAGCTCAAGTTCCCCTCCATCGCCCTCCAAGGTGTTAGGTGCCTTCCAGCAGTAATTCTCAAGCAGCTGCACACAAGCATCACATAGAAGCTTTTTATTTTATTTTTTNCAGAGAGAGAGGAGAGAGGAGGAAGCAGGCTCCCCGCCGAGCAGAGAGCCCGATGCGGGCCTCGATCCCAGGACCCTGGGATCATGACCCGAGCCGAAGGCAGCGGCTCTAACCCACTGAGCCACCCAGGCGCCCTTATTTTATTTTTTTAAAGATTATTTATTTATTTATTTATTTCACAGAGGGAGAGAGATCACAAGTAGGCGGAGAGGCAGGCAGAGAGAGAGAGGAGGAAGCAGGCTCCCTGCTGAGCAGAGAGCCCCATGAGGGCCTCGATCCCAGGACCCTGAGATCATGACCTGAGCCGAAGGCAGAGGCTTTAACCCACTGAGCCACCCAGGTGCCCACATAGAAGCTTTTTAAACTTAGTGGTGTCTGAACCCCATTTCCAGAGATTCTAATTTAATTGTACTTAATCTCCCCAATTAAAGTGGCTGGATAAAATACAGGATGATCATTTAAATTTGAATTTCAGATGAACAACAAATACTTTTTTTAGTCTAAGTATGTCCCAAACACTGCAAGGGTCATACTTATACTAAAACATTGCTCCTTGTTTATCTGAAATTCGAATTTAACTGGGCATCTTGTATTTGCATTTAACAAATCTGGCAGTCCTATCCCTAGGTTGTTCTAAGGCACAGGCACAGGCTGAGAACCAACAATCCTTCCAAATGGACTATGTGTTGCTCCCAGATTCACAGCCTTAGGTCCCAGCAGCAAATATATGTGGTTTCTCAGCACCTCCTGTCTGTCCTCTAACTCAGCAGTGGAGTGAATTGTGTAAAAGCGAGGACAGACCATGAGAGGTTAGCCTGGGAGAGATTGGTGACGTCTGATAAATTACATCGATGGTACTCCTTTCTTCCTGGGTGGGTCCTGTGTGCTGAGCTCCTAGTTGTCAATGTCCATTGCACAGTTTTCTGTGCGTGGCATTTTTAGGCACCGCTGGAAATGCCATGGAAGCTCTGGAAGAACTCCCAGCCTGGGAAGGGAGAATCCAAGTGTCCTTTACTGGAGACATTTTCAGTCTATAACCGAATAAGGATTTGGAACAGGCACCCTTGTTATGCACATAAACCCAATTCACAAGACCACGTAAACTACTGCCTGACAAATGTGCAGAACCGAATGAAGGTAAGTGGGATAGAAATAGGAGGCAGGAATGTTCTGTGGCAGGCTGGAGATGATGGAGTGCCCACCTCTGCCACGTGCGAGCTGTGCCCTCTGGGGCAAGGCACCTTCTTCCTCAGTCAACATGTCTTCAACTGTCCAATGGGGGTGAGAATAATCGCTCACAGAATGATTATGAAGATGAAATAACAGTGTGGTTGGAGACTAGGGCCTGGAATATCACGATCATTCTATGAATACCAGCTCTCGTTCCTGCAGTATCCCTAAAATAATCTGGGACCCCATCACGTGTTTGTATAATAAACTCGAAAGCATCCGTGCCCAAAGGTTGTAAAATTAAAACTAACCAGATGAGAAAACATTTTCCTTAACATCAATTCAGCCTAAGATTTGCTAGCGCCCAGTTCTTCCCAGACTTTGAAAATTGACCAGGAAATGAAAAAGAATTTCCCAATTCTAGCCTCGGCGCTAGGGAGGTTCTATTCAATTCAGCTTTAACGATGATGCGATTAAGTATCAAAAGTCTAAGACAGATTCTTGCAACTGTGTACCAACATGTCATTCTCCTGTGCCAGCCTGTCTGGGATCGGTGTTTTTAGGGTGTAGTTATATGGAAATAGCCTCTGATTACATTTCTGACTTTTCCAGGTAGGTTATAATTTTAGACAGTTGTTTTGACGTGACTCTTTGGCAGACCACACGTATCTGCGAGATCTTCAGGACTCTGAAATAGGATGACGTGAATTTTTTTAAAAACGTAACTGTTCTGATACATAATGTAGTATTCCTTACTTACCACTGTGGAAACAGGCAAAGGGTCAGTTGCGTGCAATCAAAACATAATTTCCAATTTAAGCAAGAAGAGAAAAAGGGAAACAAGAAGGCAAACCCGTTCTCACTCTTGTTTATGACTGTTTCTGTGATACATAAGAGGATGTCTTAGTTCTCTGGAGAAATCCCATATTCTGGCTCCAACTTAAGGTTTACATTTCATTTTCTGAAAGACACAGGAGTAAAGAGGCCTGCTCTCAGTGCATGTATGGGACCATCTGTCTATCTCTCTGTAGGCTTACAACTGGTCCTATGGTTTCTACGTATATACCTGCGTGAGAGAGAAGTCCCACGAGGGTGAGGGTCTGACTCTTTGCTCGCTGCTGGGTCCCTATGGCTACAGCGAGCCTGACACATGGAAGGCTGTGTCTTCTGATGGAATGAATTAATCCATATGTTGAGCATGTGCTCGTGCATCCATTATTCCTGATAAATATACCGATTCAGGGCTCATTGACCTTTTCACCCATGAGAACCGAGCTCTGGATCAGCAAAGAGTGAGGGCTACTCGCAGGTCTCACACAGGAGAGATGGAAAAAGGAGAAAGAGAAAATAGGCTAAGGGAGGACACCGACGCTGCCATGTGCAAAGTTATATGTATTTATCCAGAGTTCCCCAGTGGTGCAGTGGGAGAGCTGGCCCACATCTCTGGGCTTCTAACTCTTTCCCCCACCTTTTTGTCATTGTTTTTGTTTCCCCTGAAAATCTTTCAGGACTCTATTCACCTAGTACTATGCTGACATGAACAACGCTTCACAGTTTCCGAAGTTCCTTTACATGCACCCCATCAGTGAGGTCAACGCTGTTCTTCCCACTTGGTAGGTGAGAATCACAAGGCTCTGAGAGGTTAAGTGACTTCCATGGGTTCAGCCAGCTAATAATCAGAAGGAGGATCATCTGCTGCTGGAATACCATCTTCTCCTTCCATCTCCTGATGCCTAATATTTCACCACTGGAACTTCATTCCTTTAGCTTAAAGCACTGGCTGCCATCTTTTAATCCCAAGTACTTTTGGGAATGATCCCATCTAAGCTGATGTCAGTCACTGGCACCTTAATATACATGAATTTAGAATCTTTGCTGAATGCATTTTTTATAATACAGAGATGTTAAAGAAAATAGGGGCCTGAGGACCCCCTCTGCTAGAAGCAACCCTACAATGAGACTGTGTGTGTGGTGAGGGGGAGCTTCGTATGATTCCTACTTTGGTCTCAGGCCATTGCTTTCATCATCTGGTGATTTTTGAAAAATTTCCAGCAGAAGCATCTTATTACCAGATATGTAGAGCAGTAAGGACAGGGGAAAGAGTGACCGAGCCTCTGTACTTTTGGGGAAGGGAACCTCAACCATGTGGCTCAATGGGTTTCTGGCTTCTGAACAGACAGCATTTTGATATTTTAACTTTAATGCGAGTGACTCAGGAATAGTGTTGCAGACAGTGTCAAATGCCTCCTCTTGCCACGCTGGAGCAAGGAAGCCAGGAAGGGCCGGCACCAAGGTTTCAGCCAGGCAGGAAGGGCATTCATTACTCTGACCCTCAGGGCCTAAGCCCCTGTTCTGTGCCATGCATGTGCTGTGCTAGGGTGCCAGGGGCTGGGGATGCCAAGGGAGCAAGGCGTACTCCCTGCCCTTGATGAGCTCATAATCTAATGAACCCTATAAGTACTGGGTGTTGCATAGGAGAAGCCCAGGAGGTGGCTGAGACAGGAAGAGCCTGGCAGCCTCAGAAGTCCAGCAGAAGGGAGGGCAGAGTCCAGAAGAGCAGAGATAATGCCCCAGAAGCAGGCGATACCCGGGTGCGCTCCAATGTAGGGCGGAGGCTATTTATCCTCTGTCCGTGTCTACACCCGCTGGTGAGTGTGTGGGTGGGGGTGGGGGCATGAGGAGTGGTTGGAGGAGGCCTGGTCAGCACTTTTAATGCTGTTCCAGGAGCCAGCGGGAGAGGCAGAGCCACACAGTTCTCCTTGTTCCTGACATTCTGCTCATGTCTTACCAGTCCCTAAATCTCTATTCCTGGGCTTTCCTTGAAGCCACTTCTCCCTCCTAGTAGGTAAAACCAAGATGAGGGCTCTCAAGGAAAGAAGAAGCCAACTCTCAGCTCGCTGATGGACAATCCCTTTCCCAAGGGAAAGGTGCTCAGGAAAAACTTGGCTAGGAAAGCTTTGGAGGATTAGAACTTAAGTGACAACGCAGAGGACAGATCTCTAGATGGTGTTTATCAAGCCTGAGTACAAAGACCACAGGTCAAAGGGCAGGGAAGAACCTGACCTGCCCATGCTGGCAAGGTCCAAGGAAAAGCTAGATGTAGGAGTGGTGGACTTAGGCAGAAAGGGCTAGGGAAGGGAGAAGGGGGAAGGTGGAAGAGCAGAGCTGAGAAGCCTAGGAGAGCCAAATGGTCCAGGAAAGCAAAGGGCATCCCATCCAAATGCAGAATGGGGAGGTCTGAGGGTCACCCTCCTTGGGTCTCAGTAATTAACCAGTCTCCATGTACCTGCAGACAGAATTAACAGGCAAAACACTCTTTTGATGTAAGCATGTAGAACGTCTGTGGGGAAAGAGGGCTGGACAAATGAGAGAGTGATCTTGCTTTAATATGCAAACAAGGTTGATGGAACAATACTACCAACAGGCAGAGAGGCCAAGCAAAAAAATAGAAGTTTGGGAAAACAGGACCCTGACCGAATGGGCCTCCAAGATACCTTGGGCTTCTGGGAGCATCTTGTCTGGCCTCGCTTGGCACTGGAAAAAAATCACTACTTTCCTTTCAAAGAGTTCCTATATTTTCCTCAGGCCAGCTGCCTTCTCATCTACTACCTGTTCTTTGCAAAAATTGACAGCAAGTTTCCAAAGCGGCCTGCTTATTTATGGAGTCAAAGGCCCAGAGAAAGTGAGGTGCAAAAGGCTTGAATAACTCCTCCTGCAAGGAAAAACTAGTGGAGGAGCTGAGCTGCTAGGCCAGTATCCTGGATGGTGGTCCTGTGGAATAACCCCTGAAACACCACTCTTTCTGTGGGGGCCAACTTTATTAGAGGAACTGTTAATTGAGGGATGGTGTGGGAAGGGGGAGAGAGCAATAAGATGCTGACATGATTTAACACTTGATGGGCTCTGGAAAAAGAAAAAAGAGAACGGGGCTTGGAGCTTTTGCTTGGCACATTCATCGTTGCACATACGTGTTACCAAAATGAATATATGCAACTGTACTATATGTGGGCTAGCGTCCGGGGCACAATAGCACAGACTTAGTGAAACAAAAAGGCGTTTCTCCTGCCTCCACTGTGTCTCTTGTGGTGCCATTGTCTGATGCTAAGAACTCACATAATAACAAAAAACAATGCCCCTATGAAGGGGGGGAATCTTGATTTGGCACCAACAGTGGTGTTTTCCATGGGAATGGTGGAGGGGGCTGTGGCTGACTGTGGGAATAGTGCAAATCAGCACTTTTTTGTCGATTTTCTTCAAGCCATTGTTTATCTTGGCTTTGGTCAGATCCGTGGCCCAGCTTGAAGATTCCCACTGGGCTTTCTGAAGCTCACAGACCTATGAGAGATGAAAGAGGGATAAATAAATAATTACAAAACACCCTACCCCCATCCCCCTCCCCGCCCCGGGCACTCATGTGCGGGGTGTGCCTGTCTAGGCGAGTGTGTGTGGACATACGTGTAGGACACAATACTGCATATGTACACTTTTGGTGTGCCCACCGGAGTGAAAACTCAGGTTTTCTTCAGGCTTAGCTGGTTCATTGTCTCGCTATCATTTTTCACTTGAGACGAGGGAGACCAAGGCTATTTTATACGAGTGCTAGTTTTTGCAAGATGGCATTAGATAAATCTTGTTTGAGACTCTATCTTCCTAAAGTCCTTATACTTACAGACTTTTAAACATGAGTCACTCAGGTTGTGATCCCAACAGGAACAAAAAGTCAGTAGTTGTTCTGATAATGGAAGGTGAACTTTTATTTCATAACTCCTAGGAACTTCCTTTCAATCCTAGCTAAAGGATGCAGAGATCGACTATGTGAAATTTGTCACAGGACAGAAAATGGGCAGACAGGATGTGTAGTATGATTGTATTATGGTCCAAAATGTGAATACATTGGCTTTAAAATACCAATTCCTGATTGCTCCTGTCCTGTCAGCAGTAGCTTATTATATTCTGAAAGTACACGAGATTTTCCTGAAGGTTCTGTGAAGGTATGTGTACTCTAAGTTTTACATAATGAATGTTTTTCAAAGAAATGTGCTTTCTCTCCTTTTTAATAAAATTTCCATTTCCCATAAGGGTCTTCCAGACAAATGTGTATGAAGGTGCTTCCGAGCGTGGTGGCTGGGTTGCTCAACTGCAGGGGGCAGTATTTAATGTGTCTTCTATGTAAATGGTTCCCCTGAAGGAAAATTCCAGTTGGCCTTGCAAGGTGACAGTATTTACATGGGTTTGTTGCAGAGATGTTTTCCAACAGTGCAGCAGAGGCTTGTTTCTTGGAGCTTGTCTCCTCTCCCCGCCCCCCCCCCGCCCACCCCTTAGATGCAAGTAGGGGACCCAGGCTCTTATCTGGGTCTGGATTGAAAGAAAAAGGTCTTACCATGGGCCAGGTAGTGTGCTAAGTGCGGATATGATTTAATCAGCACAAGAACCTTATCAGAGTTTCATGGATGGGGAAACAGGTCAAGAGTGGTTAGGGAACTTGCCCAAACTCACACTGCCTGTGAGCTTCAGCGGTGGATTTGAAACCCTTCTCTGTGACACTTCCCTAATGGCCTTCAGCTATCCCTCTGACTCCCACTGTACCTCCTAAGCCTGGAAAGGATCCCTGTTTCCTGAGATCCTGACTGGGTGATAGCGCAGTAAAACCAACAACGGCCGTCCACTGAGGTAGGAGTCTTCAGAGCCAAAAGGTGGAACTCAGCTGGGGTGGGGGTGGGAGGGTGTTCCAGGCTGCCGTTTCTGCTGCTCTGTCAAATAAAAGGGTGCCAGGTGTGGAGGAACCCTAGTGTGAGCTTTGCACAGCTGGACCAAGGGTGGGAAGAGGAGTGTGGAGAGAGATGCTTACATCTCCTCCCGCTTCCTGGAAAATAACTTTGCATTTGAAGGGAGAAAGAAAGGGTGAGTAAATATGTGACTGGGATTTGGTGGCCTGGGGATTTCGTTTGACCTGGTGAAGAAGGCACATGCCTGTGTCTGTGTGCAGGGGTGAGTGAATTGGGGGGGGGGAATTCAGGTTACACGTGATAGGGTTTTCTGGATTGGGTTTTTATTTTTAAAAAAAGTCATAGCAGCCACCATTTAATGGGGACCCACTCACTATGTGCGAGGCATTGTGTTGGACCGTTTACGAGGTCTTATTTTTATGCGAAGAAAGAAATAGCTT
>LNAC01000201.1:1799875-1814068 GCA_002007465.1 Ailurus styani | reverse complement strand
CGGCTCCCCGCGGGAGTATTTTTAGCTCTCTTGCCTCTATTTGTCACCGCTGTTTGGCTCTGCATGACGTGATGCCAACGGCCCCCAGGTTTCCCCGAGAGCTTGGGGCGCTGCGCCTTGCCCGGCCTGCCTGCGGGGGCCCAGCTCCAGGCCCTCGCCCCCTCCTCAGCAGCTCTCGCTGGCGACGGTGACCTCCAGCAAACTACGGGCGACCGTCGCCAGGCCCTCTATTATGCCCCTTGCACACAGAAGGGGCCCAGGGGGGCTGCTTTATCTCCCCCACTCTCGCCTCCCCCCCCAACACCTCCCGCCGGGTCTGCGTTTCCTGGTATGGAAAACGGCGGGCCCTACATCTGCCTCATTTTATGGGGGGCGCTTCTTGGCGCTGGCGGCGCTCGCCGTTGTTTTCTGCTCGCTGCACACAATGCCCGCGCGTCACGGCGGTCCGCGTGTGCACAGCAATAACGCGAGTTGGGGGGCGGGTCGTGCGTGCGCCGGGCTCGGGCACTGCGGGTCGCTCCGCGCGCGCGGGGCTTGTTTTGCTTCAGAGCCCCGCTTTCCGAAACGCTTACATCATTCCGTCGCTGGGGGAGGGAGGGGGATCTGGGCGTTCCGATAGGACTCCAGCGTTTCTCAGGCCCCTGGATTTTGGAAGGAAGCAGGGATCCTAGTTGTTTAATTGTTATTATGATGGAAGGGGACTCCAGCTTTGTTTGTTGGGCAAGTTTTTTTCTTCTTTTTTTCTTTTTAGGTCACTACTGCAAAGGGGATTGCTGGCCGGCTCAGGTGCACCACCTCCCCGCCTTCATTTCAGCCAGTTCCCCTGTAATCACTTGATCTCAGTTTCTCCGCCTCCTCCTCCTCCCCCTCCCAGCTAGAGACACATGGTTTCCACATGGAGACAAACTTCTTTCCTCTGACTGGACTTGACCTAGCTGCGTTGTTCAGCCTATCGCCAGCTTCAGCTTTCTCTGACGTCACGCGTTGCTGAGGCCCGAGACTGGTGGGTGGGGCCAGGAGGCCAGCCAGGAAATCTCTGGGAGCTGTAGTGTGGCCAGCTGGTACAATCCCTTCTTAAAGGGACGCTTTTCTCCCCTGAGACGGGTGTCAGCCTTGATTCTCCATTTCGGGTTCTGTGAGACCTTCCCGAGATGCACCAGTAGACCTTGGTCACGAGTTCACACGTTTCGTTTTTACTGTTGTTTGCAAAGTACTTACTTGGCAGGAGCTTGCCTTATTTTCCATTGTTGCCAGAACTGCTTTTCATTGCCTCTTTGAGGTTTCCGTAGTAGGAGTGCTCACCAAGCTGTGGCCACAGTGTTGAATTATTCTCAGTAAATGAGTGCGTCTCCTCAGAGGCAGGGTGTTCAAATTAAGCCACCCAGTATTGACCGTCTGCTCTGTGCAGGGCAAGGATTCCCAAAGATGTGTGGGTACATTTTCCTGACGTCCCAACTGATGTGAATCCTTAAGGATCTCAAATTAGAGGTCTCCAGAAATATTAATCATGGAGACTAGCACCGGTTATCACAAAACCAGAAGTTATATGTAAGTCACCTCTGGCATCGTCTCCTATATCTATTTGGGGTCCAGTGAACGGGTGGCCGGGTGGCTGCTTAGGACTGACTGATAATTAGAAAAATATTTACTTCCTGTTTTGGAAAAGGTTAAAACTGAAAGGGAAAAAGAACCAGACTCACAGAAAAGCTGCTCACTGGACAAGTAGAAGCTACTGTTAACAAGTAACATCCAGAGGACAGAAATGGGCTTCTCAGTGTCTGGGGAAAGTTGCTTTGGGGGGAATGCTTGAGACAGAGAAGACTGGGGGCGCCTGGGTGGCTCAGTGGGTTAAAGCCTCTGCCTTTGGCTCAGGTCATGAGCTCAGGGTCCTGGGAGGGAGTCCTACATCGGGCTGTCTGCTTGGCAGGGAGCCTGCTTCCTCCTCTCTCTCTGCCTGCCTCTCTGCCTGCTTGTGATCTCTCTCTCTCTCTCTCTCTGTCAAATAAATAAATAAAATCTAAAAAAAAAAAAAAGACAGAGAAGACTGATTACATGGGAGTAGAAGGCATGGATTACTCTCTGGAGTGGATTATCTGGGTTCGAGGGTGAGGTGCTTTCCTAGGGGCATGGACAGGCCAAGGAGCAGCCTCTTCCTCCTGATGGAGGAAACTGCTGCTTTGTGGTGTCATTTGGCCCCACCCTGCCTTCCTCTCTGCTCCTGTCCAGCAGGTCCACCCGCAAGCACGCTTCGAAAGTCATGACTCTCTGGTTGACTCAGACTCTTCCCTCTGTCTAGAATGGCTTCATTCTCTTACTCCTCTGGGGTTAAATCTGTATCTTACTCACCCTTTAAGACCTAGGTCAGCTCCCAGCTCCTCTAGGAAGCCTCCACTGGCTATTTCTTAATTCAGGGTAGTTGAGAGACTGAAAGCTTTAGAGTTACCCAGAGCAGGGCCCAGATTCCTCCTTGCTGTTTACTGGCTTTGTGACTTTGGGTACAAGTTACCCAGCCTCTCTGAGGTTCCATTTCTTTTTTGTAAATTAAGGATAACAATAGAACCAGCCTCACATCATTGCTGAACAACTAAATGAGGTACTCCATTTAAGCATTTAAAGTCCCTGGAATATAGTAGGTGCTCAATAAATAGCCTCTTCTCTGAGCTTTGATAATCAGTAGCCATGCAATCTTCTACTTGCTTCCTGTGTATTAGCTTTATCCTCCCAGGAAGATGATTAGCATCCTAAGGGAAAAGATCACCTATACCATTTCAGTATATCCCACCATTGCATGTAGCATAACACTGGGCATACGGGAGACACTTAATATGCATTCTTTGATTGGTTGAATTTGTCATTTACTGGCTATGGCACAGTGATCAGGTTTGAAGGCCAGGCTACAGAGTAAAGACTTTCTTTACAGAGTAAAGACTTTCTTTAGTTTCTTGGAGAAAAGTTGGAAATACTGATCTCTTCCAAGGAAAGAGGATCTCCCATAATCAACACGGCTGCTCTTGGCCTGTAAAGACCAGGGCTGCACAGAGATGGTAGGTTAGGCCTGAAGAGTTGAAAGTGCCCACTGTCAACCGCTGTGACCCGGAAAATGAATCAGTTACTAGCTTAGAGAACAGGGGACTAGGACAGCCTTGCTAAAATTGAGGGCTTTAATGGCAACTAATGTTCAAGTAGGTCACATTTCTGCATAGCAGGCACCTTACGATTCATTCATTCATTCCGCAAATATGTATTGAGCATCTACTATGTGCACTTGCTTTTCCCTGAAAACTGTGTGGGTTGATTTACGGTGGGGGCGGAGTGGGATATTTGGTTTTTGGGGGCTTTGTGTAAAGAACATTCTTAAATCAGGTCTTTGTTTTCGCTGCATTCTAAATTATGTTTCTCAGATTCAGCTTTTTTTTTCCCAGTTTTAAATATGATTTCTGCCCACTGGTAAATGCCAGAAGTAGACTTTGAGGATGTTGTTGTGGCTTTCAGAGCCCCAGAGCTCCCAGGGATTGGGCACCTTGCTGCGGGGACCCAAGAGACCCTTAGAAAGTTGGAGAAGTTGAATTGAGCCATTCCTGGTTTGGGGGAAAAAGGAGGTCCCATCAGTTCCAATGCAAAACAATAACTGCTCATTGACCCTCCCTCGCTGATGGAAACTCTCTCCCACTGACACACCCAGAAATGGGGATTTTTATCTGAGGATGGCTGGGCAAGATCTTGGAGGGAAAACTGAGGGAAATGAAGATTGTTGCATGTTGCAGCAGCATTACATAATATCAGCACTGGCTACCATTTTTGAGCACAGACTATATACCAAGTATGGGGCTACATGTGCATTATCTCCTCTCCAGTCTTCACAACAACCCCATGATGTGTGCAATTTTATTACCCCATTTTATGGAGGGGGTAACCAAGGTGCAGGAATGTTGAGGAACTTGCCCAAAGGTCATATGGTTTAGTAAGTGGCAGAGCTGAGTTTTGAACCTAGGCCTCTGATTCCAGAATGAGCCTGCTGTCTTAACCATATATGCGTGTACACTTTTTCCAGCCAAGGAATGAAGTCCAGAGAGGTAAAATGACTTACTCAAGGTCACCCAGCAACCCAAAGCAGAGTGGGTATTTGAAACACTCTGTTGATCGTTCAAGGTCTTCTTGTACATACCCCGCTTAGAAAAGGCTTAGAAGTGAGGACAGAAGAGCCAACCAGAGAGGATTTTTTTTTTGTTTGTTTGTTTTTGTTTTTTTTGTTTTTCAGACTTGTTCAACTCTCCTGGCCCTAACTCAAGTTTAGGCTCCTAGGAAACACCAACCCCTCCCGCTGCCTTTCCCAAGTCTGTCTTCTGGGCATATCAGAGGACTTGGGCTGTTGCTATGGTACTGGGGCCAACAGCAGGTTCATCAAATGCCTTTAAAAAAAAGCCTGGCCCTGCAGAAACGAATTGGCCACAAAGATTTGCATCAGTCATTGTGGCTTATTCTGTTTTAGATCCCCCCTGCCTCCTTACCCCATCCCCTCCTCCCTACCACCACCACTTTCTATAAATACAGTTGGATAAATATTGATTTAAACTGGGTTTCTGGAGGAGAAGCACATGGCTGCCCTGGCCTGGTCTTCACTTAGATACCACCAGTATGCCAGGCCTGACACACCTAACCCCCCGACAGCTCTGGCTTCCAAATGACCCGTTTGGGGAAGGTGAGTTGTGGTTTTGTGGCTTTTGAGTTAAAAGAGAGAGAGAGGGAGGAGGAAAAGGAGTAAAAAAGCAACACCCCAGCAAGAAATGGGCATCTTCTTGCAGAATGAAGAAAGCATTTTCAGCAGGCAGAGATCAGGGGTGGAGGGGTGGAAGAGGTGGGTGCGTATTGCAGTCTGGCCTTCTGAACCACTCTCTTGCCTTTCCCATTCTTCCTTCCACTCCATTTTGGGTTTTGCTTTTAAAGCAGGCAGGTGGTCAGACAGAGTGTCCCGGCTGGAGGGAGCCCCAGAGGTCCCAGCATCCATCACCTCACTGTACAGATGGGGCAGCTGAGGCCCAGAGAGGGACAGTGTCTTGCCTGAGATGACACAGCAGAGGCAGAACCAGACTCTTCTGGGCCTCTCGCCTACTGTGAGACTGGATTACAAACAGAGCCCCAAATTGGGCTTTTGTTTTACAGGTCAGGTGCTTATAAAGTCAGCAATTCTCGAACCTGGTTTACTGATCCTAGGGTGTGTCCAGTTATTGCAAAGGTCATTGCAACATTCTCAATAGTCTTTCAAAATGAAGCTAATTTGAATTTGCCACTTCGAAAAAAATATTTTCTTTTACATGGGGGCTGGGGGAAGCAAGAGGAGCCCAAAGGCAGTGACAGTGACAGGATGGCTACCCAAGCCTTCTCTGAGGAGGAGAAATACAGGTCTTCCCAGAGGGGCCTCCTCTGGGAATGGTGGGTGGCGCTCTGGGCTCACACTGGAGAGAGGCTTCAGTTCCAGAGGGACAGACACCTGCTCTCTGGCTCTTCTGCTACTAAGGGGAAGTAATTGTCTCTGATATCATTGTCCCTGAGTGGCCTGCCTGGAGGTGTTAGAGCTGTCAACAGCTGACTTGATCTCTCTGGCCAAAAATAATGGGAATTTGCCACCATGGTCCAGAGCTTGAGGCTTCTTCACTTCCTCATCTTGGCTGAGTTGGGTTAGGCCCCTTGCTTGTGAAACATTTTGAAAGTTCAGGTGACCCTTGCTTTGAGCAATAAATCTCCAGGAAATATATGTAAATAAGATCCCTTTTTTTAAAATTTTAGATTGGAGAACCTCTCTTTAAAAGGCCCTTGTGGCAAATCCTTTTATAATCTGTGGAACTATGTTGCTTGTCAGGAATTCTCCCTAAATTTGTTCTGTGAATTTCCTCATTCATTCATTCATTCATTCATTCATTCATTCAACTGATATTTAAGGAGCATTTAAGACATGCTGCTGCTTTATGTCAGGCCCTGTGCTGGTCCATGGAGTGTATACTCTATTCCAGTGCTAGGTTTTAGAAATTTGCTTGTCTTAAAATGAACCCCAACAATGTAGAATTACATCTGACTTGGACTTTGTGTCTTTGGTTCTAGCCATCATTACAGATGGGACAAAAGTTTATCTTAGGCTTCCTAAAAGGAATAGTCCTTCCCCTCCTGCAACTCTGACCCCCACCCCTGCATTTAACATCTTTTGTGTTTAGTCTTTGTCTTTGTAATTTTTACAGATCTGACTTTTTTTTTTTTCTCCCTGCTTGAGTTTAGGAAACTAAGTACCCTGTAAGCAGCCTTGTAAATAAACACATTCCACTCTCAGCTCTTTACAGTTGGGGCATTCTGTACTTGGAGGATTGTCCATACCAGTGTTCCTACCAAGCCCACTTTCCCATATATTATGCCCTTGGCCACATACCTCTTATATCCAACTCCAGCCTCTGCTAAGGAAATTCAAACACAGCAAAATTAGAAAGATAAACAGAGTGTCCTGGGGGAGATTGGGAAATTCAAACTAAAGCCAATAAAAAGGGATTTGGATTACCTACTATTTGAGATATTTTACTCTTGTGTCTTTATGGGCATTAGCAAGAATACTTGAATAAAGATGCTTTGGGACAATTTTGACACTGTTGTATTAAAATGGAGGGTGTGCCCAGGGCTACTCTGTTTGTGGCCATGGGTGGCAGGTGGGAGCTGGGGTGGCCTCTGGTTTTCTTTCTACAGGGGCCAAGAACTGCCTTATGGCACCCCTGTGTTAATTTCCCTCTTCCTCCACCACACACAACCTCCCATACCGTATTTCTTGACTCCTAAGACGCTGAGTGTCTTGCATACGATTTTCTTTCATTCTTTTCACCAGCTGTAAAATTTAGCTCAATTCAACAGATCATTTCTAGAACCTGCCAGGAGCCAAGCCCTGTGCTTGGTGCTTTCAAAGGGCAGGCAGCATGGTCTCCAGTTCCAGCTCATATTCCAGGACAAATGATAGACAAATAGAGACCAATAACTAATTCTTGCCTGTCTCCTAGGAGTCTGATAACTTGTCCCCAAGGGACCTGCTGACAAGTGCAGTGTTGTCTCTGTTTTCCAAAGGCATAGCGACAATGACCCCCTTTACTGAGCAGTTACTATGTACCAGCACAATGCTAAGTGCTCTGTATTAAATCCTCACAACCATGCAGTAGGAGCGTGCTGGAATTATCCTCATTCATAAATGAGGAAAGCCTCAGCCTTAGCAAGGCTAAGTTCCTCAAAGCCACATGCTAACACAGAGTGGAGCTGAGACGCAAACCTAGGTTTCTCTTTCTTCTGAGGAGAAGCCAGGCCTCAAAGGGCAAGAGGCAGGAGATGGAATCTGGAATGTTGGAAGTCCAAGCTGAGGGTCCCCTTGGGGATGCCTCCCTGGAGTGACTTCTTTCACTTCCCACTCATCCCAGGGCAGAGAGACGGCAGCTAAAGCCTTCCAGGGCTCTTTGGGTATTGACACTAAAGTCAGGTTAGGGCCCTTTCTCTGAAGGGCGCTGGTCCTAGGGTGTTGCTCCTTGCATTGCCCAGCAGCCCCTCGGGAACTCACCCAACCTGTAGGGCTTCTGCATACGAGGGTGTCAGGGGTGTGGATCCACGCCCTATCAGGCTGTACTAGGTTTCCTGAAGGCGTTCGAGCTTGCAGGGCAACTGGTCTGGCCCTGCTTGGAGCCGAGGGCTTCTGCCAGAGAATCGGGGTGGGGGGTGGGGGGGAGGGGAGAAGCACGTGTGAGCTGCAGAGATGAGCAGTAGACCCTGGCTGCCGCTGTGACAGTGTGGGCCCGCAGGTTCCAGTCAAGCAGCGTCGGTCCGACCTCTTCCTCTCCTCAGTGCAGATCGAGGAAACGAGAGCGATCTTAAATATAACAGGGTTCATGTTGCGGGCTTGTTTGAACCTTTCAGTAGTTTCTTTCCTATCTCACCCTTACTGTTGAGAGTGAGTGTGGTCCTAAGGTGGGCAGCCTCCGCATCTGCTGGGGGCTGGTTGGAAAGGGGACTCCCAGGCCCCGCCCCACACCTGCTGAATTTACACCTGTATAAAATACATCTGTATTTTATCATGATTTCCAGGTGATTTGTGTGCTTATTAAAATTTGAGAAGCTGGCCTAGACAGCCCCTGTGATTGTCTTGGTCCTTCTAGCCACCCAAAGCCACCCTGCATTTATTATTTATCCTTTATCCTACCTATCACAATTTACTATGATTTTGCTTGCTTGTCATCAGTGTGTCAGGCTAGAATACAAGCACCGTGAACCCCGGGTTCATTGAGTAGTTTCATTCATTATTCTACCTTCAGCATCTAGTTTAGTGCCCAACACACAGTTTAAGGAATATCCGTTGAATGAATGATGAGTTCTCTCTCTTTAACCTTCTGACCTAGTGTTTCTCAACAAGGGAGCTACTGGAGAGACAGTTGTTCTTGTGCAGATTAGTCTAGAATACTGCAGGATGTAATATCCTTGGTTTCTACTCACTAAATGACAGCAGAACCCCACAGTCATTTTGACACTCAAGAGAGACCCTCCTACTTATTTCCAAAGCCTCCCAGGGGATGGTATTACTCCTGGTTGAGATCATTGCCCTAACCAGTTTGGTTTGGCTGGTCGGATTAAACATACCTTGATGTATGCTGTGGGGTTCCAGACTTAGAAAATCTGAGTTTTAATCTGGTCATTTCCTATGTGACATTGGGCAAATCCTTAACCTTTCTGGGCCTCATCTGTGAAACAGGGAATCTCAGAAGTGTGCTGAGGAGTCCATGAACTGACGGCATGAGCAGCACCATGTACGTAGTTGGCTCTCATTATGTGGAAGCTAGTACACAAATGGAGGCATATTGTTCTAAGCTCTCTGGGGAATCCCAGAATCCTGGAATCAGAATGCTAGGGCTGGAAGAGATGGCAAGATCACTCTTGTCCTTGAGCAGGCAAGAAAGGGCCTGGTGTTTTTATTCTAAATGGTGCACCTGAGGCAGAGAATTCAGCCCCAAGGCAGCAGGCCGGGTGTGTAACTTAACAGTGTCCAGGGCCTGGCTGAACCGAAGAGGGACGTCCACAAGTTTCTGCTGCCTGGAAGGGAGTGGTGGTGCCAGTGGGTGGAGGCAGGGCAGCTCTAGCCAGGCTCCTGGCAGGGGAGGGAGGGTTACCCAGGACTGTGGCAAGAATGTGGGGCATCCTCTTAGCAGCAGGGAAGGCCTCCGGCAATTTTTTTTTTTAAGGTTTTAAAATCAAGTTGCATCTACCTTAGAAAGAACAGATCGTTGCATCCAAAGCCTGATACATACAACAAAAGATATATATAGTATATTCTTGCTTTTGAATATAGATGCAAACATTCTAAGGAAAATATTAATTCATGGAATGAGCGATGTTTCAAAAGAATAACATACCACGGCTGAGCAGGCTATATGCC
This sequence comes from Ailurus styani, assembly GCA_002007465.1. Lineage (NCBI taxonomy): Eukaryota > Metazoa > Chordata > Mammalia > Carnivora > Ailuridae > Ailurus > Ailurus styani. The sequence continues at coordinate 1,804,632 of LNAC01000201.1, read as the reverse complement.
AGGGATAGCTGAAAGTCACGAAATCTACCAGTATAAATGATTATAACCACAAATTAAAGGAGAATAATTAGGGATGAGAGCAACAAATGATGAAATGTCATTTGAAAAAAGTATTCAGGAGGCATTCCTGATGAAGGAAAAATGGTTTCCTGTATGAAAATGTCCATACAATAAAGATTATTCACCTGTGGTAGTCTTTTAATTAAACTGGTGTAATGAGGTTAGGCCCACGGTTTGTGGTCATCACCAGCAAGGAGTTGATTCCGAGATCACCCTTTCCCTAGAGAAGAATGAACCTTAAACAGAAAACAAAAGCAGGCTTTGGATCCCTTTGGAATGTAACCTGATATTTAAAGGGTTGGGGCTTCACGAATTTAAAAAATCAGAAAACTTATTCTTATTTATTTATTTATTTATTTACTTTTAAGAACACGAATCAAACAGAAAAAGACTTATGGAGATGGGTAGAGAGTACAGGATGAGAGTCTGTGGTGGGTGGGGCGGGCATTAACTTGGCATGTCCCTACCAGAGCCCTTTTCCAAAATCCACAATGCCTTATCAGTTGCACCCCCAAGTGGAAAGGATGCTCCAGGGGCAGCAAGTGTCTTAGATGTGCATATTAACTGAGTCCTGCAATGCAGATTTCTTCTTGGATCCAAGTTGATGCCAAAAAGAAGCAAAAGGACATTCGAGAAATTAACACATCCATTATAATCAGCGAAATAGGCTGCTGTAATAAGGGCCATTTAATAAAATTGTAAGAAGCCCTTTTCTAAGGGGGAAGAGATAGGCCAGGATGGAAGTCAAGTGCAGCTGTTTGAGCCTCTGCCAGTGGCCTGATCTCACCAGAAAACCGAAGTTAAAAAACAACAAACTTCCAGATTCAGCGATCTCCGATGAACACTGCTTCCCCCTGCCGTTCCCTCCCGCCCCCACGTCCTTTCTCTCCCTGTCTCCCCAGCTCAGGCACCTGGGTCGCTTGGTGCTTTTCCGTGTGGTGGGGATGTCAGCCCGCAGCCCTGGTGACTGGAGCCCCGGGAGGCGGCAGCTACCTCTCGGGTTTAGCATTACGTCATCCCTTCTAGACCCAAATTTATCTCGGCTGCACGCAGACCCGCAGCTCTGAGCTGCCGCTGACTTGAGGAGAGCTTACGCATGAAGTTAGGCAAGGCTGACTCACTGGGCAGAAGGAAAGGTTTTCTGCTGCTCTTCACGTTTTGGGGCCCTGAGGGGAGAGGAGGGAAGGAGGCTGTGTTGTCATTTTGGGGTGGAGGAGGGAAAAAGATGTTTAACTGTTAAGGTTCTCATTTAGGAGCTCAGGACTCCCCCTTCCTCCATCTTCAGCCTTCATTACGTGAAAACCCCCGTCCTTAAAGATAACGCAGAAAACAGTGCCTTGCACACCAAGCATTTTGCACATTCAGGGAAGTTCTTTTAAGCACCAGGTGTTACCAGTGCCGTGACTTTGGACTTGTAACAACCTCACAGTCCCTTCCCCTCTTTCCATCTCTCCTGTCTGCAGAAAAGATGTAATACAGACTAGTCTCCTCCATTGCTCATCAGTCTGCAATGAGTCGTTTGGAAATCTGCATCAAGTAAACTGACAGAAAGGACCCCTAAGAATGGAGAGCTTTGCCCGCTTGCTCCAGAGGGCAGCTCATCTCCATCTGGGCTGTGTTTGTTAGAGGCCCTGGGGGTTCAGGGGGACTTTTTCCATTTTCAAATGAAGCTCCCCTGAGAGAGATACTTCAGGGAGAGGACAGGACCAGAGATTGCGGGTAAGATTCCAGGTTCTTTGGTTCTTTCCTCAGTTTCCCCACCTACATTTGTAGGGCAAACTGGATTCATTTGAATAAAAGAAAAGCCACAGCTGTCTCTGGGCTCCTCCAGGCTGCGACTGGCATTGAGGGATGGTTTATGAAGAGCATTCCTTTCCTGAAGCTAGAGCTCCAAGCTCTGTGCCTTGTGGCTAATGTCAAAGCAAGGACTCTAGGAATCAGCCAGAGCAAGGAGAAGGAGATGGCACCTTCAGTTGCTATTGGAAAAGAATGACTATTCCCGTACATAAATCGGCCCTTAACACTGCTCGTCACCCTCCATCACCATCACCTCTGCTATTCTTCAACATATGCAGGTGGCCTTTTTGGTGATTCTCACCTTACTTTGCACTTCCTCCTCTCCCTCTTGGCCATGGCTCTAAAAGAAGGGCTGGTTAATTCATCTGGAGGTCAACTGTGAAAGGTTAGGCACTTGCACCGAGCATCCAACCTGCTAGGGTTTATGATCTATGGATTTAAACCCATGTGTATTTTCAGTTGGTACTTTTTTTTTTGATTACATGGTTTATATCTCCCATTGGGGAGACTTTTATTTGTCATTAATCTACTTCTATTAAATTCCTGCAGTAGCCCTTAGCAATTTGGGATCTAAAGCTTAAGGAGTCTACAAGTAGTAGAAACTAACTTTCAGCATAGTAATATCTGCCCTTAACTAACAGTTCTTAGCGGATAGCTATTTTCTTTTAAATAATTCCATTCTTCCCTTTACCCAATATGTCCCTTGTCACGGGACAAGGTTGTTACCAATACCCAATGGGAAACCCCAGATCTGAAGTGATCTAGCCAACAACAGAAAAAGTAAAGTCCCTATTTCAAAGTCTTTACAAAATAAATAAATAAACTCTCCTGTGAACAGCTTGGGAACACCTCTCATTTTGGGTCTCCCTGCATTTGATGGAACATCTATTTGGTTCGTAAATGTGGTGCCAAATGTAATATTTGAAAGNACAGCTTGGGAACACCTCTCATTTTGGGTCTCCCTGCATTTGATGGAACATCTATTTGGTTCATAAATGTGGTGCCAAATGTAATATTTGAAAGGGCTGGCATAATTTTGCAGCTTTTGACCTCATTGGAAATCTTGTTCATTTGAAAAAAAAAAGAGTGAGAGGTTGAAAGAGAGAGAGAAGGTATTAAAATGCAGCATGAATATCATTAACATTTTTGAGAGTAAGATTTTCATTCTGACATGATATTCTGATATTTTCTGCAGTAGCCACTGAAATGACCACAGGGAAAGGGAAATTCTCCCCTCACCAAGAGCTTCCTGTTATTTTGGATGTCCACCAGCAGGTTAAAATAATCAGGGTGGGAAAAAGTTATGGTTGTTTATACAATTCCCAGCTTGCTCCTAGAACATTCAACAGTTATGACCCTCTTTCCCTTCCTCTCCCTAGACCAGTGGTTCTCAAATGGGAGTGATTTTGTGCCCAGGCAGACATTTGGCAAGTTTGGAGACGTTTTTGTTTGGTAGTTGCTACTGTCATCTCATGGGTAGAGGCCCGGAATGCTGCTAAACATCTCACGAAGCACAAGTCCACCTCCCCCTGACCCGAATTATTTGCCCGAAATGTCAGTAATGTAGAGGTTGAGAAACTCTGGTCTAAACTTTGAGGGCTTGTTGGATTGAGGACTTGGAAAGAGAATGGCAGAGAGGGTAGCCATTGGCGATACCTTAATGTGGTCCCTGCTCTCTTTAGCCACTGCTTTCAGTTCCCTCTCTAGGGAGGAGAACAAGAGAGGAAACAATTGTCATAGCTTCCTTTAACTGAGTGGCATGTACTACGTGCTGGAATTTTTTCATTTATTTTTTTTTATTTTNTGGTTTAAACTTTGAGGGCTTGTTGGATTGAGGACTTGGAAAGAGAATGGCAGAGAGGGTAGCCATTGGCGATACCTTAATGTGGTCCCTGCTCTCTTTAGCCACTGCTTTCAGTTCCCTCTCTAGGGAGGAGAACAAGAGAGGAAACAATTGTCATAGCTTCCTTTAACTGAGTGGCATGTACTACGTGCTGGAATTTTTTCATTTAATCTTCACGATAAGCCCTACTACCCATAGACTCCTTGAGAGTAGGGTCCATGACTGTTTTTCTCATTACTGTACGCATTATGTCCAGTACAGTGCCTGGCACCTGGCAGGCCCTCACTGTTTGGATAAGTGGAGTAACTCTGTCTGTTTTATACATGAGGAAATGAGACCTGAAGAGTCCAGACAGGTAGTGTAAGTAGCAGAGTCAGGATTTGAACTGAACCCTTTGTGACTTCAGCACCAAATCACTTACCCACTGAATGATATCCTTCACTTGCAATACCAGAAAGGATTTCTAGCCTCTAAAGTCACTAGTGAGGGCCTGAGGCAAAATCAGTTTTTAAACATACCGTTAAAAAAAAAACAACCCATGAAAAACAGAACTACTTCTATGTGGACACCAGGGTGGCAGAAGGGCCTCGTGGCAACTTTCTCTGGTACTGGAGGGATCATCCCTTGTTTCTGAACAGTGATCTTGGCTTTTCGAATGCTCGTGTGTGCGCCAACCGAACAGCACATTTTGTGATAGGGAAACTGAGGCATGGAAGTTACATGAAAAAGTAGTAGTAGATAGAAGACTAGAACATGGCATTTCGGATAAAGAATGCTCCAGGTCCTGGGCACCCGCCGGAAGTCGCTGAGAAAAGAACTTCCCGGGAACTGGCTCAAATTCTTCCTTCGCAGAAGTAAAGCCCAGAAAACTTCTTAGTCTTCACACGCTGGAGACAGACGTCGAACGGGACTCCATTTCCCAGCTGCCATTGCGGAATTCGGCCGGGCTCCGGCTGAAGTGGAGTGCGTACTACCACTCCCGGCGCGCAGTGGGAGGGGCGGGACTACATTTCCCAGGAGGCAGAGGAAGGGGCGGGACGGGGCGGGACGGGGCGGG
>LNAC01000201.1:1765136-1799269 GCA_002007465.1 Ailurus styani | reverse complement strand
GCCCGCCCGCCCGCCGCACATGTCCCGGGGCGGCGCCGGCCTGTATCCGCCTGCGGCGCCTCCTGTCGGCCGGGGAAGGGAGCGCGGAGAGGCCCCGGTCGCCACCAGCGGTGCCCATGGAGAGGGTGCGGATGATCAACGTGCAGCGCCTGCTTGAGGCGGCCGAGTTTTTGGAGCGCCGGGACCGAGGTAACGGCTGGGCGCCGCCGCCTCCGCCTCCGCCTCCGCCACCACCGGAGCCCGCGCACTCCTCCTCCACGCGGGGAGTGCGGTGCGGCGTGTGAGGGGAGGGAGGGTGCGTGCGCGCGCGCGCGTGTGTGTGTGTGTGTGTGGTGGGGGGATGTGAGGAGGGGCGCGCGTGTGAGGAGCGGGGTACGTGCGTGAGCAGGGGAGGCGGGTGCGTGCGCCAGGGGTGCGTGTGTAAGGAGAGCTGCGTGCAGGAGTGTGTGTGAGGGGAGGTGCGCGTGCAAGCAGGGGTGTGTGAGGGGAGGGAGGGTGCGTGTGTAAGCGGTGCGCTGGCGACAGGTGCGTGCGTGAGGAGGGGTGCGGGTGTGCGGAGGGGAGCGCGAGTGAGGGGAGGTGCGCGCGGGAGCGGAGGGAGGGTGGGGAGGGGTGCGGGAGGTGGTGGGCACCCGGAGCCTGCGAGGGCAAGGGTGCGGGAGAGGCCGCGCGGGCCCGTTTGTGCAGGGCGGACGGGGCGGCGACGTAGGGGGGAGCGACGGGGATCTGGGGGCAGAGGGGAGGTGGGGAAGTGGGCCAGAGCGGAGGGAGGGAGTGTGTTGAGAGTGAGCGCCAGCCCGAGGACTTGGGGGGAAAGAGGGACGAAAGAACCGAAGAAAGGGGGTGGCGACGGCGCGGGTAGGGGTGGCGGAGGCGAGGCTGGGAGCCGAGGAAGGGAATGCCTGCAGAGGAGCCAGCGGGGAGGAGGGGGCGCGCTTGTGGCGGAGAGACGTCTGAGAAACAGGTAGGAGGAGACGGGACCCTATTTAGGGACTAGGACTGGAAACGATGTAAAGAGACTGGGGCGTGAAGAGTCGGAACTCTGGAAATTAGGGTGTCGAGGGAGAAGATGTCCTCCAAGACGAGGCAGTTGAATGGTTTGAGATACGTGAAAGTGGAGCGCTTAGCGAGAGACCCAGAATGGGGAGAGTCCAAGGGGCTTTTTGAGGCAGGTGAAATAATTGAGTGGTAGCTAGTCTCAGAAACTGGTGTGTTTCCGTCAAGAATTCTTGGAGAAAAGGGTTTTGGAAAGGCTGGAGAAGTTACTTGGTTGAGAGGAGGCATCTGTACACCTTTCAGGTGGTGGGTTGGGTCTGTATATAATGTTACTGGGCAGATGTCCTGGGAAGGACCGAGAATTTTATCTTCCAACTAGAAAGGGGGAAAATAGTACCTCCTTTTCTTTTGCTGTTTTCAGCAACATGTTACTGCAAGGACTTTAGATCTGTGGATCCATGGGTTTGAGTACATTCCTGTTATCACTTCTTTTTCTCTTGCTGTCTCTTTAGAGTGTGAACATGGCTATGCCTCAGCGTTCCCCTCCATGCCGAGCCCCCGGCTGCAGCATTCAAAGCCCCCACGGAGACTGAACCGAGCACAGAAACACAGCAACGGGAGCAGCAACACCAGCACTGCCAACAGGTAGCAAGCCGGGGAGGTTTAGAAAGGGCACTTGGAGGGAGGGAGCACACACTCAGGCAAAAGTTCAGGTCCTCCTCTCCTCAGTTCTTTAATACCAAGTGTGGAGCAACACTGAATAGTCAGTCAAATGAGTTCCTTTACCACCGTCCCTGGAGATTTGGTCCTTTTAAACTAATACAGTCTAGATATCTTAACCTGACTCTGTGGAGGAGTAGAATCCAAAAGACAACCAAAGAGTTCTTGCTGGGTTTATTAAGTGGGGATGTCTGTGACTGAGAGGGACAATAAATTGAGAGACTTGACAGCATGTGTTCATGCATGCAACCACATGCTAAAAGTAATCTTAGGCCAGCTTTAAACTTGAACGATCCAAGAAGAATTTTTAAACACCAGAAATAGCTCAGGCCGGATATAAAGCAGAATCAAGGGTTTTGTTAAAGGAATAAAAATATTTGGTTAGAGGAGAAAGTTAGTGGGCACAGTCTATTTGTTGTTTAAGGGTGAAAGAGAAGACCATGCTATGAAAGTTGTGTTTCTTATTTGATAAGATTGAGTTGGTAAGGGAGATTTTAAAGGAAAAAAAAAAACAGAAAAAGAAAGAAGATTCTTATTTTTCAGACCAAAGAGATCCCTAGAAAATGCTTGTCTGGATGTACTCAGACACAGTTGACTGCCATTTTTGGAAGACTTTTGGTAGTGCCTGGCTGTCTTTTCAGTGTTTTGTCCCAGAGGGCCAGTGAATTCTAATGATTCAACTCATAGGAAATTTTCAAAAGGCCACCTTAAAATCAATAGATGCTGTTTTTTCCAGGAATTCAATGGAATTCAATGAAACCCTTTTTCCTGATCCCCAAAGCTTTGTCTAGAGAAGGTAAGCATTTATTTTAGAGAGGCACAGAGCAGTCTCTGGGTAACTAAGGTTGCCTGAAGAGTATGGGGAACTCCAGACAGGTAGTCAGGTAGTCACTTGGGGAAGTAGTTTGGGAAGAGAGCAGGAATAGGGGCTCTTACTAATAGATGCAGGAAACCTGAGGCTCCTGTAGATAATAATTAGAGCTCAAAAGGTTGGATCTTCTCACTCTGCATTTTGGACATTGCTGGGGCGAAACTAGGATTCACTCTTCTCTCTTTGACTAATCTTTAAAGCTGTGTGTTTCCTTTTTTGGCTTCTTCAGTAGGACTGTTCTGTGTTTTTTAAACTTAATTTTTAAAATTATAAAAATAGTTAGCTGTAAGCTTCATATGCTGTATTTGTGTTTATGTGTGGGTCTAGAGGGTTTTTTTAATGATATGATAGGTTTGGAATGAAAATATGTAATATGATACACACCATTTAAACAAATATCAATTTTCTTGTTCTTCACAGTTTCTCTGGTTAAGGTGTCAGCAATTAGGATCTATATTTCAAAAATTCAAATTCATGGGTTTTTCAGTCCATGTGTATTAGAAAAGGGTTTTTTTAAAAAATGTTTTTTATTTAGAGACATCCCGGATGTATCAGATAGGAAACCAGACCTGGGTTTTGTCATGCTACAAGTATTTACTGAGTTTTTCCTCTTTTGTAGAAATCAGGTAAATGATCTTATTACATTTTCTCTTCGTCCCTCTCCTCATCTATAAAATGAAGGGATGGGCTACGTATTTACCAAGGTCCCTTTCTCCCCTGAAGTTCTATGACACTGATTTCTTCACAGTTCTAGAGATCAGTTACAATATTAGTTATTCAGTATACCGCTCCATCATTGCAGAGGCGACCTTGTTACTAACAATTCAAGGGTTATAGATGCATAAATAAGATATACATTTCTAGATTTTAACAGTTACGTTATAGGTCATTAATAAGTCTTTGTCATCTATTGACTTATACTTTGCTCAGCTTGGGGTTTTTTCTAAGTGGTGTTTCTGTTTCATGGTAGTGTTCCTGTTAGGATTCTACTATTGTGTGTGGGACCACAGTGCTAATTACTGTATCTTTTAGCACAACATATCAGAAAATTTGTAAAATTATAGGCATGCCATGTTCTTACAGTACCCATGGGAAAATAATTATGTATACATTGGACCACCCAAGACTAAAGAAGATAATTTTTCATAGGAATATAAGTTGTAAGAAGGAAAAAAAAAGATAAAGAAATGGATTTTAGAACATATTAAGGTCCATCCATGTGTGGGGTTTAGACTGGGGCCTGCAGATGAGAACTAGTGTGTTAAAGTGAAATGCTAGAAGTTATTTTTCCTTACTATTTGTTAAAACTTCTGCTTCATGGACTAGAGGAGCCAAGGATCAATTTCCAGTGCTGGGATACGTGAGAAATGGGGTTGTTAGTCCACTTAAAGGAGACCTTACGGGCTTCTGTTAACTTTAGGCCTATTACTGGATTTAGTAGGAATTTTATTATATTGATTACATAAAGCAGAAAGAAAGAAGACTTGTAAAAATTTTCCATTTATTAGTCATCTGAAACAAGGAAAAAAATAGAATCATGGGCTTATCTGTCTTGTTTTCCTGATCAAAAAGCTACTTGTGTGGAAGTTGCTTTTACTATTATGCATCCTGGACGTTGATACCTTCTTTGTGGTAAGATGGCATTTGTTTCCCTGACATTGTAGCGTCTTTCAGATACAATGTTGGCTGGCTTTCCCCCCCTAATATTCTCAGGTATAATATGATCTTCCTCATATAAAATGTTGTTTTATAAGTTTATGCTGAATGTTAGCTCCTACTATTATGTCTAGAAATCTTATTTTCACGGAAGTACAAAGGAGAGAAAATAAGTGATATAATGCGGTATTATAAGCATGTACCTTGAAAATCCCAGTAATTTTCTCATTTGGTATCTTTCTAACTGAAAACTCAGAAGCGGAACCTATAATATTTCATTATTTTTTACATACGTGGTTGACCTTACTGTGGTCTTGGTTATGGCCTTCTAGCACATTTCCTAAAATCACCCTTCCCAAGATGTTACTGCTATTAGAAAAGCTGGGTGCAATTGCTTTCTGGTTCTTTGAGGAGCATCACATAAGCTTAAATTCCCAGCTTTTTACTGTTAGGTCCCACAACTGAAAAATTTCAAGATCTGTCATCTTTAAAACTCTAACACTACTCTGCCTGGCTTCATTGTAACACTGATTTTCTTCTAAATGTCTCCTGAATCTGCCTTCTTTTCCCTTATCTTCATTACTTCCCTTCTAATGAGATACCATCTATCTCTCACCGGGAGACCTGTTGTAACCTCTTAACTGGTATCCATGCAACTACTCCTGCCCCATATGCAATTCTGATGAATTCTATTGGCTGGCTTTCTTTCAGTTCCTCCAATACTCCATGTTTCCTCCTACTTCAAGGGTCTGTTCTTTCCCCTTTTGCCAAGTTGTCTCTATCTAATAACACTCTTACTTCAACTCAATCATAACTTCTTTTTTTTATTTTTTTATTTTTTTTTAAGATTTTATTTATTCATTTGACACAGAGAGAGAGACTACAAGTAGGCAGAGAGGCAGGCAGAGAGAGAAGAGAGAGGAGGAAGCAGGCTCCCTGCTGAGCAGAGAGCCGATGTGGGCCTTGATCCTAGGACCCTGGGATCATGACCTGAGCCGAAGGCAGCAGCTTTAACCCACTGAGCCACCCAGGCACCCTCAATCATAACTTCTTCAGGGAAGCCTTTCCTCCTCAGCCAAAGTAGATAAGGTGTTCACATGATGGCACCCCTACTTTTCTTTCATGATATTTATCATAGTTTGTAGAAATACGGTTCTCTGATTGATAAATTCATGTCTTATTCATTGGGCTAAAAACTCCATAAAGGCAGAAGTTGAATCTCTTCTGCTTAAGGATTTATCCTCAGTATCTATCACAATGCCTTGTACATAGCAGGTGTTTCTTAAAAAATGGAAGGTTTTCAAACTCCACGTAGATTGCCTTCTGTGGAACCGAGTTTCTTTTTTGTGCTGATTACCATATTAAAGTCTGGAAGGAGAAATGATGTAACTCCTGCTTTGGCAAACTGATTACATTGTATTCTAAAGAATGTTAATGATAATATATTTGGAAAGGAAGATAATATGTAGTATTTGAAGAATAAAAATCTCTAACTGGCAGTCCTTTTAAATGGGTATTACAGTATACTATAGTATAGTATATATTATAGTAGACTATAGAATGCTACAGTTAATTTTAAAAAACATTTATTGTCATCCTGTCATAAAAATAAAATATTAAAATGTATCTACAAGAACCATAAGTCTGTCAAATATTGGCAATAAATGTTGGTATGAGCCTATGACACATAGTAATTGCATTGTTTTAAGGTGATGTAGAAGGTGATAGAAAGTACCAATTTATGTTTGAATTTTAAGTTGATGAAAAATTTATTCTATTTGGTATCCTTTGGATATTAAAGAATCTCACAATAGCATCCACATTTCAATTCCACCTGCTAGTATTGAGGACATTAGAAAACAAAACAGCTTTCCTTTTGCTTGTAAGGCTTTAGTTTAACTTTTCTTAAACTACAGAATCATGAAATGTTTTAGTCTTAGAGGGAATGATTGTATTATGTTTTCAGTTTTAAAGCCTTTTTGGTTGTCTTCTTCATGGATTATTAGTTTTTTTGGGAAGTAGTGGTGAATTCTTTTCTTAAGGATAGTTGTAGAGGATTTTTTTTTCCAGTAGAAGTAATCTGAAATTTGTTATGTCTTCTGTTTTTATTCTTAAATATGTACCTATTAGTTCACTGAATAGTTGAATGAAGCCTTGTTTTTATTGTGAAATTTCTTTTTACTATCCTATACTTTTCAAATTTTCTATATCAAGAAATAATTTCTGAGTCTCTACTGAATAGATAACTCCTAGAGTATCAGACAAAAGTAGAGATTAGTAGCAGTTAAACTTTCTGTGCTACTAGTGTTGTTCTTCAGTATTTTCCAAATGTTGAGTGATTAACACCTCCGTGTGATGTTTTCTGTGATATTCTGTCTTCCCCTAAAACTGAGTTTAAGTGAAAAATTCTCAAGAATTATTTATATACCTCACGCTAAACAAACTCAGGCATTCCATTAAATGCTTCATTGAAGCATAAGTTTGCTATTGCAGAGTTTCTAAAGGAGATAGTCCCTTATGGAATTATTGTTTCAAGGAGACTTGATGATCATGCCTTGTAAGTCAGTAGGACAGCTGCTTCTGTTCCTGTTTGATTAGTTGCTTTTTCCCAGAATATTGAATACATGATGTGGAAGATCACAAATTATAAAAAGGGAATTCAAGATTTCATTCAGTGTAGTTCTCTGCTTTATGAAGGTAAGATATTATCACTCATTTTATGATTAAAACTCATGTGGCCTAGAGATGGTAAGAGATACCTGTTTAGCTATAGGTGGTGGTTGATTTAATATCAAACTGGATTTTCAGCAGAATATGCATCATTCTGACGAGATGACACTGTTGACCTGAAGAAAGCTTTTTCTTCGAGATTTCTCCTTAGAAAGGAAACAGCATTGCTTTCTTTTGGATATAGAATGATTCTTTGTCACTTCTTAAGTGAAGCCAGTTTTCCAGATACTAATCTAATCAAAGAGCTTTGATGGTATTGTTTGACAAAATGTATTTCCAGATTCCATTTTTGGTCAATAGTGCTGGTGTAATATAAGCATACATATTTTTTTGTTAGATTGTTTTTATTTTTCATTTTGGCTTCCTACATTTTAAAATATTGGCAGATTTTTTCCCCTTCTGCATATGTATGTAGGAGTGTGTGTGTGTGTAAGAGACAGAGAGTGTGTGTGTACACCATCTTCAATATCATTTAGTGAAGAAAACACATGTTGTCAAGTAAACATATAAATATTTTATTTCAAACTGTGATGAGTTTAATATAGGAAAAATAGATGATCCTATGAGGAGTATAATGGGGAGGACCTGATTAAGTTTGATAGGTGAAGGAAGGCATCTCAAAAGTTGAACCTCTTGCTTTATCTTATCTTGAACATTATTTTCACGTTCATACGCATCTGTTAAATCATTTTTAATTATAGTATGATATTCTGTTTGACGTGTATACCATAATTTGTTAAGCCAGGCATCCATTGATGACATTTAAGTTATTAATAGATTTTTTTCATTTAAAACAGGGCTCTTCGGAGCATGTTTTTGCAGTTAGCTTTGTGCATTTGTCCACCTCGATCCTTAGGATAAACATGAAGAATTAGAATTGTTGGGTCAAATGGTAGGATCCATCTTCATTAATAATAAAAATAGTGACACCTTGTGTTTAGCGTACTACTTGTCTGTAAAGCCCTTTAATGTACATTATTACCTTATTTGAATTTCAGAACAGTTCTGTGAGGTAAAATGAAAATATTTTCCTTACTTTTTTTGTTGAGGAAACCGGACTGGCAAGCAAGGTAACTTGCACAGGTAGAACTAGGAAATAAGACAAATCCCTGGGATTTGTTTCTCTGGGATCAGCAAATAGCCCTTAGTAAGAATTTACTTAAAAAGTAAGACTTAGGGCACCTGGGTGGCTCAGTGGGTTAAAGCCTCCGCTTTCGGCTCAGGTCATGATCCCAGGGTCCTGGGATCGAGGCCCGCATTGGGCTCCCCGCTCAGCGAGGAGCCTGCTTCCCCCTCTCTATCTCTGCCTGCCTCTCTGCCTCCTTGTGATCTCTCTCCCTCTGTGAAATAAATAAATAAAATCTTTAAAAAAAAAAAAGTAAGACTTAGTGACTGTAACCTGAAATTTATGTGTTAGGACTCTCCTTTTCTGCTCTGCCAAATGCCTGAAACGTGTGGTCTGCATCTGCCGCTTTAATGCTTTCCTGCCAGTGCTTTTTCACCTTTGCAGTTTGCTTCCTTTTTCACTAGTTACTGAAACTGCTTTCTTAAAGGTAATTAGTAACCAAATTTACTGAATTTATACTATGTACACAGAAAATGCTTCCTTACCTTAGAGGAGCTTATGGTGTATTTGGAAAAATATGTATATAATAAGATGATAAATTATACAAATCAGTAGGATGTTATAAACATGGCTATTTTTATTTGTCAGATAACAAATTGTTATTGTTTATTTGTCAGNAATCAGTAGGATGTTATAAACATGGCTATTTTTATTTGTCAGATAACAAATTGTTATTGTTTTATTTGTCAGATTAAATTATTTAAATTTATAGAAGAGATTACAGTACGTTATTGTAGAGATGTTACAGGTTCACAGTATATACTTATTCATTAACTTTGACATACATTTAAGGAGACAGGGATTCCATAACTTAGTGTAAGGGAAATTCCTTATGTTTTATCTAAGTAACTAATTTCTTTTTTTAAATTTTTTTATTTTTTAAAGATTTTATTTATTTATTTGACACAGAGAGAGAGATTACAAGTAGGCAGAGAGGCAGGTAGAGAGACAGGGAGAGGAGGAAGCAGGCTCCCTGCTGAGCAGAGAGCCCGATGCGGGCCTCGATCCCAGGACGCTGAGATCATGACCTGAGCCGAAAGTAGAGGCTTTAACCCACTGAGGCACCCAGGCGTCCTGTAACTAATTTCTTATAAGAAAAAATATTTGGCTTGGTAGATAATTTCGTTATTAATATTACTACATGCATTTCAGGGGAAAAGTGTTTCCCCTGTGGGTTTTCTTTTTATTTAGCTTTATGATGTTAGATAAAATGATTTCTGTGTGATACTGATTTCCTTACATTTCTTTATTATGGGAAATATTTTTGATAGTCTTTTGAAAGCACTATGTAAACACAATCTGTGGAGGCCACATGATGAAAGCTTTGAAGCCATTTGAAATGGGCATTTTTAAATTATAGGACATAATTTTATCTTATTTATTTATTTTTAAAGATTTTCTTTATTCATGAGAAACAGAGAGAGGGAGAGGCAAAGGGAGAAGCAGGCTCCCCATGGAGCAGGGAGCCTGATGCAGGACTCGATCCTAGGACCCTGGGATCAGGACCTGAGCCGAAGGCAGGCACATAACTGACTGAGCCACCCAGATGCCCAAAAAACGTAATTTTAGTCTCAGTCAATGTATTTTGATAAAGAAACTGATTCTCCTTTATTCTTATTTTGATTAATTAGACAGGAACAATTAGGATTCTCTTCAAAGAACTGTAAATAACCTTTTTATGTGATAAGAAACTAGAGGGTAAAATGTAGTAAGTTTGTCTCGGTATTAGAAGAAATCTAAATTTTGAGGTTTTTAATTTTGATTATCATAATCTTGTGTGAGAGTATATATCTTCAACATGAATAACAGAAAAAAGTGATCTTCATATTTCACAAAAACTCTGGACGATATATTGTTGTTAATACTGAATCTGCTAGGATTGGTTTCTGTAGTCTTTGTTGGGAACAAAGCACAGAAGTTACAATTTAAAATTTAGACTTCTAGCCTGGCTCTAAAACCATTTGGTGTTCTTAATATTATCATTTTAACATCCAGTTATCTAGTCATTTGTCCTTTGGAAGGCTTGTTACTTCCCTGGAAAAATAGTACTATAAGCCAAAAAGAAGTATTTGAATCTAATTTTTCTATAGAATCCTTGTTTATTAGGGAGGTTCCTAAAAGCTCAAAGTCTAATATTTTTATAGAATTTATCACAAATTCCATATTTAATCCATTTAAAGAAACAAAACAAACCTTTTTATGTATAAGTAACTGAGTATGATTACATGGTGGTTATCTAACAATGTAAGGATAAAATGCCATAGTGTATGTTCTATTGTAATTTTCTTAATAAGTCATGCCTTATTTATTTATTTATATATTTATTTGGGGGCAAAAAGTGGATGGTGTAATGCGAACTATAAGAGGACAGGGACTTTATAATTTTAGAGTATTTGTATTCCTAGTGTAGGTACTCATTAAATACTAAATGAAGGAATGGCTGAATACTTTGAGCATGATCATGTACATCTGCAGGTATTTTTTAATGAAATGTTGACATATCTTTGAGAATACTTTTAGAGAAACTTAGGCAAATTGATTGCTTTGTATGAAGTTGATCTCGGGGTGTTTAATATCGTTATTCTCATTGTCAGTTTATTTGTGGCAGGTATACTTATTGGAGGCAAAGGTATGTTTGTGTTTTTAACATTGAAGTTGAAGCCCATATTATTAGAATAGCTGAGTAACGTGTTTCTTTTATTCTTTAAACAAACATTTAAGTAGCAGTAGGAATTAATATTAACTTATTAAGCACCAGTATATGTTTCATATTGTTGGTCATTTTCATAAATGTGGTAAATAACTTGGATGTTGATAGTAGAGTATAACAAATGTGAGGTACTGTCTTGTGAGATGAAGGTCTCCTATTCCGCATGTTCACAGGAAAACTTGAATGTGATAGTCATAGCATTACTCATAACCACCAAAGGTTGGAAACAAAATATCCAAAGCTGGTAAGTAAATGGACAAGCAAAATATAGTATATTTGTACAGTGAAATACTCTCCAGCAATAAAAATAAACAAACTAATCATATATATAACAAAGTGGATGAACTACAGAAACATTAAACAAAGTCAGATACATAATAGTACATGTTGTATAATTCCATTATGTGGAATTTATTTTAAAAAAGGCAAAACTATAGAAATTAGAAAGCAGGTCAGTGATAGGCGAGGGATGGAAATGGAGATTGACTACAAATGGGCATGAAGGAACTTTTGGGGTGATAGAAGTGTTCTAAAACTGGATTGTGGTAAAGGTTATGCAACTGTATAAATTTATTGAAGCTCATTGAACTGTACCCTTAAAATGGGTGGATTTTATAGTATGCAAATTATATCAGTAAAATTCTTTTAAAAATTGCCTGTTGCTGTTTATTGCAGTAAGATAAGAAGAGTCTTGAACATGTGACAGATGTTAAAAAGAACTAAAGGTGGAATGAATGAATATTAAACAATGAGGACTTCAAAACTTGTAATAAACCATAAAAGGTTAGGAGGAGGGAGTGTAACCAGTTGGAAAAAGGTACCCCCTCCATTCTCCTGCAGCTACCAAAGCAAGGAGATTCAACTATCCTGCCAGCCTCTCTCCTCCCTTACTTCCTTTGAGAATCAGTTTTCTGTGTGATGTACTTGCCTTAGACAGTAAGATTCTTTGAAATAGATGTGTAACATCTCTCTCTGCTTCTAGTACTATAGGGAAGAATGGAATATATTAGCAATAAAATGTGGGGTTAACTTCAAAAAAATGGGCTTTATATTTATTAATGCTGTTAAATATGGTACCATTCATTTCTTTCCCTCCAAAGTATCTATTGAATATTTATTTCATGCCTGACTCTATCCTAAAATACCAAATTATAATTTGGAAGTCAAGAGATTTAGGAAATCACTGATACTGCATTTTTAAAAGTTTTTAGAATGTTGCTCTGTGTTATCATATATTACATGTTACCACAAGTTAAATGTCCTGTTTTAACTTTTGGAAGAGCAGTAACTTTAATTTTCAAAATTCTCTCTGGTTTTTAATATTGTTCTCTCACCTAAAAAGTGATGATTTCATGAGTAATGTGTGACTTTAGTATGTATTAGATGCTTCTTAATTTCTGGCACTACTAAGAATAGAAAGTGAAGTAGTTATTTTTTATTTTAAGTTCTTAACATTTCAAAAAAGTAGTAGATGTATATAGTTGTAAGAGTCCATTAATACTAAATGACTTATAAAAAAGAATAACGGGCCCCTGGGTGGCTCAGTGGGTTAAAGCCTCTGCCTTTGGCTCAGGTCATGATCTCAGGATCCTGGGATCGAGGCCTGCATTGGGCTCCCTGCTCAGTGGGGAGCCTGCTTCCTCTGCTCTCTCTGCNCCCCCTCTCTCCCCCAAAAAAAAAAAAAAAAAAAGAATAACAGTCCTCTGCCTCATCTCTCCCTTTCCAGTTTCTACTTCCTAGAGGCTACCACTTCCAGTAATTTAACAGTTCATTGGCTAATTGCTTTCTTTCTTGTTCCTCTCCTCTCTCCTCCCCTCCCCTCCCCTGTTTTTACTTATTTAAGTAATCTCTACACATAATGTGGGGCTTGACCTCATGACCCTGAGATCAAGAGTTGCAAGCTTTTCTGACTGAGCCAGCCAGGTGCCCCTGCTTACTTATTTCTAAATAAGAAGCTTATTCTGGGAGTGATTGGATGGCTTAGTTGGTTAAGCATCTGACTCTTAATTTCTACTCAGGTCATGATCTCAGGGTCATGAGATCAAGCCCTTGTCAGGCTCTGTGCTTAGTATGGAGTCTGCTTGAAAGTTTCCCTCTGCTCCTCCCCTGCTCTCTTTCTCTCCAAATAAATAAAATCTTTTAAAAAAATTTAAAAAATAAGAAGCTTATTTTGCTTTATTATTTGTTGATTTCCTGTTATGGGAGATGAAGACTTGACTGTACTCTTGACTAGCAGATTAATTGTATGCCGGAAATGAAAAAAATTTTTAAATAAATATATAATACATAAACATATATACAAAATATATATACATAAATATAGATACTTCCCAAAGGAATGAGGTTTTTAAATTATGTTCTTTCTAGTAATTTGTATTATTAGTCTCCCACAATAAAGAATTAATAATTTATTCTCATTTTTTAGTACTTTGTGTTACAGTAGATTATTGCCTCAATTTCTGGATGAGTTTTATTACTTTTTTAAAAAATAAGTTTTATTTGGATATAATTTCTGTATAATAAAATTCCCCAATTTTAGTGTATGATTCAGTGACTTGACATATGTATACAGTCATGCAGCCTCCAGCAAAATTATGATGTAGAACATGTTTATAAACTCAAAACATTACTTCATGACTCTCTACAGTCAGTTTTCTATCACTGCCTCTTGGACCTGTCAACTTCTCATGTTTTCTGTCACTGCAGTTTTGCCATTTCTGGAGTTTCATATAAGTGGAATCATGTATATACTCTTTTTGTGTCAAACTCCTTTCACTTAGCATAGTGTTTTTTGAGATTTATGTTTTTCTATGTTTCAGCAGTTCAGTTCTTTATATTGCTGAGTAATAAGGATCTACCACAATTTGTTTATCCATTCACCAGTTGATAGACATTCAGGTTGCATATAGTTTTTAGCTGTTACAAGTAAAGATGCTATGTACTTTCACAGACAGGTCTTTTGTGGATGTATGTTTTCATTTTTTCTTAGATAAATACCTAGGAGTGGAACTTCTAGGTCATATATTAAATATATATTTAACTTTATAAAGACATTGTCAAACTATTCCCCCAAAGTGTCTGTATCATTTTACATTCCGATTAGCAGTGTAGGAGACTTCTAGTAGCTCCACGACTTGGATGGCACTTGGTATTGTCATTCTTAAATTTTAGCCTTTCTAATGGGTGTGTCATAAAAACTTGTGGTTTAGATTGCATTTTCCTTATAACTAATGATCTTGAGCATCTTTCTATGGGCTTGTTTGCTATTGATATATCTTCTTTAGTGAAGTATCTAATTATATTTTTTACCTTTTTTCTTTTGAGTTGTTTGTTGTTTTGTTGAGCTGTAAAGAGTTCTTTGTAAATTCTAGGGGCACCTGGGTGGCTTAGTCGGCTAAGTATTAGATTCTTGGTTTCAGCTCACATCATGTCAGGGGGCTCAGTCAGCACAGAGTCTGCTAGGAGTCTGCTTGAGATTCTCTCTCCCTTTTCCTCTGCACTGCCCCTCTCCCTGCCCCAATAAATAAATAAATAAAATCTAAAAAAAAAACCTTATTTAAAATATATAAAGACTTTAAAGAAAAAATTCTTTGTAAATTCTGGATACAACTTCTTTATTACATATGTGTTTTGCAAATGTTTTCTCCTATTTAGAGTTTGCCTCTATCATTTTCTTAACAGCATCTTTTGAAGAACCAAAGTTGCATATTTTGATGAAGTTCAGTTTATAATATTTGTCTTTTATTATTTGTGCTTCTAATGTCCTAAAAAATCTCTGCATAATTCAAAATCATGAAAAATTTCCTGTTTTCCCCTAGCAGTCCTATAGTTTTAGGTTTTATATTTAGATCTAAGTTTCATTTAGAGTTAATTTTTGTAGAAGGTGTGAGGCGAGCACTAAAGTTCATTTTTTGGCAAATATACTTTTTTTTTTTAAAGACTGTACTTTCTCCATTGAATTACCTTAGGAACTTTGTAAAAAATCAGTTGACCACATATGTGTGAATCTATGATTGGTCCATTGACCAAAATATTTATTTGTATTCCAAAACCACAATGTCTTCATTAATTAGGGTTTTTTTTCAAAGATTTTATTTATTTATTAGAGAGAGAGAGAGAGCAAGAGAGACAGTGCATGCACACACAAGTGGGGGGCAGGGACATTGGGAGAAGAAAAAGCAGACTCCCTGCTGAGCAGGACCCAGGACCCACAGATCATGACCCGAGCCAAAGGCAAACACCTAACTGACTGAGGCACCCAGGCACCCTTACTGTAGGTTTTTTCTTTTTCTTTCTTTCTTTCTTTCTTTTCTTTTCTTTTTTTTTTTTAAATAAGTCATGAAATCAGTCTTCCAGTGTGGTTCTTCTTTTTCAGAAGTTCTTTTAACTATTCTAGGTCTTTTGCAGTTGAACATACGTTATAAAATCTGCTTGTCAATTTCTACAATAAAGAATTAGAATTTTAGATTGGGATTATATTGAATCTTTAGATTAATTTAGAGAGACTTCACACATCTGAACAATCTTGAATCTTCTTATTCATGAACATGATATGTCTCTTCATTTACTCAATTATTTAGATGTTTTCATAGTTCAACAGTATTTTGTATTTTTTCAGAATGTGAGTAATGTATATAATTTGTTATATTTATCCTTAGGGATTTATTAATCTTTGATGCTGTTATGAATGGCAATTGAATTTGGTGTATTAGTTCTAATAATTCTATTAATAATAATTTGGTGTATTAGTTCTAATAGTTCTTGTTTGCAGTACAGATATTTTTACTTCTTCCTTTTCCATTTGTATATGATGTTTCTTTTTTCTGCCTTACTTCATTGATGAGGACCTCTAATATGGTGCTCAATAGCAGTGGTGAGAGTGAATCATTCCTTGTTCTTGAGAAAACTTGCATTCTTTCACCATTGAGTGTGATAGTTGTACTTTTTGTAGCTGCCTTTTCACAGGTTCAGGAAATCCCTTAATAATTTACTGAGTTTTTTTTTTATCATGAATAGATGCTGAATTCGTTAAATGCCTTTTCTGCACTTACTGAAATTATACTGTATTTTTCAAATTCTGTTAATGTTTTGTTGAATCTTAAATCAGTCTTGCATTCCTAGAATAAACTCTATTTGGTCGTAGTCTATTTTGTGATACTGACACCAACCATCCATAGTTAGCACAGTGTCCACAAGTTAAGGGTGCAGTTCTCAACATGACTGTCCTCACTACAGATGCCAGCTGTACTAACTGGCTAACTTCTGACTAACTGGCTACAAATTTAGGGGTTCTTAATCCCCTCAGATTTGATAATTCACTAGAACTCCTCAGAGAATGCAGGAAGGCACTATAAATAGAAATCAGGACCAGCCAAGTGAAGAGAAATATGGGGCAAGGTCTGAGAGAGTTGCGAACATGGAGCTTCTACGTCCTTTCCTTGTGGAATCAAGATGCATTACCTTCCTGGCACATTCATGTATTTACTAACCAGGAAGCTCACCTGAGCCTCAGATTCCAGAGCTTTTATTTCAAAATGATTGTAGTCATAATTGATTGGATCATTAGTCACATGATTGAATTCAATCTCTAGTGACTGTTCTCTCCCCCTGGAGGTTGGGAAGTCAGGTGATATCAGTGGCTCCAAGCCCCAACCCTCTAATCACATAGTTCATCTTTTTGTCATGACCAGCCCAGATGTTTTGAGTCATCTCTTTACTATAAACTCAGGTGTGGTCCGGGACCCACCACGAATAATGTAGCCACTCCTATAACTTTGGAAATTCCAAGGTTTCATGAAGTTGGGACAAAGACCAGACACATTTTTTATTGTAAAACTGATACTATTTACTGTTGGGTTCAATTTGCTAATATTTTGTTAAGAATTTTTGTGTCATGAATGATAGTAATCTGTTTTTGTTTTTTTTCCCCCCCAATGTAATTTCTTTGTCTAGTTTCACTGCCAGGATAATACTAGCCTCAAAATGAGTTGGGAAGTGTTTCCTCTTTATTTTTTGAAAGATTTCATGTAGGATTGGAATTATTTATTCCTTATATGCTTAGTAACATTTACCAATGAAAACTTCTGGGCCTGGAGTTTTCTTTGTGGGAAGGTTTTTGATTATGAATTCAATTTCTTTAAAAAAACTAAAAAAAAGCGCCCCCTTTTTGTAGCTTCTTAGGTGAAAGTTAGACCACTGATTTTGAACCATTTTTTTTCTAATAGAATTTAAAGCTAAACATTATTGTATCAGCATTGCTTTAGCTACATCCAACAAATTTTGCTATGTTGTGTTTTTATTATCNAAAGTTAGACCACTGATTTTGAACCATTTTTTTTCTAATAGAATTTAAAGCTAAACATTATTCTATCAGCATTGCTTTAGCTACATCCAACAAATTTTGCTATGTTGTGTTTTTATTATTCAGAATATTTTCTAATTTCTCTGCATTTTGTTTTTTGATTTTTAGCTTCCAAATATTACTATTTTTCTAGTTATCTCAATTATTTTTGATTTCTAATTTAATTCCATTGTGCTTAGAGAGAACTTAGTTCTTAGAGAACTTACTCTGTATAATTTTAATAGTTATAAACTTACTGAAAATTATGCTTTATAAAGTATATAACTTAGGCATGTTTATATAGTGAGCCAAAAGATTTATCAGAGGCTTAAATGAGGTTGTTTGCTATATTTGAAAAAAAAATGTTGGGGCATCTGGGTGGCTCAGTTGGTTAAGCATCTGCCTTCGGCTCAGGTCACGATCCCAGGGTCCTGGGATCCAGCCGCATAGGGCTCCCTGCTCAGCGGGGAGCCTGCTTCTCCCTCTCCCACTGCCCCTGCTTGTGTGTGTGCACTCTCTCTCTGTCAAATAAATAGTCTTTAAAACAAAGAATTGTTTTTTACTGAATTCAGTTCATATGTAATTAAAAATTTTTCCCTGTTTGTTGAAAATGTACATACAGAAAAATATACAAATTCTAAGTGTACAGCTTGATGAGTTTTCACAAAGGTGAAGAACTAAAATACTATAGGCTCTTCTTAGAAACTCTTCTCTTGGGGAGTCCGGGTGGCTCAGTTGGTTAAGCGACTGCCTTCTTTGTTCATGGTCCCAGGGTCCTGGAATCCAGTCCCTCATTGGGCTCCCTGCTCCACAGGGAGCCTGCTTCTCCCTCACCCTCTTCCTCCACTCCCCCTGCCTGTCAAATCAATCAATCAATGAATAAATCTCTGTCAAATAAATAAATAAAAATCTTCAAAAAAATAAAAATAAAAGGAACTCTTCCCTTTGACTCTTTCCAGTCACTGGTACTCCCTCCCTGAGGTAACCAACTATTCCAACTTGTGGTACTGTAAATTACTCTTGCCAGTTTTGCCCTTTTATGAATGGAGTTATGCTGTATACATTTCTGTGTATCTGCCTTTTTCCATTCAACATTATGTTAAAATTATGAAGACTCATCCATGTTTTTGCATAATAGTTGTTCATTTTCAGTGCCTTATAGTATTACAGTGTATGAGTATTTCACAGTTTGTTCATTCACTCCATTATTGATGGACGTTTGTTTCTAATTTTTAGCTAGTATAAAAAGAATGAGCATTCTTTTGTATGCCCTTTGATGAAAATATATTAGTTTGGTATATGCCTACGAGTGTAAATGCTGAGTCATAAGGATTGTATATATTCAGTTTTGTTATGTAAATTTTAAGGGAAGTTTTATTGATTGTAGTTATTGTTATGTATCCTTTTTAGACACGTGCTTTTTTGTGGCCTTAGTTATTGTGGTGGTTATGTTTTTGTCATCCTCAAGGAAGAAGCAATACGTTTCTTATAAGGCAGTTTTCCTAAAAGCCTGCAATCTTCAAGGTTTACTATTTTTAATGGTTTTTAAAAATGTATACCTTTGATAGAAACAAATATACAAAGTTACCTTTTTGAAATAGTTACTTTAATAAGTCATGAAGATGAGTGCCTGCGTGGCTCAGTTGGTTAAGTGTCTGCCTTTGGCTCTGGTCATGATCTCTGGGTCCTGGGATCAAGCCTCCTATTGGGCTCCCTGCTCAGCAGATCTGCTTCTCCCTCTGCCTCTTCCCCCCAAATGTGTGTACACACACACTCTCTCTCTCTCTCTCTCTCAAATAAATAAATAAAATCTTTAAAATAATAAGTCATGAAGATGAAAAGTATGACATAGAGAATGTAGTCAATAAAATTGTAATAATATTGTTTGGTGACTACACTTATTGGGTGAGCACTGAGTAATGTATAGAATTGTTGAATCATTATATTGTATATCTGAAACTAATATAACACTGTATGTTAATTACACTTCAATAAAATTTAATTTAAAAAAGAAAGAATTACCTTATAGTCAATTAGCATGATCTTCCATTACAGTGTTTTTCAAACTTTATTGAACACTGTATTATACCTCTAGCAGCAAAAAATTCTGTATTCTTGTCAGCCCCCTTCAGGTATATACTTCAGAGATCCGTGCTCTAATGTGGCTGTAGTTTTCTGTTTTTCTTGCCCTTTGAGTATATGTAGAGGAAATACAAACTTTAGGATACAATTAGAAGATACTTGTTTAGCTTCAGAGAATGTGTTATATTCATTGTGTGGAGGGCAACATTGATTTTACAAAACAAGTGAAACAAAAATGTTAACAAATTTGGGGTTTGCTTATTAATTCACAAAGATGGAGAGGTCTTTTCTTTTGCTGGAAGAGAATATTAATTCTGGGAATGGGGGCTTTTATTCTTCTTCCATGGTGACACTACTCTTGAGCCAAACTGTACTATTTTGTTCAGTTTCAGTTCTTTGCTACATTTCATTGACTGCCACCAAACTACACCCTAAAGAATTAAAAGTTTATGTATTAGAGCTGCTGTAGTCCGTGAAAAGTCACAGATCTGGTTGAGATAATGACTCCCAAATAGTGAATTCATTAGCATGCCTCTCTTAAAGGGATATTATTTGTGAAAAAGATTACCTGTGATTCACTGATAAAATGATATAAATGTCTTCTCTGTCCTTGGAAGTTGTTAAGCATTCAGAGTAAGGGTATCTGAGAGGCATATAATTTGTTAGTGTTTGCTTTTTATTTGGAGAGGAAAAGTGGACTAACCCAATGGATTATTAGAACATCTCAACCTTGCAGAGAACTTACCATAATTGAATATCGCGGTGGTATATTATTGGAAGGGTTTGATTGGACATACAGGCTCAGAGAAGCAAAGAGGTTGTTTCTGAGTGTGCTAGTATGTGATATTCATTTATTGCCAGCACTATTTGGATTATTATTTTCTTGATGTACATATAATTAATCATCTTTCTCTCATACCCTAAACTTTGTACTGTTTTCACAGCTAACTAAATGGCCAAAATACTTATCTTTTCTTTCAGTTTCTTTTTTCATTTTTATGGTTGTTTGTTTACTTCCAGGCTAATTTCAAGTGTTATTGAGAATCTATCAATTTATTGCCCCATGTAGTATACTTAATTGTTTTAGGTAGTATATTTTTAGTTTTGTTAAAAATAGTAAGAGTAGTTGCAATGGCTAAAACATTTACTGAATGTTTATTATGTGTTAGATGCTTTTACATATTTTTCTCTAATTCTCACGGTAATCCAGCCAAGCCACATGTTATTATTCCAATTTTACAAATGAGGAAACTGTTAATCAGAGAGGTTAAATAATTTTTTTAAAGTCATACAGCTAATGTGAGTGATAGAGTTAATAGACTCAGGACTCTTTTCCTCAAACACCACAGATCTTTATGACCTATACATTGTTGTTCTCTGCTTTTGCTTTGGATTTCATAGTTCTGCCTGTTTATTTTATTTCTTTTTCTTCCAAGTTTTTATTTAAATTTCAGTTAGGGGTACCTGGGTGCCTCCGTTGGTTAAGCAATGGCCTGCCGCTCAGGGTCCTGGGATCGAGCCCCACATTGGGCTCCCTGCTCAGTGGGGAGTCTGCTTCTCCCTCTGCCTCTGCCCCTCTCCCTGCTTATGCTGTCTCTCACTATCTCTCTCTCTCAAATAAATAAATAAAATCTTAAAAAAAAATTCCAGGGCGCCTCGGTGGCTCAGTGGGTTAAAAAGCCTCTGCCTTCGGCTCAGGTCATGATCTCAGGGTCCCGGGATCGAGGCCCGCATCGGGCTCCCTGCTCAGTGGGGAGCCTGCTTCCTCCTCTCTCTCTGCCTGCCTCTCTGCCTACTTGTAATCTCTCCCTCTCTGTCAAATAAATAAATAAAATCTTTAAAAAAAAATTCCAGTGAGTTAACATACAGTGTAGTTTCAGGTGTAGGATTTAATGATTCATCACTTACATATAACTCCAAGTGCTTATCACAAGTACCTTCCTTAATACCCATCACCCTGCCCACCTCCCCTCAAGCATCCCTCAGATTGTTTTCTGTAGTTAAGAGTTGTTTTATGGTTTGCCTCGCTCTTTTTCCCCACCATGTTCATCTTTTTTGTTTCTTAAATTTCACAACTAAGAGTGAAATTATATGGTATTTGCTTTTCTCTGACTTATTTCTTTTAGCATAATACACTCCAGGTCCATTCATGTCATTGCAAATAGAACTATTTCAATCTTTTCTTATTGCTGGGTAACATTTCATTGTATACATATACTACAACTTCTTTATCCATTCATTAGTCAGTGGACATTTGGGTTCTTTCCATAATTTGGCTATTGGCTGATAATACTGCTGTAAACATCGGGTGCATGTGCCCCTTTAAATCTGTATTTTTGTGTCCTTTGGGTAAATACCCAGTGGTGCAATGCTGGATCATAGGATAGTTCTATTTTTAAGTTTTTGAAGAACCTCCATACTGTTTTCCAGAGTGGCTACACTGGTTTGCATTCCCACCAACAATGTAAGAGGGTTCCCCTTTCTCTCTATCTTTGCCAAGATCTGTTGTTTCACGTGCTGTTAATTTTAGCCATTCTGACTGGTGTGAGGTGATACCTCATTGTAGTTTTGTTTTGCATTCCCCTGATGATGAGTGATGTTGAGCATCTTTTCATGTGTCTGCTTGGCCATCTGTATGTCTTCTTTGGAAAAATGTTCATGTCTTTTGCCCATTTTTTTAAACTAGTTTGTTTTTTGGGTGTTGAGTTTTAGAAGTTCTTTATGTATTTTGGATACTAACCCTTTATCAGATATGTCATTTGCAAATATCTTCTCCCATTCCAAAGGTTAACTTTTAGTTTGGTGATTGTTTCCTTTGCTCTGCAGAAGCTTTTTATCTTGATGAAGTCCCAGTAGTTTATTTTTGCTTTTGTTTCCCTTGCCTCTGGAGACATAAGAAGTTGTTATGGCTGATGTCAAAGAGGTTACTGCCTGTGTTCTCTTGTAGGATTTTGATGGTTTCTTGTCTCACATTTAGTTCTTACAATCATTTTGAATTTATTTGTGTGCATGGTGTAAGAGAATGATCCAGTTTCATTCTTTTGCATGTTACTGTCCAGTTTTCCCAACACCATTTGTTGTAAGATCTTTTTTCCATTGGATATTCTTTACAGCTTTGTTGAAAATTAGTTGACCATATTAGTTGTGGGCCAGCTGTGCTTCTTTACTTACGTTCCTTTCTTCTTGGTATGTCCTCTCCCTACGAGGTCCAGCCTCTACTAGTAGCAAATACTCATCATTTAAGATCCGTACCAAATGCTACCCTTTTCTAAAATTTACCCTGAAAGCCACATTTGGAAGTAAATTCTGCCTACTTTAAACTCCCACAACACTTTGTGTACCTTTCTTCATATATTTATTTTGCCTTGAGTTATAATTATTCCTGTACATGTCTTAAATTTATCAGCTAGAGGCTGTCATTGATTCCCTGTAAGCTAAGACAGTCTTAAAGAGACAAAGTATTTGTTGACTTGAGGTTATAGACAAAAAACCCCATCAAAATATAAGTACTACTGATGCATTTTTTCAAAAATTGGAAGACCATGGCAGTATGGTAAAGATTAGTACCTACATGATCATTTTTGTTTCTTGGTATTTGGAAATGTTGTTAAATGTTACTAGTGGTATAACTAAATATGACATGTAATTCTTGGTTTGGTGGAAAAGTTCATATTCTTGGCCATCATTTTATATTTTTTTTAGAAAGAAGATAAATAAAAGTCTGAGAGAGGTGGGAAGAACCTGCTGTTTTAATTTTGTTCACAGCAGTGGGTCAGATTATGTTCTTTTGGTGCTAGCTTTAATAATAGGCTTAATACAATACTGGAATTCAACAATTGGAAGTCTTTAGGTATATATATTCTTTTGGATTTATGGCCATATGTGGGATTTCCAAACTGTTTAAGATAAGTTTATGGTAAATAGTCTACCTCTCCCTCAATAGATTGGTTCTGTTTATTACTTACTTTAGTTTTCTGTTGTTTTACTTGTTCTAAGTTTTCTTCAGATAAAGGCAATTAAAGCAAAACTTACTATGAGGGAGTGGGAAATTTCCTTATTGAATACCCATTCAAATTTTGAACAATATTTTTTGTTTTAAATCTGTTTAAGATATGTCCTTTTCCTCTTCTGATTTACTGACTTACTTTGACAAACAAAAAAGAACTTAGAAGATTTTATAAATAATTATATAGTGATAGAGATTTGGTTGTAATTTATTTACTGGGTTTTGAGCTCTTGAGTCTGCTAAACTAGAAGTTCTATGTTTTTATGATTTCTTTCATCTGAATTATACATATCTTTGCTGTTAGTTTAGCTGAACTCTTGAAGCATCTTAAAAAAATTTTTTTTTACCTCTTAAGGGAGAAATCCTTTTATTAAGATAATCTCTTGAAAATGAATATTAGTCTTTTTTATCCTGTGTCACTTGGACCTTATGAAACTGTTAAAGCTAAAAGTGGACAGGATACAGTAACTCAGAAAACTTTTGGCTTTTGAACTAAAATAGTGGGTAAAATTTCTACAAATTTTGAGGCTGACAAAAACACTCCTACTGTTAAAGTTTAGAAATGTAATTGTTAAATATCCATTGGAATAATAAATCAGATTAAAGTAATCAGTAATGAGATATTCTGAAAACATTTGACACTAACCAGGATATATTAAATGATTAAAGTTTTAGTTCTGGTGACAGGAACTTAAATTCTCTTACATAAAATTACTGTTATTGTTAATGCTACATTATTATAAAAGTAGTACATGTTCATTTAAGAGAACCCATTATAACATAATTCTAATAATAGCTAGCTTTAGACTTTGTTATATTTTGCTCTTCAGCATAAACTTGTTTATTCCTCATAACAATCACATGAGGCACATACTGTAACTTTTCCTATTTTATGGATGAGGAAACTGAGCACAGAGAAATGAAGGCACTTTAGACCACACACATTTTAAACCCAGCAGTCTGGCCTTAGCCTCTGTGCCCTTAACCTCTCTTCACCACATAGTTTAGAATTTGGGTTTTGGGGGCGCTTGGGTGGCTCAGTTGGTTAAGTGTCTGCCTTCAGCTCAGGTCATAATTCCAGGGTCCTGGGATTAAGCCCCACATTGGGCTCCCTGCTCAGCAGGGAATCTCCTTATTACTCTCTCTCTCCCTCTGGCCCTCCACCCACTTGTGGTTTCTCTGTCTCTCAAATAAATAAATAAAAACTTAAAAAAAAAAAAGAATTTGAGTTTTGGAGTAAGGAAGACCTGGGCTTAAATCATGGCTGCTACTTCTGCTCTGGGGACAAGAGCATATCTCAACTTCTCAGAGGTTCAGCATTCTTACTTATAAAACAAGGATGGTTTGGGGGATAAAATAAAATAATGTATGTTAACTGCTTAGCACACTGTTTAACAGATACTATACTTGTTCAGCAGACGATAAGTATTATTATAACAAATACTGATCAGCAAAATTTTAGAAAGTAGCAAAAAGAAAATAACCATTGTCAGCATTTTGAGGTATACAGTCTTTTAAAAGTGTGTTTCTTGATTTTATTTATGTATCTTTTTAAATTTATATTATTTTCTTCTTTGTATAATGTTATGTTTTACACAAAGGGCAGGAAAACTTAGCAGTAAGGCAAAGCTGTCAGCTTCTGTGCTATCAACTTTTTTTCTCCCTACGTTTAGCAGTTACTAAGTGGAGGTAGAAGAGGACATAGAAGTACATTTTTCTTTTTAAACAAAAATGGGATAATGTCTGAATTAAAAATCTACAAGTAAACAAAATGTAGGATACTAGAATTAGGCAAGAAAACATATGCTAGTATTAATTTTATTAAAATAAGAGTGAAACACCAGTGTCAGAAGAGTTAGTTGTTAATGGAAGACACCATATCCAAATGAATAGTTCTAATGAATGTAGACATTCTTCTTGATGAGTGAGATTGTAGAAGTCTGACTATATATTGCATTGTTAAAGAAATTCACTGGGTGTGGTATAGCAATAACTAATCCCCCTTTCCATAGCCTTAGCAACAAGTGGCTAAATGGTCTTTTTTGTTTTCCTTTTAGGTCTACACACAATGAGCTGGAAAAGAATCGGTGAGTCAGTGATGAGTGCAGCTTTCATTTATGTTAAAAAGCAAACTCAGTGTTCTACCTGTGAAAATAATGTAATAGTATATACATAGTTATATTTTTATTTTTTAAATGTATAGGATATCATGATTCTGATATATATGTACTCAAAAAATGACTTAAATAGTAAGTTTATACTGTCTAAACTGAAGGACATCAGTAAATTTTTAAGCTCATTTGAATTTTGAGTTTATGGTGTAGCCACCTTTCTTTGTGTTCCTGAAAACAGGTTAATTGTGACAGGCTCATGATTTAAATATGGTCTTGCTATAGGTAGACAGAATAAAGGTTTCTGTAGTGTAGCTAATTAATATTATGACAATTGGTTGGTCATTGACTTTTTCTTTGCAGTTTCTTCATTTGTTTGTTCATTTCTTCATGCATTCAACAAATCTTTATCAAGCATAAAGTATATGTCAGTGCCAGGCAGGCATACTGGTTTAGATAGGAAATACAAGAATGTGTGAGATAGTTTTGTCCTTAAGGAGCTTACAGCTTCCTGGGGGAGACAGACAGGTAATTAAAATACTGGATAGTGTGGTAAGTACGGTAAAGGAGAAGTAGAAAGGTTGCTTTGGAGAGTCATCTGATTTTCTTTTGAGGGAGTCTTGGAAGGCTCTACAGTGGATGGTGAGTGAGTACTGTCTATTGAGAAAACTGCAAGAGGTTCAATATGAGTACTGTATAAAAGATTGTAGCAGGATGCAGGCCAGGCCAGATATTGACAACTATGCTGGAGAATTTGGGCTTCTTCTGAGAACAATAGGAAGCAGTTGAATGATTTTTAAGATGGGTCATTATGTGATCAGATTTGTGCTTTGGAAAATCATTTTGGCCATAATGTGAAGAATTGCTTGATTGGGAGAAGGGATCTGAGAGGCAAGAAAACTCTTTTGGAAGCGATTGGAAGCTTCCAGCGTAAGGGATGATGGTAGCCATTGGGTATAGAAGTAGAAGAAGGAGACTCTAGGGAGTAGAATTAATAGAAATTGGTGGTTAGTTGACTATGGAAGGTTAAGTTTTAGATAGTATTACCATTTACCAAGAAAAGAAATGCAGGAAGAGGACGAGTTTGGGAGAGAAGATGAGGACTGTATGAGTAAAGTATTCTCTTTTTGATTCAGAGATTAGATTTTAAGAACAACAAACTGAAATAATCTACATCAAGCCATTTTTGACAAATAAGATTTTCATGACCTTCAATTTTTTGTCCTACCTTTTTTTTTTTTTTTAAATAGAAGGGACTTTACAGGTTGATGACCTAACTACCTCACTGCAGATGAGTTTAAATGTCAAATCCTCTTCAACAGGCAGCATAGTCCTCCAGGCTGACTTAGTGGCTTTTACTACATTGTTTGCACAATGCTCTGTTCCTGTCTCTTATCGTAAAACTTATTCAGGTAGTATTGTAATTATCTGTTCAGATGTCTCTTTTTGCTGAATGTCTATGACTGCCTCAAAGGGAGAGATTCTGTTTTGTTCAGTTTTGTAACCTCAGTACCTAGCATTTGATGCATTTATAGTTGATAGTGGCATTAATATTGAGTGAAACCAATATTAAAACTGGAGCAAAGTTCAGTGGTCTAGTAAAAAACTGCTTTGTGGCAAAGCAGTTCG
The DNA here is from genome assembly GCA_002007465.1 of Ailurus styani. Lineage (NCBI taxonomy): Eukaryota > Metazoa > Chordata > Mammalia > Carnivora > Ailuridae > Ailurus > Ailurus styani. Next base: position 1,772,292 of record LNAC01000201.1, on the reverse strand, counting down.
GCAAGCCTTTCATTTTTTTAAATTTATTTTTATTAAAGATTTTTATTTATTTGACAGAGAGAGAACACAAGCGGGGGGAGTGGGAGAGGGAGAAGCAGACTCCCCACTGAGCAGGGAGCCCAACATGGGGCTCAATTCCAGGATCCTAGGATCATCACCTGAGCTAAGGGCGGACGCTTAACGACTGAGCCACCCAGGCACCCCCAAACCTTTCATTTTAAGGAATCTCTTCTCTGCCTTGTATTTCTAGTGTGTTAAATGAAGTAGCTGGCTAGTTTAAACATGGTAAAAACACTAAGAAGTGACAACTCTGAGGTTTCTAAAATTAAAACCTTATATTGTATTTTAAATTAGAGCATAGAGTGTATTTTGGGCCACATGTTTTAAATACTGATGAGCATGTGGCTTTCATAATTATTTCACCCACTTGAATGTAGTCCTTGGGAGACCCTCATTGGAAACCTGGCAAAAACCTTTAACACTGAAGAGATTCTTTAGTAAACTATTTGGAATGGAGCATTTTCAATCTTTGAGTAGATTTTGTTTAATGTATTCCTTGTATCAATTCTGACTTATTGATAACTTTATCACCCATATTATTGCTTTGATATGTCCTAAAGTTGTTTGATATAGTATCTGTCTGTGGCACAGGTGTAACATGCAGCTTTTGATTGCCTGGACATTATATGAACTCCAGTGTCTCCAGTGAAGACTTTTTGTTCCCATTTTATTTACTTAGGTCAAAGACTCTTCTCCCCCCATCACCTTTTTAAAGATTTTATTTATTTATTTATTTATTTATTTATTTATTTATTTATTTATTTGAGAGAGACAGAGACAGAAAGAGTGAGCAGGGGGAGGGATAGAAGCAGATTCCCCACTGAGCAGGAAGCCCCATGTGGGGCTCAATCCCAGGATCCTGGGATCAGGACCCTGAGATCAGGACCTGAGCCTAAAGGCAGACGCTTAACCAACTAAGCCACACAGGTGCCCCAGGTCTAAGACTCTCTGCTGATTTTCTGCCCTACCTCCCTTAAGACATGATTCTCTCATCCTCTTCTTCTTCTTCCTCCCTCCTTTTCTTTCTCCCTCCTCTCTTCCTTGAGGCTTAATTGAAAGGTAATATAGAATTAACCTTTCCAAGATGCATTTGTTTTTAAAAGGGATAGTTATCAATATAAATAAATCTCAAATTTAGTGGAATGTGTCAGAGGGTGAGTGCTAAAGGAAGAATCCAATTTAATAACCCGCACTCCACTTCTGAAAAGTTAGAGGCTGTGATCTAGCAAAAACCAAAAATATTAGTAAACACAGAATGATTTAAAGGGAGGGAGGTGTTTTAGCCAAATAGCAAGAAGGCAGCACAGGAATATTTTTTAAATTTATGTCTGTATTGTTACTACATTTTTAAGCCCCCACCTGTTCTATTTAATGGTTCTTCCCCCCCCCACCACGAAGGCAACATTTTATTTGATATATTAAAGAAAAAAGTTAACCTAGGTTTGCCTTTCATTTGCTTTTGATTGTGAATTTACATGAGGAAAGTAATTCACTACCAAAAGTGTAATTTGATTTTGTCTTCATTCTGAGAAGATATTCCTGAAGTAATTCATATTCTTGAGATTTTGCCACTTTACATATGATATATTTATGTCAGGAGATACTTTTTTTAACTTGGTTTAATATATTGCGTATAAAGCTGCTCTGAGTTAGTGTTTTTTATTGGGACAAAGCAGTGAGAATTCATGTAGATGACTTTAAATTGTTAGTGAATAACAGAGGAATTCCAAATTAAAGCTATCCCAAAGCCCTGTAATTGTTGTAGCTCTGGGTCTGGCCTTGAGGAGACAGTAGCCGGCAAATGTTGAGGTTCATACGCCCAGATCTCAGAGGAAAGCCTAATAGTGGAGATTTGGAGTCTGGCAGGCCAATTGTAGTTTGGCTTACAATTACCCTAATATGCGGATAGGCCCGTAGGAAGGTTAGGGTAGTTTCAGGACTGATTAAGGAATTCAGGTTTTCTTGGAAAAGTCCTAGGGGCTTATTTCTGCCTAAAACTTTGATGGTTACACTGAGTCTAGTCTAGACAGTTCAGTGCATTTATTTGTTAACTTGTATATTCACCTTGTCCCCCTAGACCCATGGTAGCTTGTAAGTGGCTCTGGAGATGGAACTAAAAGAGAAACAACACCTTTAGATGTCCTCCATTCTTCAGGATCTATATGTATCATTTCATGGTGAAATTAGTGAGTCTTTGAGATTTAAGGTTTAAGAATTTCACATTATCCATTGTCTTATCTTATCAATTGTGTCCTTACCAGAGAAAAAAAACCATTCAGTACAGATTTTAGATCACTTCACTGCTTTTTCATTTTCTTAATTGAAATTACAGATGATGTTTTTGAAAGAGTCAACAACTTTAACAGGACTTTAATGGTCAAGAACCTTAGTGCTGACTGCAGGAGAGGCCATTCAACCCTAATAGCTGTCATTCCTTTGAAACAAAAGGCTTACCCTTATTGCAATTTTGGCAAAGCTAGACAGGCCAAATGAGGATACCGGAAGAGCAGAAGTGCCTGTATTTGGGATAAAAAAGAAGCAGTTCCAATGAATGGTAATAGGTGTCCTCCATATAGAGTCTCTCTCATATTTCTGAGGGAGAGATGAAAATGACATTTATGCAGTACTTACTTTATTCCCCCACTCTGCAACACTATTATGTAATCCTATAAGGAAGGAAGATGAAAGTATAGGCCAAAGTGTTATTGAAAACTAGCCTTTAGACCATTATAACTACAATTTGAAGCAAGATGATGGGAACACAAAAACAGTCCTAACCATGGTTCTATCTAATCATAAATATGATAGCTGTTTGTAATATTAATCTTTCTCTTCATTAATGATTAATAAATACTGTGTTTGGCATTATGGTAGATAAAGTGATGTATGAGATACTGATTTTATCCTATCCTTGAGGTTAAGGTCATTATAGTTTGGTAATTGTGGATTTCATCTTTTAGTACCAGGATCTAGTTTAGTTAACAGTAAATGTCTAGAAAGGTGTATTAAAAGTGTTTTTTCAAGTTGAAGGTTGAAACCTACTAGTAGTCTACGCAGTCATTTTAGTGAGTCATTTTGAAAAAGGAAATTGAAAAGACTAGAAAATACCAAAGTGCATTGCTTGAAGTAAAGTTAAATGTAGAATTTTGAAACTTGTACATACTAGGTTATGATATAAAATACAGTGGTCATAGTAAAAAAGCCACTGCTCTGAATTATGAAGGAGAATGAATGTACGCTGAGACACGAAGAAGAGATAGAATTTGAATCTATGGAAAAAATAAGGGAAGAGGTCAGTGTGATTAGAACCATAGAAGCCATGGAAGGTGACAGCATAAGCTGTGTTCAGGAAAGAGTGAAGAGATAATTGAGTGGAAGAGTAGAGTCTATCAAATTAACAGTGGGAAATGAGGCCAGATTAGATCCCTGATCTTGGGATTAGATTATGCATCGTTATTAAATGTTAAGGAATTTGGATTTTCTTTTGTTGGTAGTAGTGAATTTTTGAGGCTTTTGGAGCAAAGAGATAGGTATGATCAGAGCATTTATAAAGAAAAAAGTACAGTCTAGGTATAGAAGCAGGGAGACTAGTATGGATACATTTGATGTAGCTCATGTAGTAGTAGGATACAGGAACCAGCACTCAGGGAATGGACTTGGGACAGACAGGAAGAGAGAGGACTAAGAAACACCACAAAGAAAGAATATTATTTTCAGTTAACTACTACCATTCAGTTTTCCTTCCATTTCATTCTTCACATAGCAGCAAGAGTGATCCTCTTAAAGGACATATCAGATCGTGTCATTTCTACTCACAGTCCTCCGCAGCTTCCTGCTGCAATTAGGTAGAATCTATGACCTACAAAGTCCTACCACTCTATCCCTTGTCTCCTATGATCCAGCGGACACTGCTTGCTTTCTTTTCCTCAAACACATCATGTTAGTCTTCATCCTAAGGCTTTTGCACTTCTTCCTTCTGCTTGAAAAACGCTTGCTCTACTAGCTCTTCATCACTATTTAGTTTTCAGGTCATCTCCTTAGAGAATAGTAGTTGTTCCCCAGTCACTCTCTATCCTATTGCCTTTTCTATCACCTTAACATTTATCTGTGTCTGAATTATTTATGTTTGAGTTACTGGACTTCTTTCATAGAATGTAAGTTTCAGGAAGGCAGGGACTTTGTTTTATTTACCTTTGCACATAGCAGTCATTCAGTAAATATTTATTCAATGAAAAAATGATTGTATGTGCTATTGAGTATATCCATAATCAACAGTATATGTACTTGAATTATAATGGCTTAAGTGAAAAATGACAACAAAAATACTTGAGAGTTCAACAGACATACTATTATAGTAAAATAATTTCATAGGATGTATATGGAAAACTTAATGAATTCTTAAAACATACATTATATGAAAAAATTTGATAATTGGGAACATCTTAAAAGGTTTTTACCATGAGGAACTTTATCTTGCTTATAAGAAGAGAATCAAAAACTAATTGATTCTTTCAGTTCATTAGGATATTATATAGTGCACTAAGACAAAGACAGGTAATTTTGTAAAGAGGAATAGTTTACCTGATGGACTTCATGCTCCACTTGTGAGGTTTTTTATCTCTTTCTCATTCTATGAGTTGAATTTGGCAAGCATTTTTACAAGGTAAAGATTTATATATACTTGGAGACTAAAATATCATAAATAATTTCAACTTTTTTGTGTTAGAATTTTTGATGTATTAGTTACATTTATCCCAGTGGTTTGAACATGATAAAGAATACAATATTTCTTCCTAGACTCTCTACATATCCAATCCCCATTTGACATGGATATTTTGACAGAGTGATTGCTTTGATCTACCTTATCCTAGAACAAAACAGAATACTAAATCTTTGTGACCATGGGTTAGGTAGTGGTTTCTTAGTATATTACCTGATTATTTAGGATTCCTTGGAAGGAGGAGCATATAATAACTGGTTTTAGCTGCATATTTTGGGTGCTTGTATGACATTTGTTTAAAAAGAGCATGCACTTTTATATATAGTGTGTACATTTTAAGAAAAAATTTTGGTTTGGCAGAACATTCACTGAAACTTTTACCTCAATTAATAGTTCCTAAGGATATTTGCTTGCATTAAAGACAGGTTATGGGTTAGGGAAACTAAACTTTCATTGTAGGTTTGAAATATATGACTGTAGCTGGATCAGAAGTCTGCAGTTGGGATTGGGTTCAGTAATTTTGGTACATTTAGTAAAAAACTCTTCTTAGCCTTGGTTTATTACTAAGATATAAATTTCAGTGTGAAAATACCTTTTAGTAAATCTCAGTTTGAAAATGCCTTATAGTAACTTTCTTAGCCTGGTAAAGGGCGTTTATGAAAACCCACAACTAACATCATATTGTGGTGAAAGACTAAATGCTCTCCCCTAAGATCAGGAATAAGACAAGGATGTCTGCTGTTATGGCTTCTACTCCACATTGTTCTGGAGGTTCTAGCCAGGGCAGTTGGGTAAGAGAAAGAAATAAAAAGCATCAAGATTGGAAAGCAAGTAATAAAACCATTTTTATCTGCGGATATCATAGTCATATGTATAAAAAATTCTTAGGAATCCATATATTAAAAAAAAACATTAGAGCTCATAACCAAATTTAGAAGAGTTGCAGGGTTCAGGATTGACACACAAAAAACAATTGTGTTTCTATATATCAGTCTGAAAATGAATTTATGAAAACAATTCCATTTATAGTGACATGCAAAAGAATAAAATACTTAGGAATAAATTTAACCAAGGAGGTAAAAGATTTGTATACTGAAAACTACTACTTAACGTTATTAAAATGGCAATACTCCCTATATTGATATACAGATTCAGTGCGAACACTGTCAAAATCCCAGTTTCCTTTTTAATAGGAATTGACAACTGATTTTAAAGTTCATATGGAAATGCAAGGTACCCAGAAGAATTGAAACAGTCTTGAAAAGAACAAAATTGGAAGGCTTATACTTCCTAATTTCAAAACTTACTACCAAGCTTCATAATCAAGACCGTGTGGTATTGGCCAAAGAATAGACTTATAGACCAATGGAATAGAGTCCAGAGGTAATGACTCACATTTGTGGTGTGCCAAAGGCAGTTTTTTGATGAGGATGCCAAGATGGTTTAGTGTCTTTTCAGCAAATGGTAGCTGATACACTGGATATCTACATGCAAAATAATGAAGTTGGATTCCTACCTCACACCATATGTCAAAATTAACTTAAATGAATCATAGACCTGAATTTAAGAGCTAAAACTATAAAATTCTTAGAAAATGAGAGTAAATCTTTGTGACTGTGTGCTAGACAGTGATTTCTTACATATGACACAAAAGCACAAGCAACAAAAGAAAAAATAGATACATTGAACTTTATCAAAATTAAAAACATTTGTGCTTCAAAGGATACCATCAAGAAAGTGAAGACAAATCACAGAATTGGAGAAAATACTTGTAAAGCATATATCCAGTAAGAGACCTGTATCCATAATATAGAAGAAAGTCTTAAAACTAAACAATAAAAAACCCAATATAAAAAAAATGGGCAAAAGATTCGAATACCTTTTTCTCCAAAGAAAATATACAAATGGCCAATAAGCACACGAAAAGATGTTCAACATTAGTGGTCTATAGGGAAACGCAAATCAAAACTATGTGATACCACTTCACATTCACTAATGGCTAACTTAAAAAAAACCACCTTTGTGGTCATCCATTCATCAGATCAGTCACCATTGATTGGTAGAAAGATCCGAAAGAATTGACTGATCTCATAGTTTGGTACTTAAAAGTAGTGATGTCATTATCGTCTGATGGCACTACACAAATGACTCAACACTTTATTACTTAAGACATGTAATTAACCACAGATAAGTTTCCAATATATTATATGGTGCTACTATCTAATACGGTTGGATACTTGATAATGAGTCAAGTTTGAGCTCTGTCAATATAAGAAGGGTGTATTTAAAGATCTTTAAGAACCTCTAATTAAAAATGAAGTCCAAAAAAAATTAAAACTATATATATATATATATATATATATATATATATATATA
>LNAC01000201.1:1646872-1764960 GCA_002007465.1 Ailurus styani | reverse complement strand
AGAGGAGAGAGGAGGAAGCAGGCTCCCCGCTGAGCAGAGAGCCCGATGTGGGCCTCGATCCCAGGACCCTGGGATCATGACCTGAGCCGAAGGCAGCGGCTTTAACCCACTGAGCCACCCTGGCGCCCATGTTTTAGGGGCTTTAAACAAATTTTAAAAGCATAGTTGTGGTAAGAAGAAGAAATAGCATTGTACAGAGACCAGGAAATAGCTACTGATCTATTTTTCTGATTAGGCAAATAAAATGATGGCTACTTTCCCTTTCAGTCTAAAGATGGAAAACTGACACCCTTATTTTTAATTTATGTAAAAGTCTTGAGGAAGATAATTTTATTCTTTGTACTTTTTTTAGATAGTAGGGGTCCAGTTACAGTACTGGGTTATTGAGAGTAACTGTAGGACACTAAAAAAAGTAGTTAATGCATTGGAAAGTAAAGAGATACTTATTTAATAGAGTTTTTCTATTTATGAAGCTATAGAACCAGATAAATGTGGATGCTAACATTATCCAGCAGTATGCAGAGTACCACCATTATTTGTCATGGAGACATATAATTGATGCATTTACTTTTGTATGCAAGAAAATGAATATTTTAACCATATTTTTATAGGGATAGGAATGCTGAAAACTGCAGATAAACTAAAAATAGCTGTCAGAGTACAGAAATAGGCACCTGTTGGAATTAAATGTTACATGAGATAGAGATGAAGTAATTGGTGGGTTTTGGAGATAAAATTTATGGTTGATAAAGGAAGCATAGCCAAGATAAAATTACATATCTAAAATGCAGCCTATGCAATGAAGTCATTGCATTAGTATCTAGATAGATTCACAGTTTCTATATTGACCTTTGTCAGATCGCTTCTCGGCCTTTTGGCTAAGATCAAGTGTAGTATTGACCTTTGTCAGAAATAGCTCATTGGGCGCCTGCATGACTCAGTGGGTTAAAGCCTCTGCCTTCTGCTCAGGTCATGATCTCAGGGTCCTGGGATCGAGGCCTGCATTGGGCTCCCTGCTCAGCGGGGAGCCTGCTTCCTCCTCCTCTCTCTGCCTGCCTCTCTGCCTATTTGTGATCTTTCTCTCTCTGTCAAATCAATCAATCAATCAATCTTTAAAAAAAAAAAAAAAGAAATAGCTCATTAAGGTTAAACTTTCTACTCCCTGATCCAGGCTGCAAAGTGATAGAGGCCAACTCAGACAGGGATTACATGCTAAAAATCAAGTGTTCTCAGAGCTTAAGTCGTATAGTTCCTAAACATTGAAATCAATTCTACAACTGATAACATGGGAAGAGATGAGACCATTAGGTCTTAAAAATAATTCAGAAATATTATAACTTGAAACTAAAATTGTGTCTAGAAATAAATAATTGTTAGACTTTAAATAATTGACATGATGAATATTATTTACCACGGTGAAGGTGGAGTACCTTTTTATCCAAGTGATTGCAGAATGTGTATCTCTGTGCAGCTGTAACTTGTTTAAGAAAACACTTCCTCTCAAACCATGAATTTGTATTTTTAAAAAAGGGAATAGTTTGATTAATAGACTTTCCTGGTATATTTTAGATGATAAAGTATACAAAAAATTATTTTATATGCATGTTTGAGGAATATGTTTGATCCATAAAACTGGCTATACCTTTTATACTGATACTCATAATAATTATACAGCAGCAGAATTCTACTAGACTTTTTTTTTAAAATATTTTATGTATTTATTTGACACAGAGAGAGGGAACACAGGCAGGGGGAGTGGGAGAGGGAGAAGCAGGCTTCCCGCCGAGCAGGGAGCCCGATGCAGGGCTCTATCCCAGGACCCTGGGATCCTGACCTGAGCTGAAGGCAGATGCTTAACTGACAGAGCCACCCAGGTGCCCTGAATTCTACTAGACTTTAAGGCAATAAATTCCTTTGCTGCATATAGTAATTAGTATGGTATAAATGCTCTGATAAATATTGGTTTAATAATAATAATAATTGTAGGGCGCCTGGGTGGCTCAGTGGGTTAAAGCCTCTGCCTTCGGCTCAGGTCATGATCTCAGGGTCCTGGGATCGAGGCCCGCATCAGGCTCTCTGTTCCTCGGGGAGCCTGCTTCCTCCTCTCTCTCTGCCTGCCTCTCTGCCTACTTGTAATCTCTCTCTCTCTCTGTGTCAAATAAATAAATAAAATCTTTTAAAAAAATAATAATTGTAGTTCAGGTACTTTTTCTTAAGCCAGCATCTTCTTCATTTAAAGAAATTTCTATTTTGGTAGAAATTTTGATAATTAAAACATGCAAGAGGTATATCAGTAAGAAATCTTTTTATTATATGAGAGATTTCTTTAGTATCTTGCATTTCTATATCTTTTAAAAATTTAGATTCATTTGATACATTCTAACTGTTGCAGAGAAGAGAATAATTATTTTATACTTGTTTATATTTTTCTTTTTTCTCTTTTTTTTAAATATTTTTTTTTATTTGTTTATTTGACAGAGAGAGACACAATGAGAGAGGGAACACAAGCAGGGGGAGTGGGAAAGAGAGAAGCAGGCTTTCCACTGAGCAGGGAGCCTATATGGGGCTCAATCCCAGGACCCTCAGATCATGACCTTCGGATCATGACCTGAGCTGAAGGCAGACTCTTAACGACTGAGCCACCCAGGCGCCCCTTTGCTTTTTCTACTTATTTTTCTACTTATTCTAGTGAATAATGCCAATTGCAAGTCCCATGGGTGTTACTAGTGGAAAAACCACAAGTCTAAGGAAGAATTCAGTAATGGGAATACAATTTTCTAATATGGTTACTTGCTAACCAGTTCTTGAAGGACAGATTTGCTTAGAAAATAATTAACAGCCCTGGGATAAACACATGACATGTTTCTTATACTCCTATCTTCTAACTTAAGAAAAGTTGAAACTTAATGTACTCGTGACTTCCTGGTTTTGTTGTTATCTTGGGGACAGCTAATGGAGAAAGGTAGATTTTAATATCAAGCATGGTTTAAGAACTAAGTTTTTGAAAAGGATACCTGGAATCCAACACAGATGACTTCTTTGTGGATTCGTAGTCTGTTGATGTGAGAATGGTACCAGAAGTCAGAAAATAATGATTTTCCTTTCATCTCTATTACTGATAGGCTATGAATGTTATATAAATTATTTGATTTCTTTGGGTCTTGCTTTCCTTGACTGTAAAAGGAAGACACATAAATGATTTCTGAATTCCCTTCTTATGTGAAAAGTTTTAGAGTTCTGTGAATTTCAAGTTTAGCAATCATAGCAATATATTATTTCTGTTGTCTGCAAAGCATTTTCGTGATATAATGTATGTATGTATTCATGCAACAATCCCCCCCAACACACACACACACACACAATGAAAGAACAGCTGGAAAAATGAGCTTAGAGCCTCACCTCATTCAAACTTTGGGATTCTGTAAAATATTCAAAGATTATTGTAACATATGGTGCTATAGCTACAATGCTAAAAGCCTATTTTATAAGTACTTATTTTGTAATGATAAATAATAAATAGTCCTATAAGACTAGAATTTACACTGGGAACCATATGTGTCTGTGTGTATATAAATAATAAAAATACATTCCTCAAAGCTGTATACACACACATATACACACACAGAAAGATAGGTATGAATTCTGAAATTTAAATACTATTGAATATTTAGGACCTTGTTCCTTTTGGAAAAATGCTTATCATTGACTTCTAAGGAAATGTAGAATGTTAACCTGTAAACATTATTGTGCTAAGTCTTGGGGTTTTTTTGTTTTTTTTTTCCCCCTGTATTCTCTGGGTAGTTTATATCTGCTGAGGCTCCAGAAATCCTGTTTTATGATTATAACTGTATCGTATTGCTCTATCAAATCAGTCATTTTAACAGGCCCCTGTGATCACTAAATGAGGTATGCCACACCAGAGGGAAAAAGCACATAGCCGTTAAACAGAATTTTAGGAAGGATGGCTTAGCTTATTTACAACATTTGTCTATAAACAGTCTATAGAGAAAGTAGCTGTAAGTCAATATATCAGTATATTGGAATCTTTCTTCCTTACCATTTGAAGAATCAAAGTAGCTTTTCAGTAATGTCTTCACTGCTTTGTTGGTCTGCCAAGCCCTAATCTGGGGACATCTTAACTTTGTGCTAAGTCCACTAGAAATTTATGCTGTCTTTAACTGTAACCTCCTTCTGGATCAGCCATTTTCACTTGTTGTTATCTCCTTAACAGCATTTATCAACAGTGACTATTCAACCTTCTTCTTCTTCTTCTTCTTCTTTTTTTTAATGCCCCCAGCAGAGTGTGAGGCAAAGACACAAGCTAGGAGTCATCAAAATCACATTCTATTTTACGGATAGGGCTTCAGTTTCTCTAAAATTAGGTGTAGGAGTAAATGATCCTTAAGATCTCTTCTAGTCCAAAAAAAAATCTGAGATTTCAAGTGCCTAATCCCACTTTTTACTCTCAGTTCTAGTTTTTGAACCAACAGTTAGGACCCATATCTCTTCACTCCTAGTCTAAAGACATTTCCAGCATGTTATTGTGGCTCCCATTTCCTCCTTTGCTGAAACTATGGACAGCTGGTTCAAACTTCATTTCTGTTTTCTATCATTATACTTTTGGCTCAAATTCCTTGACTCTCCCTGCCCCTACTTCCCTTTTGAACATCTAATGCACCCATGAAAAGAGGCATGAACATGAGTAACAAAGTTTTTATAGTAACCAAAAATAAGTAACCTGAATTTCTATCAGTAGGGGAATGGCTAAATAAATTATAATATATTCATAATTTGTAGCAGATAAAAAGAATGTGCATATATGGAGAGATTTCCAGGTGTATTAAGCTAAAAAAATTGAAAAATAGTATTTCCAGTATGATCTCATTTATGTTAAAAAAGTAACACAGTCCTATATATAAATACATTGGAAAATGTTTGGAGAGATATATGTCAACTTGATACACTTGTTACCTTTGGGGAAGAGAGTGGAAGTCAAGAAGAAACTATTGTGTTGATTTTATTGTTAGAGTTTTTGTAGTAAAAGTGTATATTGTGAACTTAAAGATTATTAAAAAGGTAATACATACAATCGTATTAATTTATTTCCACAGATAATAAAGCTGGAATGGGCTGTCAAAAATCATCTAGTCTGATATCCTTATTTTATGAATAAGGAGACCTGAGTCCATCTCTACCAAGTTGATTAATGGCAAAGTCAAGATGAGAACCTAGATTTTCTGATTTCTCAAACTGGAACTTTTTCACACTGTCTTTCTAAGTACAGCTAAAATAAAACATTTTTCATGAAGTCTTTCCTGATGATCCAAAGTGATATCTTCTCTAAATTCCTATCTGTTCACTATTTGTATCACTTGTATGAATTTTAACCTACACGACCTTATACTATTATGTCCTCTCCCTTTCTAGATCATATGTATCCCTCCAGTGAGGGGAGGAACTTTAACTTGCTCATTTTTGTATTTGACACAGCATCTTGTGTATAACAGGTGCTCGGTGAATTAATAATTAAAATTTTTTGTTTGATTTTTGTGGCAAACTGTGCATCTTGTGTTAGATTAAGAGAAAAAAGTTAAATGCCAAACCAAATAAACATCTGTGGGGGGTTTTTGTTTTTGCTGTTTTGTTTTGCAAAGGCTGCCACTTCAAGATAGAAAGTATTTTATGAAGGCACATAGTGAGATATTTGCTACCCTGCAAATATCTTCCCTTTCCAAGGAAAATAGTTTGTTCTCCACTAGTGCTTCAGAGAGAACAGTTTGTCCCCATAGGATATTCTAGGTAATATGACCCACTTAGGAAATATGCGATGATTGTGCTTCATAATGGGACCTCTGCTACAGTTGTGTCAAGAATGCCTCTTGAGTGTGATGGTTTTACAGATGAAAGTACATTTTTCTCTGTATTTGAATTGGTACAGCAGACTAAGAAACTCAATTGTGACTTAAAGTTTTACTATAAATAGCAGAGAAGCTGTGACAGACCTTTTTTTGTTTATGTTTGGAGTTATTGCAAGTGTCTTGCCCTTGATGTGTTGTCCCCTTGTTCTGTTTAAATAGTTCTATAACTTGATATTAGCATCTTACTAAATTTCAGCTTGCTTTTTGAGATATAGAGTCTTGTCTATGATTTTTATATGTAGTTGTGTTAATTCTGTTCTTCTTTTGGTTTTTTTGGTAACTTGGTTTATTCTGATAGCTGTTTAATTTGACATCATTAAAATCCTGCAGAATTTTTAAAACAGATTCTTTCATGGAAGGTCCCATTATCAGCTAGAACACTGTACTTGGGCAGAGCCTTAGGGAGACTTCCTCTTTTTTTGGAAGGCTAATATCTCTTTCAGTTTAGAATTGATAGCTTTAGGAAAACATCATTGAAGCTAACAACTTCCATAAATGCTTCTAGCCAAAGAGATTGTTATTGAAATGGCCAATTGGTGCTCATAGGTTTTCATCTAGATCATTCTTACTGTGTCAGAATTTAAAAGTGTGTGTGTGTGTGTGTGTGTGTGTGTGTGTGTAGCTTTGTTTAAAAAAGCAGTTATGAATTTGGCCTATTTGAAAACTATGAGGTAATTAAAATAGAGATAAGAATTTATTAAATAGGAAGTGATCTACAGTAAATTTCAAATGTGGTATATTGAAACTTGTTCTTTGTTGAGCATTTTATTAGAAATTTAAAAAATAATTATGTTTAGCACATTTTTAATCTGCTGTGCTTGGAAGGAAAGATTTTAGTGCTTAGTTTCTCACTGTTCTTGAGATCATAGAATTTTTTTTAACTTTCATACAGATAAAGATTCGTAGATTGATTTACTCATGGTAAAGTTAATAGGCCTTTGACTGTCATTTTCTAAATTTTTAATTGGCCTTAAAATTTGCTATAAGAAAATTACTTTTATTTTAAAATTGTAGTCAGCAGTGCTTGGTTGAGTAATATTGAAGGGAATAGGAAAAAATTGATTTTTATTTTTTAATTCAAGTATAATTAACAGTGTTATATTAGTTTTGGGAGTACAATATGATGATTCAGCAATTCTATACATTACTCAGTGCTCATCATGACAAGTGTTCTCTTAACCCTTCACCTATTTCACTCATTCCCCACTCCCCCCCCCAACCACCAGTTTCTTCTGTATATTTAAACATCTGTTTTGAAAAAATGAATTTTTAAACATTAGCTTGAGAGCGTTTTCTGGTTGGTGCTTAATTTAAAATTAATATTTTTTCAGGTGGTAGTTCTTTATGGAGAAACGTTTTCAGAAATGATATAAAGAATTGTATTCTACTTCTGTCTGTGATTTCTTAGTTTAAGTGTAGCAAACCTGGAGCTCAAACATCTGTTTGAAATTGGCAGCTTTAATTTGAAAAATGGCCCTACCTTTCTTGGCAAATGAAGGTTAATTTAGAGGTTTCTCAACCTTTTTGATAGAGCTTTGAGTCCTTTAGTAGAGAGGGATTGGATGCTAGTATAGGTCCAACAGGCAGAGAGGTTAGGAATAAATAATTGTTTCCACTAAAGTACAGTTTGACCTCTCTTCCACCCTCCTCCACTGTTTGCACTTTTACTTGAAATAACTAAGAAATATATTGAAAGTTAAAGTTTGGTTTAGGATTTGTTTCAAACTTCCTCGATCTTGAAAAATTTAGGATTTGTTTTGAACATCAATCTAACATGCCTTGAGTATCAATCTAAGATGACTTATGAGAAGTAGTCAGATGTCCATGCTTATGTCTCCTAACTGTCTTATATACCATTAACCCCAAGATCATGTTTTCTAATTAAAATCTTTGGTGGAAATGGGAGTTCATTTGAAGTTGCTTGGTTCCTGGCACTGACAAAGGACTCCTAAAGATAATTACAAATAACTGACAGGCACTTACTAGGTATTGACTATGTGCTGGGTACTAGGGATAAGATAAAAGGATAAGTCCTAGACTCTGGTTTTGAGGATTTATAGTCCAGGTAGAAGACAAAATATATTATTATAAAGCCCTGCAATATATAATTAAGTGTTAAGTTGTGTATGTCCTGGGTGGGAGCTGAGCTAAACTTATAGCAGCAGGTTATCATAGGCCAAAACTAGCATAAACAGCTTAGTTATGAGTGATTATTCTTGTGACTTGCATGCTTCTTTCTAGGAGTTTGCCAGATTGGTTTTATCACATTTTCAATATGTTTTTGAGGGCTTTCAGGAGAAATGCTGCATCTGAACCTTTTTTGCTTTGTCTTTTAATCATTAAAATATAGTTTGTCATTTATTCTGAAGTGAAATTGAACTTACAGCTATTAAACATGGCTAAGATAGCTATGGGCCTGGGACTACATTTAAAGACTGTGATAAAGCTTTCTTCATCTACGCTTGCTTTCCTGATATGTTTCTAATGGCAGCTAAAATACAGAATTGTTTTTAGTGGCTGTTTTTCTTACGGAGGGATGTCTGCTATGGTTCTCTCTCTTTTGTAGTGGCAGTGTTGGTGAATACCCAAGTGTCTTGTGAAAAGACTTTTTCACAAAGTCTTTTCACAGGAAAATTTAACTGGGACAGTTCAATCTGCTATAACTTTGGGTAAATAAGGAAAACCAAAAGGCCATTTCCTTAGCTCTCCATAATCTCTTATATGTCATTTGTTTTAGAATACTGTTGAAGATGTTCATTTTATTCTAGTAAGCCCTGTATGATAAAGTCTTAGTAACTTTTGTGATCATGTTTTTCCCCTTGTAGCTTACATTTCTTCTGAGTGCTTCTCAATGTATCCTTTAATAGAGAACCCAAGTGTGCTTTTGTAAACTTTTCTCTAGTACATCAACCTTAGATTACTGACTTGAAAAAATTTCAACATACTGCCTATCTCTTAAGTTTGCCTAAAAACCGATATAGGAGGTTGACATGGATTTTATGCCATTACAAAAAGTCTGTTTTCCATAGCATTCTTTATTTCTAATACTTTTATCCCAAAGTAATTAGAACAATGTTAACCCTTTAAACTAATATAAAATTAAGTGAGAAAATTTGGGTTTTCTAATTTGGAAATGCAATAGCTAAATTAGAATAAGGAAGAAATCTAGAAAAAAAATTTAAGATTTTATTTATTCATTTGAGAGAGAGAGAGCACAAGCAGGGGAAGAGGCAGAGGGAGAAGCAGACTCACCACTGAACTAGGAGCCTGACATGGGGCTTGATCCTAGGACCTGCAGATCAGATCTGAGCCTAAGGCAGCTGCTTAACCGACTGAGACACCCAGGTGCTCCAGAAATCTAGAAATTAAGAAAGGGTATACTAAGATTTGTTTCACTAAAATCATAATGACTAGAATTAGGAAGTCTAGTCCCTTGAAGCTTAAAAGAGGGATTTTTGGATTTAAAAAATAAAATGGACAGTCCTGCTTTACACAGGGAAATCCTTTTAGGGATTTATTACCCTAATAAAAAATGGAAATAAAATCAAACCACTTTAGATCAGTCCTTTAATAAAACATTGCAACTGGGATTTAGTATGTTTGTTTTATGTTATATATTATATATATATATTTATATATATTATTTGAGGGCATTTTTCTGGATATATATACACATACACACACACACACACACACACAACTATATATATGTAGTCATGGAGGGCAACCATCATAGTTTTCCTGAGCCATCTGTTGGTATCACTGACAAAAATGTACTGTTTGGTATTTGGATCATTGGTGTAACCAATTATGACATTTTTCTCTAGGGTTGTAATGTCTGTATGGTTTTTCTATCTTGATTCACTTTATTCCAGTCTGATTCACAATTATTCCTTTACAGAACAGCTTGTATTTGGCATAAGTGTAAAAAAAAAAAAAAAATCCAGCCTTTTCTAAATAAGGTTCTTTTTCAATTGGAAATTCCGTCTTTGTAGTTAAAACATTTGTAAACATAATACAATTTAGATAGAGCCGAATAACTTTGCAAAATTGCTATTTTTGTAATGCAGGAGACTTTTCCTAAAGAGCAATTTAGTGATACTGGGCTCCCAGAACTCCCTTGAAAGCAGTTGGAATTTACTGCTGTATGTATTGGGTCAGATGACGGAGCAAACATGCATCTGCTGGCTTGCAGTGTTCTGGAAATATTGGTGTGCTTAGAAGAAAATACTGACTATGTTTGGGTGTTATTTTTCATCATTTCAAAGGATCCTTTATGTATCTTTTGTCTCCTAAGATTAGAGACATTGGTGATCCTAGAGATATTTCAGGACTTTCATCCTGTTACATCTCTAATATCTGAAAGGAAATATAGCCAAGTTGGGCAAATTTATCCTCCAAATTCTATCACCTTCTTTGGTTGGAGCAACAGTTTTTGTGCTCTCATTGGAATATACTTAAGCGAGCCATATAGTCTGCCCTGCTGAAAAGCTTTGATTTTGATTGGCAGTGGTAAGAAACTGGAGCATGTTTCCTCAGCCTGGCTTTTTCTCTCAGATTCATAGAACAGTAAAGATTTGTTCTGGAATCAAGGTGTAATGGCACTTGTGCAGCAGTCCTTCTTGGAGAGAAAGCTGTATTAGTATTGAGTTAAGTAAGGCTGGAATCATAGAAAATAAATATTGGATCTCTGATTCTTCTCTCATTTAATTTTTTTCCTCGGCTTTTGCAGAAAAGAGTCAAACTAAGATTTAGACAGGGATAGAAACAAGTCATAAATTTGAACCCAGTTTTTTTACTGATTAAAGTTTATCTTTTAGAAGATTATTGCAATTGTTTTTACTCTGTCGAATACCTTTTCCTTTTCAGAAGGTTCTTAAAAAGTAAAGTTCATATTCTACCTGCCTAAAAATGCTCAATGCCTTAATACACCATTGAAAAAATTTCTCTTTTATTAGAAGAGAGCATGCCCAGGATTGGAGCTTGATGTTATGCAAAGCTGCCTCCAAAAGTACCTTTCAAACACTATACTTCAGTTGGACTCTTTATGGTCATAAAAAAAATGTGTTACAGTATAATGAAAGAGAAAGATCAGAAGGGTTATGTAACTTTGAAATAAAGATAAACCAAAACATTAATTCTCTGTCATCGTCAGGACTGTGGCATGTTTAAAATTATATGAGTCTTATGTTTTTAGAGTCTCAATTCCCAATGAATACCTCAGGATTATTTCTATTTTTTTAAAAATTACACATTGGTCAATAATTGCTCTTTGTTACCCTTTTCCTGCCCCAAATTTTCCTCCCTCAAACAAAATAAAACAAAAAGCAAACAACCCTGCATTTCGATTTCAGGGAAATTTTTCTAAAATGGGACTTTAAAAATAATCCCTGGCTAACTTGACTGAATTAGCAGATGTCCAGCAATGCCAAACCATTTGCCCTCTGCCAATAGTAAGCATGGTCACCACTTTTAATCATTTAGCTTCCTAGTTCAGGTTACTCATATTCAGTACAAATTGTGAATATTCATTTTCCAGAGATGTGTTAATTCTTAGGCCGGAGTGTTCCTTTTCCGTTTAATAAAATGTGTCTTTCCTCCGGAGTACACCCCCTTAAAACGAACTGTTATATTAATCACATCTTATTAGTGGGGCCATGTTTAAAAGCATTATGCTATTCTCATTTTATACTTCTAAATGAACATTTACATTCCAAAGCTTTCTTCAAGTGTGTTGTTTGTGCTGTGTAGGATCATTGTTTTATTAAAGATCAGTAACAATATTTCTTCATTTTCCTCTACCATCCTGGGCTATAATTTGATTTAATAAAAGAGCTGCACTGGGCTGTGGGTGAGAGTGGGGCTCTGAGTGTTAGACTCACACTTTTACAGAAGAATAGACTAATGCTTGTTGTGTCCATTTTGTCTATAAAACTAGGGCAGTGTCTTACAGAACGTTATCACTGTGTCTCAAATCTGACTTGCCAGCACGTAGGAAGTTTGTTTTGGTTTCAAAATGTACTTTACCCCATGGTGGCTGGCAGGGTACAATACTATTGACATCACTGTGTTTCAAATAGAAAATTAACAAGTAGCTACTGTTGTGATTGCAGATTGCCTTCCCAGTCCCTGTGAGAGAATGCTTTTTCTTTGGACAGCAACACTTCTCAGCCCCTTGGTACCATTAAATCAGCCAATGGGGGCTGCCAGAAGAGGGATGAACACTAACAAAAAGCTGAAGAATAGGAAAACTGTTAATAATGCAAAAATCTTTAATCACTTTCCAAATTGATGTGAAAGATAAATAATTGTTAAAAATTTCTTTCCCACCCACAGCTAAGTTTTGACAGTAGGCCAGGTTCAGAGCCTGATCTCTCCAGAGAGGAGTATCCTTTCCCTCCACCCAAACCCCTGGAGAGTTGCCAAAGGAAAATAAGCTATTTTGTATTTAGAACAAATTGCCACTGTTTTCTCCAGTGATGTAGCCCTATTTCCCAGACTTTGAAACTTGGAATACAGAAAGTTCTTGTGTGACCAAAGAAGAAATATGGTGAATGAATGATCAAGTTTTTTTTTTTTTAAACCAAGTACTCATAAACAGATAAGAGAGGGGATGAGATATATGCAGGGAAGCTAAATTTAGCATAGAATGGACGTCAAGTGAACAATTTCTGTTAAATCACTTTGGAAGTTAAGTTCTTTGTGGGGGTTTTCAGTGAAGAACATATGCCTCTGGAACCAGACTTTAATTATTTTTTTCAAATTATTTTTTCCAAAAGTCAAGTTTTCCTTAGAGATGAACGCAGGACAGTTCAAAAAATTGTTTATGTGTTCTGCACTAGAGGCTTCAACTGATCAGCAGTCCTGTGATCTTTAAAACTGTGCAGATTCTAGTTTCTCATGTTATCAGATGGGATAAAAACTGTTCATTTAATTTTTTTTTCTCTCTTGCATTGTAGAGTATTTTCTTTTGTATTGTCCTCTTTCATACCTGGGTTTTCTTAGCTGTGTCTTTTCAATTTTTTCTTAGTAATTGCCTTCCTTCCATTATACTTATTGTTATTATTTCTTGAACAGCTGGAACAGAGGCCAGAATTAATTCAAATTTTTTACTTGCTAGGATGCTTATTAATAAGGTTAGGAAGTTGAAATTGGTGACCAAAAAATTAGATTAAAAAAAAATCTTTGAATTTCCTGTGAATTTCATTTGACATTGTTGTCTTAGTCCTCCATCACTGTAAATACTTGAATAAATCAGTCTAATGGCTGCAATTCTCAATCCTCTGCTTCACTACTAAAAGAGATGTCAACACTAATCAAGAGTGAGGTTGGAGATTGTCAGTTACTCTATATGTAGTCAGTCATCTTTGGTGGTAACCCTAGCTGCACACACAAATTCCCAGTGTACAGTTCTGGCATCCATAAGCCGTTCTTTCATGAATGTTCGCCCCAGTATTGTTACCTCGACTTTGGTGAGTTTGAGAGTCCCAGAAATATCCACTAGAAATTATGTTACATCCCCCCTCTCCACTGTGTGTCAGTTATTCTGTTTGTTACTAGAAAAACTGAAATGACTAAAAGTATGGATTCAGTCTTATGTAGAAAGTAACTAAAATACAATGTGATTAGTGTGAAAATCAAGTATTAATTTTCTGAGGAAGGGCTATAGCAATAAAGGCATCATAGAAGAAACAGTAGTTTGGCTGTGGGATGATAAATGAGTTAGATGCTCACTCGGTAGACAGTGGAGAGGAGGACATTCCAGGGAGAGAAGTGGGTAAATATAAAAGCACATTTGGTTTGTGGAAGGGGTTTGCAAGGGTATGCATAATGGGAAGTGAGGCAAGAAAGGTGGTAGGCAGAAGGCCAAATTATAACATCTTCAAACATAAAAGATACTGCTGGCATCCTTTTTTTTTTTTTAAGATTTTATTTTTATTTATTTCACAGAAGGAGAGAGATCACAAGGAGGCAGAGAAGCAGGCAGAGAGAGGGGGAAGCAGGCTCCCCGCTGAGCAGGGAGCCCGATACGGGCCTCCATCCCAGGACCCTGAGATCATGACCTGAGCCGAAAGCAGAGGCTTTAACCCACTGAGGCATCTTTTAAAATTTTTACAGCAGCTAGTTCAGTGGCATAATAAGGTGCAGCTCATTGTTTACTGATGATCATTGCTGTTGACTGAATGGCATTTCATCCTCTTCATATCTCTGAGATGTAAAGACTAAATAAAATTTCAGCCTACCTGGAATCTGTGCAGTTTGAGAAAGAATATACCATTTTTTGTCATCATCAATTTATTGAGTATTCACGTCTCTCACCATCTCTTCTCCCTGACTCCACTTTCCCTCCTTCACTAAAGCTTTGAAAAACATAATCCCAATTAAGATTCAGAAATGATGTTCTGAATTCTAAAGCTCTATAGTGATCTGTAGTAATTTGCTCTAGTAGTTTGAACAGATTCCTGGCGGTCTTGGGATGTGGTATACAATTGTGCAAGATTTATTTGAAGTCTTTTTTTTTTTTGCCTTAAAAGTATACTTTGCATTATTTGTGCTTTCATATAAAATAGCATTTTCTTCCAAATTTTTGAGGAAAAGTATGATTTCCCGAAGGCATACTACTGTATATTTAACCTTCTGGCTGTAAATATTCTCTGGCTTTCTAACCTGAGATTTTATTGGGAGACAGTGATTTTCTTCTGAAAGTGAGTAAAGTGTATCTCAACTTTAATTGATTTTATTTAATTGTATATAGATGAGCCCTTCAGTGCAAAGGTGGACGATGTGACTATAGAATAATTTACATTATTATAATATTATATAGTATATATAATTGATATAATTTACAGTTTCATTATAACACTTGTTGATATTTCTATCTGGTTCCTTTACAAGATATCAATTAAATTACAAGGAATATTAATGAAAGCAGCTTTTTTTTTTAAATGAGAAGTTTGTCCTAGCTGTTCCGAGTTTTTGTTTTGTTGTCATCAAATCCCATGACACCACAGTCAGCTTGATGCTAGGGAAATGCCGTTTATCACCATTTACCAAGTTACTACCTGACAGTTAATAGCTTGTTTATTTTTTCTGATGCAGATAATATGTAAGTTATAAGTGAAACATGTATTTAGCACATGCTGTTGCATGGGAATAGCTTGTCTAAGTTTTCTTATTTCACAAACAATAAGCTGGACAGCAAAAAATGATCATATTTGTTTTCATAAATAAGATCCATGAGTAGCATGGATGTGCTTGATGTCTGGATTCATTTTTAATGTCATTTTTCATAAGAAGAGGTAGGCATATATTTTTTATGTACCTTTAGAGATTTTCAGAAGATTCTCAACACATTAAATATTAGAGAAACATCGAAATAAGAATGTGTAGGATAAGCAGCTAATTGCTGTCACGTGCAGAAGTCTTGTGTAGGGAGTTAGGAAACCTGGCCACAAGCCACAGCAGCTTTGAAGAATGTGGCTCAAGGGAGGACTCTCAGTCCATTGCGTAACATTAAGCAGAGAGGAAAGTACAAGTACTGTCCCTATCACTTGACTTGTTTTCCATTTTGATTTAGTTCCTTGGCAAAGTCTTGATATCCTGTAGTGGAGGAATGAAAGACAAGCAAGTTCCAATGAAGGACCATGCCTCTAAGGGCATCAGCCAGTGAGTGGATGGTTTGTGAGGCCGGGCAGGTGTTAAATTTCATATTGTTGTTGGGCAGCAGGATTAGAGTTTCAAGAGACAACTTGAAAAACATCATCCTATGGTACTTGCAATTTTTTTCTGAAAGGGAATTCTTTCCTCTCTCCTCCCTCAACACTGTGTGCTGCTTGTGGTTGATATACCTATGCTTTAAAATATCACAGCTACTAGGAGGGGCCATTTTATAGCAAAATCATTTCCCCTCATGTTCTGTGATATTTCAGTTTGGCAGTAGAGTTTACAAGGTTTGAAATCAAAAGCAGCGTTGGTTCCTTCGGGGAAAAATGATCCCAATCTACCAAAATAAAAGCCAAACAGACTCTTAATTGTTCCTTTTCCCACAAGGGGCTTGCCCTTTTTTGAAGGTGTGGGTTAGTTTGATAGGACCTTCTCTCCAACAAGGTTAGTTATTGGAAATTGCCTCTTCCCCTGGGTAAAACCCACTTTTAAATCTATTTTAAAACAGACCTCAGAGTGTCTTTGAAAATAAAAGTGCTTGGTATCTCTCATTCTCTTGCCCCCCCTCCCTCTCAGCAAGGAGATTCCAGTTTTCTCACAGGGCACCCCTGCTGCAGTATCTAATCATCATGCTAAATTAGGAAAGATTTACATTTTATGTTTTTATTGAGCTCTTCATGTGTTGTGAAAAGTTAAATAAATGCTAACCAGGGGGCTAAATTTTTTTCTCATTTTCCATCAAGTCTCGTTCAAACATTTTACAATGTCAGGTTTTTCTTTTGGTTGTTAAGTTAGGTGTTCATCAGAACATTCATAACATCAGCCTTAACTTTCCCCAACCTTTTTTTTTTTTAATTTTTAATTTTAAAGATTTATTTATTTTAGAGAGCGCACATGGGCGTGAGCAGGGGAGGGGCAGAGGGAGAGGGAGAGAAAGAATCTCCAGCAGATTCCTCACTGAGCAGAGCCTAACATGGGGCTCGATCTCACAACCCTGAGATTATGACCTGAGCGAAAATCAAGAGTCAGATGCTCAACCGAACCCCCCAGCCCCCCCCACCCCCAGTCTTCTTAACCTGCTTCGACTAAAGGTGCAGGACTGTGCCATTCATGAATCCTTGTTTTCTCTGTCCGCTCTTCCACTCCTTGGAGATTTGAAAAATATCATTTTATGCTGCTTGTAAATTTTTTCTCAGTGTGTAAGGATTTTCAAATCAAACCAATGCTGTTGGTTTTTTGGTTTTGTTTTGTTTTCCTCTTGTCCTCTTTTCTTCCTCCAGTGTCTTACGGTCCATGATTCGGCAACCCCATACGGGAGGCTCCTGAGCCACCGGTCATATGAGAATGAAGGCAAGAAAAGAAAGGACCAGATGGCATCAAAAGATATGCCTTTCTAGGTCGTTGGTGGTTAAGCTTGCAATCTGGTCACCAGCAGGGAAACCATGGGGGAAAGGGTGGAGAGCAGCACAGCCCATTGTAAGGGAAGAAGAATTCTGCCATACAGTGTGTTTCAGTAATCTGCTGGGGCGAAAAAAGTTACACATCAAGGTGAATGAATTTTCTGGTTAGACTTCCCAGTTTATCGTCACGGGGTATCACATTGCTCTTGGAAGGGTGAATTTACCTAAAACTGGCATGATAAGCACATTTGGAAAACTGCGTGCAGTATTTGGAGGGCAGCTTTGAAAAATGTGGCTCCCACTTGGTCAGTTGCTGTCCTTCAAGTGCCATTAACCTTTTGTTACTCTCTTCTCCAAATGCCTGATTCTCTTACAAGTATAAAAACTGGAGGGAATGACATTTGGCTCTCACAGAGAGACCTTCCCCCACAGGAGAGCAAAGGACATCATTTACCATTCATTCTTCATAATGAATGGTAACTATTTTATGAACTCTTACCTATTTTAGAAGATTGTATTTATAAAACATGGAAAATGGCATCACTGGTCTTTGTGAGACATGATAACTCAGGGCATGGTTTTTTAAGCTGTAACTTGGAGCACGTTTATAATTACTTGACTGAAAAAATGTTCAATAGTGGCTAATAAAAAATATTTTAGAGGGCAGTCTGCCTTCGCTGTTCCTCTCACCATCTTACACGTGGACTCCCTTGGCTTGGGCAGATTCTGATTTGTCAGTGCTATTGCAGACCACCAGACTGCTGAACTTGGCTGATACTTCCTTACAGAATTCCAGCTTAGTTGTTTTCCCCTGAAAGAAAAAAGTAACTTGATTTCAATATATGAACTTGAGTCCTGTACTCTTTTAATTGCCTTGAAAAGCCTTGCTTTTTCATAGACAAATTCAGTATCCTTCAAGTCCAAAGTCAAGTTTCAGCTTCTCCTACACGTGTGCTTTCTGCAGTTACAGTCTCCCCTTTTATTCAGATTCTTTTGCCCTTGATTTCTGTCTGACTCACTTCATTATGAACCAAATGAAACCAAATAATATATTTCATTTTGTAGTGTAGGTTATAAACTCTTAAAGTTCACATTTCTTTTTTTACTTCCAGCACTCAAGCACATGTGTGGAATATTGCTGAATACACAAAGTCATGTAGTAAATATATATCTCAATGATAAGAAGAAAGAGAAAAAAACATAAACATTTTAATATGATGTTAGTTGATTTCTACCTAGATTTTAATATGACTTAGATCTCACAAAACAGAAAACTGAAGCACCCATTTTTTCCTTGATGTAAAACTCTAGTAAGGAGTCATCGTGAAGTTTCTTAAACTCAATGTGAAAGATATTTCCTGTATATACACTGAATTTCTGGGGTTAAGTAAACAAAATTAACAAGTTACTCTTATGGCAGCATACATGTTAACTTTACTAGTTAGTTGCTCTATTAACTTTTTTAGATGACTGAATTCAGAGCCCCCTGGGAAGCCTCTCGTTCTTAGCAAGACAGCCACCAGTCTTTCTCTCCATCCTCCAGTCGTATCATAGGAGTGCAGTTGTTAGTCATCTGTGCTATAATAATTCTAATGAAGAGTTTAAAGACACTTTTTACTATGGATTTTTTTGTTTTTTTGTTTTTTTTGTTTTTTTGTTTTTTTTTTAAAGATTTTATTTATTCATTTGACGCAGAGAGAGAGATCACAAGTAGGCAGAGAGGCAGGCAGAGAGAGAGGAGGAAGCAGACTCCCCACTGAGCAGAGAGCCTGATGTGGGCCTCGATCCCAGGACCCTGGGATCATGACCTGAGCCGAAGGCAGCGGCTTTAACCCACTGAGCCAGCCAGGCGCCCTTGTTTTGTTTTTTGTTATTTTAGTCTGCTCAGCAAAAGCACTTAGTGATCATGTGAGTCCTCACTCAAGAGGTTTTCCTGTTAAAAATGAGAATTTTACTAAAGGTTCTTTGACTTGGGGTAGCACAGCAGGGGGAAGCACAATGATTTTTTTTTTTTTAATGATTTTTATTTATTTATTTGACACACAGAGAGAGATTACAAGTAGGCAGAGAGGCAGGCAGAGAGACAGGGAGAGGAGGAAGCAGGCTCCCCGCTGAGCAGAGAGCCCGACGCGGGCCTCGATCCCAGGATGCTGAGATCATGACCTGAGCCGAAAGCAGAGGCTTTAACCCACTGAGCCACCCAGGCGCCCAGCACAATGATTTTAAAATTGTTAAGTCTCATTAAGGGGAATCCACTGATAAAACCATTAAGGGGAATCCACTGATACACCTTTAATTTGGGGGAAAATTTTAAATTCCTTTATCTACATCAGATATGTCAGATTTCAGCCAGGCGCCAACTCTTAGATTTGAGTTACTGAACTCGATGAAGAGATTTGGAATGGATATACTAAAGGACCCTTCACTATAGCTGGGGTAGTGGGTGCTGGAAGAATTTTGAAAGTTCATTACCAAACCTCTGACCTCACTACCCTTAATCATCCTTGCTTGTCAGTGACATAATTGGTTGCTTATTGTCTTCTCCTCCCCCTCTTTCAGATTGCTAGCATTTGAGAATTTCACTTATTATTTCTTGTGTATTAAGACCAAGAAAACATAGTGTGGTGGGTGAACTCATAAAATCATTTTGGCCCTCATTGAGAGGATGATGTGTTTTGTTCCTGGTGCAAATGAAACAGTTGCTAAATAGTCAGTTATAACTCTTTAAGGAATAAGGATAAACTGTGAACACATTTGTGGGTTTTCTTTTCAAATATACTATTAATTGCTGAATTATGTTATGCCTATGAAGCAAAGAACCAAAGATGTGGACTTGCATTGTTTTAGTATACAGTTATGTACCCAGAATGCTCATCATGGTGATCATAGTACCTTTAGGATACAGGGAAGGTAAATCCGTGAAATTCTGTGCTAGCATTTTCAATAGAAAATTTCTGTAAGTTGCCCATAGGATTGGTGTATTAAAAAATGCAATAATTTTTGTAAAGAATTTTGTCAGGGCACCTGGGTGGCTCAGTTGGTTGTGTCTGCCTTCAGCTCAGGTCATGATCCCAGGGTCCTGGGATCAAGCCCCACGTTGGACTCCTGCTCAGCAGGAAAACTGCTTCTCCCTCCCCCTCTGCCCCTCCCCCTGCTCATGCTCTCTCTCAAGTAAATAAATAAAAATCTTTAAAAAAAAAAGAATTTTGTTACCTGGCTTTTTCCCATGTGCAGAAAATTGGAGGTAGGATAGTGAGAGAGAGGGAGAGAAATAAAAATTTAAAACTTGGGCGCCTGGGTGGCTCAGTGGGTTAAAGCCTCTGCCTTCGGCTCAGGTCATGATCTCAGGATCCTGGGATCGAGGCCGCATCGGGCTCTCTGCTCAGCAGGGAGCCTGCTTCCTCCTCTCCCTGTCTCTCTGCCTGCCTCTCTGCCTACTTGTAATTTCTCTCTCTCTCTCTGTGTCAAATAAATAAATAAAATCTTTAAAAAAAAATTTAAAACTAATGAGCTGGGGGCACCTGGGTGGCTCAGTGGGTTAAAGCCTCTGCCTTCGGCTCAGGTCATGATGCCAGGGTCCTGGGATCGAGGCCCGCATTAGGCTCTCTGCTCAGCGGGGAGCCTGCCTCCTCCTCTCTCTCTGCCTGCCTCTCTGCCTACTTGTGATCTCTCTTTCTCTGTCAAATAAAAATAAAAATCTTTTTAAAAAAATTTAAAAAATAATAAAACTAATGAGCTGGTACACTGAGATGTTAGGAAGCAGGGGACTATTCTATGGGTTGTTGTTTCAGTGG
Organism: Ailurus styani; assembly: GCA_002007465.1. Lineage (NCBI taxonomy): Eukaryota > Metazoa > Chordata > Mammalia > Carnivora > Ailuridae > Ailurus > Ailurus styani. The sequence goes on along the minus strand of LNAC01000201.1, from coordinate 1,744,185 downwards.
CTGAAATTGACCACAGAGACATATATTTTGCCTAACCCTGTCCTAGCCAGTCATACAGTTTTGCTCTTTCTAATGTGTTGAATCACAAGAAGTTGCCATTTTTATAAATGAGAATTGTATATCAGAATTTTTCCATGGTTTAACCTAATACATAGTAACATGTAACACTGTCGGATGACTACAGTTGTTGAGAGAGGTGGGTGTGGGTGTGTGTAAAAGATGGGAGGGAAGAAATGGAAATTCCTGAGCATTTTATACCCCCTGGGGATACTCCAGCTGAAAACTGCTACTCTAGCCTGTGGTTCTAGGCATTCAAAATCAAATACAATTAATTGCCCTGGTATGCTTTCCTACTTCTGCATTACAGTTGGAGACAGTTTATGGGGTGGCTTAAAAATTAAATCATCTCTGACAGAGATTATCATTGGGGATAGTAATCTGAAGTGACCCTGTCTGCAGAGTACAAAAGAAATGGTAGAGACCAAAAACCAGTAGGCATACCTTATACTTGCACATCCTTTGAAACTGAAGGGTTAGGGGTGTAACATGGATATAGACTAAATAATCTGTGAATTATTATTTGTCTTAAAATAGGTTTTAGGATGTTTCTAGTGCAATATTTAGGCTGTGCTGATTTGATTTTTGTTGTGTTTTTGTAGACGAGCTCATCTGCGCCTGTGTTTAGAACGCTTAAAAGTTCTGATTCCACTAGGACCAGATTGTACCAGGCACACAACACTTGGTTTGCTTAACAAAGCCAAAGCACACATCAAGGTGAGAATTTCTTTCATATTTGTACACGATTGTCTCAGCCCTTGTTTCATTATAAGGAATGATTCCTATTCATAAACATCAGCTAGCTTACTGTGCCCTCCTTAATAACTGACCTCAAGAGCAATCTTTCTGAAAACTTATCAGCTAATCTGATGGGAGCAACATAACCTGATTAAACTAAATTGTTTTGACAGCATGGCCATTTGAGGAGCTGGGTATACTAGGAAAATAACAATTACTCTGCTGATCGGCAGAAGGAAGGCAGTTGTGCCCTCTGGTGGAGATGACATTATTTGGCTGTGTCCCTCGGTATTTTTCCATTGACCTGCAGCACAGAGCAAGTTTCTCTTTCATGGAGATAACTTCACAGACTGCGAATTCCATACTGTTATAGCAATGTAGCATTCATTATGCACATACACACACACAAAAGTGAAGAACTATTTTTGATATTTAAAAATACGTATTTATGTATGTTTTTATATACAGACACACATATACACTTGTCTATTTATTTATGTTTTATTTATGTTTATGTTTCTCTGCCGAAGTCTTTTAAGATGTTAGGTAAAAATGAATTTTATTGTTTGTACTGGACTGTACACAAGTATCATTTTATCATTTTAGAAACTTGAAGAAGCTGAAAGGAAGAGCCAGCACCAGCTAGAGAACTTGGAACGAGAACAGAGATTTTTAAAGCGGCGACTGGAACAGCTGCAGGGTCCTCAGGAGATGGAACGAATACGAATGGACAGCATTGGATCAACTATTTCTTCAGATCGTTCTGATTCAGAGCGAGGTAGGCAGTTTGCTTCTTTTCTAATGAAATACTAATCATCCCTGTATCTAAATTTAGGCAGGGTAAGTTGGAAAGCACTGTATTTGCTTTCTTCTCTTTAGCCAATACTGCACCATTCTGGATTTTGTGCAATCACAACATTGTCTAGCAATGCTCTAATGAACTATAGAACTTTTTTTTCTTTGTTATGTAGGTATATATTTTTAACTTTCTACTTTGAAACAATTTTTTTAAAGATTTTTTTTATTTATTTGAGAGAGAGACAAAGAGAGTGACAGAGAATATGAGCCATGAGGAGAAGGAGAAGCAGACTCCCCCCTGAGCAGGGAGCCCAGTGCGGGGCTCAGTCCCACCACCCTGGGATCATGACCTGAGCCAAAGGCAGATGCATGACCGACTGAGCCACCCAGGCACCCCTCTACTTTGAAACAATTTTAAACTTACAGGAAAGTTGTGTCATCTGTAGAAAATTGTAGAGTTCTCATATACTCTTCACCCAGGTTTCCCTACTGTTAACATCTTTTGTAGACATAATACAATTACTGCAACCAGAAAATTAACATTCATGTAATATTATTAATCTATAGACCTTACTCAAATTTCACCAGTTTTCCCACTGATGTCCTTTTTCTGACCTAGGATCCAGTGCAGGATCCAGCATTGCATTAGGTAGTTCCTTAGTCTCTATGACCATGACACTTTTGAAGAGTATTGGCCAGTTATTTTATATAGTGTCTCTTAAGTGCCTGATGTTTTCCCATTATTAAGTTGAGGTTATACATTTGGGGGGAAGAAATATCACAGTAGTGATGTTGTGCTCTTCTCAATTCATTGTATTAGGAAGATACATGATGTTGATATGTTTTGTAACTGGTCGTGTTAATTTTTATGCCTGTATTTTGAAGTAACACACCCTTCATTTCTCTTTCCATCTGTCCCAGAACATTAGTCTTTGGCAGAATGAAAGACCAAGAATAAACCAAAAATTTTGTTTGAATTTTACTGATCTGTTCATCTAAAGCTCTCACCACATCAGGTCTCACAACACAATAGAAGTGATCCCAGAGGTGAATTCTTACGATTTTAAGCTTTATAATAGGGAAAATAGAGCTCATGAGATCTTGAGAATTCTAAAACAAAAAAGGAATTGTTGGACGCCTGGGTGGCTCAGTGGGTTAAAGCCTCTGCCTTCGGCTCAGGTCATGATCTCAGGATCCTGGGATCGAGGCCCGCATCGGACTCCCTGCTCGGCAGGGAGCCTGCTTCCTCCTCTCTCTCTCTGCCTGCCTCTCTGCCTACTTGTAATCTCTCTTTCACTCTGTGTCAAATGAATAAATAAAAAATCTTAAAAAAAAAAAAAAGGAATTGTTTGTAAAATTTCTTTTGACTTTTTATTATGGAAATGTTCAAACACACAAAAGTAGAATAGAATATTGAATTCTCATGTACCTATCATTCAGTTTGAACAGCTGATAACATTCTGTCATTCTTGTTTCATTGATTCTCCACCCCCTTATCCTCACCGTTTTTCTGGAATGTTTTAAGTCAAATCCCAGATAACATCATTTTGTCCCTAAATACTTCAGTATGTATAGTTTTAATAAGTGGGCCTTAAAAAATAATCATAAAAAACTTTAAAAAACTTAAAAAATCAGAATGCTATTATATCCCACAAAACTAATAAAATAAGATAATCTTAACATCTAATACCATCAATTTCTGATAGATTTTCTCAAAGATGGCATTTCATCATTGGTGTGTTTGAATTAGAATCCAATGTCCATATTGCATTTGTTTGTGCCTTTGATGATACTTTTCATCTATAATAATATTCATTTTCCCATTTTTTTCTCCTCAGTGCCACTTATTAGTGTAGAAACAGAGTCATTTTGGGGCACCTGGGTGGCACAGTGGGTTGAGCGTCTGACTCTTCGTTTCAGCTCAGGTAGTGAAATCGAGCCCTCCCCTACATCAGGCTCTGTGCAGAGTCTGCTTGGGATTCTCTCTCCCTTTGTCCCTCTCCCCACCCCCTGCTCTCCCTTTCATATAAATAAATCTTTTAAAAAAAATGAGTGGAGTTATTTTTTTTTAAAGATTTTATTTATTCATTTGACACAGAGAGAAAGATTACAAGTAGGCAGAGAGGCAGGCAGAGAGAGAGGAGAGAGGAGGAAGCAGGCTCCCTGCTGAGCAGAGAGCCCGATGTGGGCCTCGATCCCAGGATCCTGGGATCATGACCTGAGCCAAAGGCAGCGGCTTTAACCCACTGAGCCACCCAGGCGCCCCTGGAGTCATTTTTTTTAATAGAACTTCCCACATTCTAGATTTGGCTGATTGAATCCACATGGCATCATTTAACGTATTCTTCTGTCCCTCTTATTCTCTGTAAACTGGTTGGTGGATCTAGTATCTTGATTAAGTTCAAGTTCTTTTTTTGAGGCAAGAAAATACTTCATAGTTGGTGCTGATACATTTATGCAAATGCTCAACCTTTCACTTAATAGTTTTAGCAATCATTAATGATGGTCCTCATTATTATTTTATTTGGTATTACAAATACTATTTTCTAATTCTGTCATTCTTTTTACATTTCTTAACTTTTGTTTATAAAGAACAACATTTCTTCATCAACTTTTTTGGTTACCCTGAAATCAATTCCATATAGGGAAGATGGGATAAATGCTTTTTAAGAATTTTTGTGGGGTTTTGTCAGTTTTCTGAATAATGAATTGGTGTCGTAGCAACCTCCAGAGGCAACAGGGTTTTTTTGTTTTGCTACTTGGTTTTATTATCTTACAAACTCATAGGTTTTCATGTTTTAGATGTGTTCCAATCCATTGTAGTCTTCTTTTTATTCTCTTTGATACTCAAATTTCCCATATTCCATAGAAGCATTTCAAATTGATTTTTGATCCCTTTTAACACAACCCTAGGAGTCCTTGGGTTGTTTTTGTTGTTGTTTTGCTGTGTAAGTTTGTTTTTATGTGGCAAAACAAAAGTTTTGCGAGAACAAAAGTTTACGAGAGGCAGCAGCAAGCATCTTGGGGACGGGGCGCCTGGGTGGCTCAGTGGGTTAAAGCGTCTGCCTTTGGTCGGCTCAGGTCATGATCTGAGGGTCCTGGGATCGAGCCCAGCATCGGCCTCTCTGCTCCGCAGGGAGCCTGCTTCCTCCTCTCTCACTGCCTGCCTCTCTGCCTACTTGTGATCTCTCTCTCTCTCTGTCAAATAAATAAATAAATCTTAAAAAAAAAAAGAAGAAGAACCTTGGGGACATGCTACATTTATGAATGACTGTGAGGTGTAGCAGGAATGACCCCAAATTAAGAGGCATACCTTGATCCTGGTCTTTCTTCTACTGGTTTGTAGCTATCTGACTTTTTCAGGTCTGCAGGCTTTAGCTACCCTTCCTGCTGTTAACTCGTCCTTGTACCCATCCAACCTCCAAATTTGAGAAAGAGTTTGTCTTCATCATTATAGTTCTCATTTTTTTTTAGTAGTCTCCCTGTGCTAGAACCTCTTTTCCTGTTCTTATCTAGAAGCCCTCTCTCCCAGTATTACAGGGGACTTTTAGTGATATCTCTAGTTCATTTGGCTAGAACAGTCTCTCATTTTACTTTGTTATGATTGAGTACAGCAAACTCTGTTGGATAGGGTATTTTGATTCTATTTCCTAATTGTAGGTTGGATTGGTATTCTGTGATACCGGGAAAGACCAAATAGCCTGTGAAGCATTATGGATGTAAAACAAATAGTTACGAATTCATAGGATTGTTTGTACAGCTTGTTTGGACAGATGCCTGCATTCTAGAAACAGATTTCTAAAACTTTTTGAAGCAACAAGCCTTTTTGAAAATTATACTCTTTGAAATAACTTGCTCTGTCTTCTTGGGCTCAGCAAGAATTCACTTTTCCTAAAGCAGTTGTGATCAGTGTGAACCCTTAGAGTCAGTGCCAAATATGAAACATCAGACTTTGAGCTTAAAAGAATTGAAGAATTTTCAGTTCATTCTAGCTGTTATGGGAGAGAATAGTTTTTCAACTGCCTTTTGTTTTTTAAAATGTATATTGTTTTTTATGTAGTATTGGTGATTGTATATGTAGTATTGAACAAACTGTTGATAGCTGGTCATATATGTATTTAGGCATTTTTTTTAAAGTCACATTTGATTTTGAAGTAAAATTAAATACCATCACTGAAATGCCTTTGCTATTATTTTTGCTATAGATTTCACTATAATCTAGAGACTTTTCAGGCTCACACCCTCATTTCAAGCTATATTTGATATAAGAAAATTAAATCGAATTGAAGACAAATCCCTCAGAGTTCACACTATAATGACTGGCTTAGTTTGGTTACTGAATAGTCAGAGGTCTTTATGATAAATCCTAGAAGTCTGTAGAACTGTCTGTAGAATGAGACTGCCAAAGGCAAGAAAAAATGGATAAATTTTCTAGTTCACCTATACTAAGTTGATGCTTTTTTCCCTCTTTAAGGCAACTCTGATTAATAAACAACACTGAGAATTAGTTTCTAGTTTAATGCAAAACAGATGTAGTTAAACCACTTGGGGTTGGGATTTTTTAATATTAAGCACTAATTCCTAAATAGGCCGAGTGCTTTTGGTGGGAGGTCCAGACGGACTGGCGTCAAAGGCTTTAGTAAACTTGCTGATTGAGACCACCACTGGATACCAGACATTCCCTTTTACAAAATGTATCTGTGTCTCTTCACCTTCAGTTACTTCTGTTCTCCAGAGATCACTGATAAGTTTGTATAATAATTATTTTACACTACCAAAATATAATCACTTTTTCTTATGCCCTTTTCTCATTAGTTTTTGAAAGTGCAGATTACTAATGTTCTTCCTTTTCTCTCTTTGGCAGAGGAGATTGAAGTGGATGTTGAAAGCACAGAGTTCTCCCATGGAGAAGTGGACAATATCAGTACCACCAGCATCAGTGACATTGATGACCACAGCAGCCTGCAGAGTATTGGGAGTGACGAGGGTTACTCCAGTGCCAGTGTCAAACTTTCGTTCACTTCCTAGAACCCAGCATGACATAACAGTGCAGGGCAAAATATTCACTGGGCCAATTCAATCCAAACAATCTCTTAAATTGGGTTCATGATGCAGTCTCCTCTTTAAAACTAAACTATACTTGAACAAAAGGGTCAAAAGACCTCTATTTAAGCAAATACTTAGCAGAAAGTGGGGCAGAGCCTCCCCAGCAGAACAAATACTCATAATATTCATATTTGAAAATCACAGTTTCTAATGGCAGCAGAAAACTTGGTGAAATTTTCTTGATTTAGTTGATTTGAAAGAGGACGGAGATCCTGTCCTCTTTTTCTTCTATAGTTTGCTCATAATACAATGAGTAGACACATTTAAGGATGGGGTTATGAACCCTTCCTGAGTTTATGGTCCTAAAAACAAAATCAAACCTATAATAATGAGAAGACAAGATAATCAGGCATTAACTTGGATAGCTAAAGAGCTATTAAAACTCAGCCTGGGACAGCTTATCATGAAGCCTGTGGATGATCAATTCTTGGAAAAAAAAAAAGCTCATTTCATGCTCTGCAAAAGGAGAGACTCCCATGAAGCCTTTTGAAAGGGATCATCATGCAGCTCAGCTTTCTGTTGGATTCCATGCTAAGCAAGCTAACCTTATCCTGCATTGTTATCAGTAGGGCACCCAACCGCCAACTCAATAGTCAGCCGCCCTTAGGCCCTTGGGCAGCACAGGGGCAGTCTGTGTATGACAGCCTCTACCACACAGGGCCTATGAATTCGGATTGAGGGGCCAGAAGGAAAAAGCTCTCCATGCCTCTGTGTCTGCGTGGGCCAGAAGAATTGTGCACGCAGATTAGCAGGCCAAGGTCTGAGCCACGGCAGCATTTTTATTTCAGATTTTGATAACTGTTTGTATGTGTTGAAAACCAAAATGACATCTTTTTAAAGCTTGTCCATAAAAAACATAGATGTCTTTTATAGTGGAAAAACACATGGGAAAAAATATCATCTATTTTGATGCAGCATTTGATAATGATAAAACACCTCACACCTCACTCTTTATAGTGCACAAAATGAATGAGGTCTGGGCTAGGTAGAAAAAAGGTCAATGCTGTTTTTATTTTCTTTTAGAATCATTACTTTTTACCAGCTTTTAACCATCTGATATCTATAGTAGACACGCTATAATACTTAACATAGTTAAGTTCGGCATTTGTCTCATTTTATTGTAAAGATTTGCTTCCATTTTCCTACAGGCAGTCTCTCTCCTTCCTCACAGTCCCACTGTGCAGGTGCTATTGTTGCTCTTACCAATATTTTCAGAAATGTTTTAAGTGAAATTTCTTTTCTAGCCTGCACTTTGATGTCATGTGTTCCCTTTGTCTTTCAAAATCCAAGGTGTTAGCCCTCACCCTCCCCTGCTCCTTTACCCCAGGAAGCCTTCTTGGACCCCTTATCCCTGGCTCTTTGGACTTTGTATACTTTGAATAATTTAACTACCCTTAATTACTTAAAAAAAAAAGCTTTATGATTTTCATAACTTATTGCTGATTTTAATGGGTTGTTAATTTCAGTCCTGTAGTTTTATTTTGTTTAGATAGGGCTGGGCAAGGAAAAAGAAAATAAAGACCACCATATTTAGCAGTGCAGTTGAGTTGTGTGTGTAATGTTAGACTATCCTTTGTAAGTAGCACTTTAACAGCTTTCACTGCTTCTATGTATGAAGTGTACCATCTTGGTCATACACAAGGCCTCAGCATATACTTACTTGTTTTTGTGCTCTTCCTGTGCCTCCAAAAATATTTTATCCTTGATTGTCCTATGTTTGAGTGGAAGAAATTCTTGAAGTAGATGTGTGAAAAACTGCATGCCTTTAGAAGCCCATTATTAGAACTTGCTACTTCAGGTGCTGGGGACTTAATGAAAAACATGATAAATTCATTTCTCTGGCCCAGGTAAATTTTTTCTGGTTTCACTTATAATTACTCCTGGTTGGGTCAAAATGTTGCTCTATATATTTGCTTACTTTTTGACTTTCCCAAGGGAGACAGTTTAAAGACTCTGATAACTACCATGGAAAGTAAATGGAAGTCAGTGATTAAGCTTCCATTTTGTTATTCTCATGGCATTCACTTGCATCACTTGCCTAGGGCTGGAATTTTGGACTTCTTTCAGGAGAACTTGAGGTGCTGCCATTTTGTTGTATATGTACAGGTTGGTGGTCTGGGAAGCCTTTGTCACAAATCTATAGTAACTATTTCAACTGCCCTCTAAATTACTCCTTCCCTGGGTTTGTTTTCCTTGTGGGAGGGGAGTGGATTGTATGATGAGTAAGAAGTATTAATTTTTTAAAAGACAAATCGACTTTGAAGATATAAAAGTTAATTGCAAGAAATAAAAATTGTGAATGAAGAATACCCGAGTGCTTTTTGTACCACCCTTCTCTATGAAGGAAAAAATAAGAATGAGCATCCACACCTTGAGAAGCAACTATGTCCTAAATGTTTGATACTACTTCAGTAGTCCAGAATTAATGGCAATTTGAATCATTGCCATTTCCTGTTCTATAATTTAAACAGGTGCCTTCTTGACTGATAACTCCACGTAACCTAAATGCAGATGGTTTTGGTTTAACGTACCCAATAATCTTAACTGCTTCAGGTAGGACACAAAGCCGTTTGTTATAATCTGTTCTTAATGACTTTTTAGGGCATCCCTTTCGCTACAACTATCCATTTAAATTAAAAATAAGTCTGGAAGTTCCTGTTTAGTCCCCACCCACTAACCTGAGTTAAGGTACCCTTTATGTAAAATGCCTGAGTAATATATTAATAGAGGTAAATCTTATTCCAATGCATATTTATTACCAAAGAAGTTTCTGGTTAGGTATGAGAACTTGGTGGAAATGCCTTTTCTAGTCCCCACAATGACAGCTTTTAGCATTATGAAGGGATTTTAAAAGGCAGTGAGGATTATTGAGGCAAAATTTCCTAACCTGTTGAGGCCACACTGCCTCCTGGGTCGTTTCTCACGAGAAAATTGTTTAGCCTTTTGGGGAAGGTTCTTTGATAAGTTTGTTTTCTTCCACTTGAAGAAGAATAACCGCCTTTTCCCCCTTTTATTATCCTTCCACCTCAAAAATTCCATACTCCCTACCAACAGCAGCATAATGTGGGAAGAACAAGGTTTTTGGGGTCACATTTAAATCCTGGTTCTAATATTTGCTATGGGCTCTAGGCAAGTTAATTTCTTCATGGAGCCTGTTTCCTCCTGAAAAGTTGTTACAAACACTACCTCTATTTTGAAAGGTTGTAAGGATTAAAACTGATATATGTAAATCCCCACACATAACTCAACCTAGGAGTTTGTAGCACCAAAAGAAAAATAAGAGGTTTGTACCCCTTTCTCTGATGAATGCAACCTTCTATTTTCTTCATCCTTAACCTGAATTTTAGTTATTCTGACTCTGGGTCTTGCAGAAGAAGGCTATTTCAAATAAATTAAATGATTCCTTTTCACAGAATTCCATGACAGGTTATACTTTGTAAGAAGTCAATTTTGATGTCCTATAGAATTTTTTAAATAAAGACTTTATAAGATTGATGTATCAGCGGTTTTAGTGATTACCTGGTCTTCCTAAAAAAAGACTAACCTGAGCTTGAGTCTGTTAAACGCTAGTGGTAACCACTGCATAATGCCCTAGTCAATATTTAGTGCTGGCCTTGCCAAGAAAAAAATCTTGGCCCATGTACTAGATCTAATAGGAAACTGGTTTTCTTGTGGAATACATTTGATTCTTCCAAGTTAAGTGTAGTTCAAAATACATGTACTGGCTGACAACCTCACTTCTTGGTTCTGTTTTACCTTTCTATACCGTCATAAATTATTAGGGGAAATGGCTTAGATGAAGCTCTTTTAAAGTACTGCCAACTAACTTCCTATAATTTTGAAATTTTTTCCATTTCCTCAAGCGCTTAGCTTTTTGTTATAGAGGAATGCTTGAAGTCTTTATTGGTAGGGCAATAACTGGGATATTTATCTCATATTTTCACACCAGGGCACCAAAGAGCATTGTAGAAACATAAAAGTCATAAGATAGCTCTAAAATGCATATTAAAAATACAAATTTAAGAAGCCAGTTGCTTCCAAACTAGCAGCTTTATCACACACTGAAAGCTATGTTAGCTAAACCTGACAGTGCTTTTGGAGGGAAAAACCTGGCAAAAGAACCAAAAGGATACTTACTCCTTCCTGCATACTTCTGAGCAATGAACAATTGGACAATTACCATCTATTAAAGACTAGCCTAGCTGCAGGTCTCAGGCTTCAACTCTGGTTTTCCCAGGATATAGAGTCAAGTGTCCTCCAAGCCTGAATTCTTTGTTTTTCTGGTCAGAAATGCACTGCATCTTGCTAAAGTGAGTACAGGGCTTGAAAGGGGAAAAAACAAAAGCACATCAGTTTTCACCAAGAAAGGCAAATAATGAGCCAGCAGAATAATAAATACGACTTTGGGCCTCAAGTTGAGAAAGTAGCTCTTCAAACAAAAAGCAACATTTTCTCTTAATGCGTATAACTATGGCTTCTTTAGCTGTGATCTTAAGTAACCGGGAAAACAAATTACAATTTTAATAATTTCAGTAACTTGTCTGTACTGGTTTCATAAAAGTGAGTTGGTGAAGTGCCTGGTGTAAGTAAAGTAAGTTTTTATTTTCTGGGAACTAACAGATGACTTTATCTAAAATTGGTAATTTTAGCTAGTTCACCTGTCAACTACCACAAACCCCATGGTATTCTCAGGCCTCCTTTACCCCAGTCAAGGCCACAAAAGAATCACCTTTATATATACATAAGCTGCAAGGCAGAAAAGGCAATCGAAGAACCTCACAGAACTCAAACAGCTTCATCTTATGTATTTACTTTCTGTTGGCTGGGCCAAGACAAATTCTTAGAAGGCCAGTATTAGTCTCTGTACCTTTTAAGGTACCTTTTAAGGTAGTTAAAAATATATCTATACATAAAAATCATAGTATAAGAGGATTCAGTTACTTGTGTTTTTGTTTAAACTATGGTATTACCTGTTCTATTGCCTGCTATGTTCTTCCTCTCCACTGTAGTAAAAATTCAGTTTAACTTGCAACTCAAAAACCCTAGATATAAAGAATGTTTACATTTACTGTTGAACAGGTAAATTACCATTTATACTAACTGGTTGCTTCATAGTATAATATAATACAATTTGGCAGTTATTTATTGAACTCTAAAGATTTTAACAAATAGAAAACCTTATTGGTTTTAAGATTTTTTTTCTTTTTTTTAATTTTATTTTATTTTATTTANCTCTTTCTCAGTCAAATAAGTAAAATCTTTTTAAAAAAAAAGTATTCTCTCTTTCCCTCTCCCTCTGCCCCTACCTCCACCACTGCTCATACTCTCTCTCTTAAAAAAATTTTTTATTTATTTTTTTTTAATTTATTTATTTTGACAGAGCGAGAGAGATCACAAGTAGGCAGAGAGGCAGGCAGAGAGAGAGAGGAGGAAGCAGGCTCTCCGCCGAGCAGAGAGCCCGATATGGGCCTCGATCCCAGGACCCTGAGATCATGACCTGAGCCGAAGGCAGAGGCTTTAACCCACTGAGCCACCCAGGTGCCCGATTTTTTTTTCTTCTTTTGTCTTTCAGTTAATGTCCAAGTTGAGGCAAAAAGACAAAGCAAAGCTCCAAAAATATTTTTTGGCTAAATTTGCACAAGTGACATCTTTTCTAAGTACAACCTACAGACACAATTTATAAAATTATGATGTTTGTCACTGGATGGTTTTCTCTCGCTATTTTTTTTTAACATTTATTTGAGAGAGTGAGAGGGCACGTGCACAGGAGTTGGGGGGAAGATGGGAGGGCCAGAGGGAGGGGCAAAGAGAATCTCAAGCAGACTTGAGCTGAGTGTGAAGCCCCACAGAGGGCTCAATCTCACAACCCTGAGGTTATGATCGGAGCCAAAATCAAAAGTTGAACACTTAACCCACTGAGCCACCCAGGTGCCTCTTCCCTTGCTATTTTAAAGGCAGATACACTCAGCATTAAAACTGTATTGTAATGGAAACACACCCACGTGCACATATACTGTGACAAAGCATATTAAAATAATGAGTTATGACCAAAGATGCATTTCATTTTAGTCTGATGCCTAATCTTAATAATTGGGCTAAGAAAATTGCCCGTTAGTAATTTTTCCTTCATTTCAAAAGTTAAAACTTTTTATATTTAACCTAAAACATGGTTCTAGGCCAGGGATGCACATCAGAATCACCTGTGATGTTTGTCAAAAACAGACATATTTTGGCCTAAATAGGTCTGGAATAGGACCCCGATCCAGGAATCCCTCTTTTAACTTTAAGCAAGTATTAAGGTAACTATTATAACCTGTACTCCTTTCCCATCAGAGACATGCCCTAAAATAGTCTAACATAAAAATTTAAACTTCTACTAGCATGTACCTAATATGTCACTTTGGTAATTTAACAGCAGTTCAGTAATACATTTATAATTAGGGGCTTCAAATTATAAGCAATGGGTGTTGTTATCCATTATAATGTAAATTGTCATTGTTAAGGCTAAGGAAAAACAACAGACACCATTACCACTTGCATAGTAAATAGCAAACATTTCTAGTGTTTACCATTTCAGGTATCCTGCTGAACACTTCACACATATTAAGTCAGTCATCCTTACAACCTAATGAAACTGGTATTTTTATTCTACAGCTAAGAAAGCTCAAAGAATTAGGCACACAGGTAAAAGTGAGGGGCCAGGATTCTAATAGGAGTTTGGCTCCTGAGTCTTTGCTCTTCCAATATGGTCCTTCTACATCTTAATTTAAAAAGCGTTTATTGTCTGTGATACTAAAATGTAAAATGTAATTATTTGGAGGGGTTATCAGTACTGTTCTTTCCTTGAAATGATCAGTAACAAAGTCAAATGTCAAGTTTTGAGAAGATCCATGCAACCATAGCTATTTGGGTACTGTAGCATGAGTTTGTAATGACTCATGTCATGAACTCATTCTGAATTTCAGAGCTTCAAGACTGCCTTCTTGAAAGGGAAACTACGTTAAATTATATATATATAAAATTATATATATATTATATATAAAATTATATATGTATTATATATATAATTATATATATTATATATAATGTGTTACATATATTACAAAGTGTCATATTTGGTTTTAGAGTATTGAACTTAGCCACCTTCACTTGTAAAATATCACTGGTATCATGCTTCTCATGAAAGCATCACACTAGGAGGTAGGTGCTCCATTCCCTGAGGGATCCTTTTAGTTTAGTCCAGAAACATGATCACTATCTTAACACTAGCACTTTTCAAAGGGCCACATCTTGTCTTTTCACATAGGGACTCCTGATCTCATGCTATACTTTTTCTTTTTTTAATGTTTTATATAGTATGGTCACCTTTATTCTTTTTCTCTCCTGCAAAGCCCCTCCAGGAAAATTAATGTGCAGAAAGGAAGGCCCTTGGGTCAAAGGAGATACAAGTCTCAACACAAGTCTTGCCTATACAAATAACAGGTAAATTACTATACCAACAAACATACCAAGCTGATCTCACCAAAACCCATTCTGTGTGGTCACACAGTTGTACCAAATTTCTTTCCAAATACTTTAAATTTAAAGGGATCCCTTGCAATCCTTCAAAGATATCATTATTAGTTCTTAAGAGATTTGTTACACTGGTAACAAGAACAGTGTATTTTTAGGAGTTCTTCAGGCTAAGTAGCCCTCCTGCTCTAATATATGCCTTGTATTTAAAAAAGACTTCACCTTTCATTCTGTCCTACATGCTCTACCCTGTGGCTGTAAGTTGTAGGAAGGAAAACTGATCCTCCTGGGTTGGGAGGGAGGGAGAAGGGACAAGAGAAAGAATTCTACTTTCTCAACACTGTACTCCCTAAGTTTCAATTTGCCAAAATATTTAAAAGTCATTAAAATTTTTATTTTTTCCTTTTACCAAAAATGTACAAACACCTCTATTCACACAGCACAAGCCCTTAAGATAAAAATAGTTTGTCCTTTAGGATCCAATTTCTTATGTCTAATGGAAGTAGTACACAGGGATTTATTGAAATCTTTGTCATATACTTAATATTCTCTTCTGTGGAAATGATGAATGCAAGCAAGAACCCTGAAGCTTAATCACTATATCAATGCTGCCAGCTAGGACTTCACCACCCTTCTGGTAACACACCCTGGAGATTTTAAAAACACTTTATTTAATAAAAGTTAAACATACAAAAACTGAAATTAACACATACCCTAAAAATCACCATCTTCCATTAATAGGAAGACACTTTACTATGTATATATTTGGCTTAAACTCAACTCAGGATACTGTGGTGTGCACTTATACCAACAAATGCTGACAACTTGATCTAGTTAACAAAAATTACAAACTCTGCTACATGAACATAATATACAGGGAAATTATGGTGAGATTAATGCACAAGAAATACAATAAATTTTTAATGATGAAACAGTACTCTTGTTCATTAATTTAGCCTTGGGTTTTTTGTTTTTTTTTTTTTACAAAAATAGTATCTACACTGTATACAGGGCTATACATCAGCTTTTTGTTTTCTTATATAAACATTACACATCCAAAAAATGGTACCACTACCATAAGGGAAAAATCAACACAGAAAAGAGCAAACAAAAAAAAAACCAAAAACAANTACACATCCAAAAAATGGTACCACTACCATAAGGGAAAAATCAACACAGAAAAGAGCAAACATAAAAACAAAAACAAAAACAAAAAACAAAACAAAACAAAAAACAACATCAAACCCTTAGAAAAGGAAGCTGGTCCTAAACATGGTTCTTACATAAAATTAAAACTCAATGAAAAAATTTTAAGAGCCAGATCAATTTTAGAGATAGCCTAATAGGCTTAGGAAACAAATTATTGAAGGAAAACCTCAAAACAAAGTTTGCCATTTTAAATTAATCAAATTAACCTATTTTTAGGCTTAATTAGCAACAGCTAGGTTTAAGTTGAAGAAAAAAAAAAAGATCCCTTTAACAGGTTGGTTTGCCTTGCTGTTCCAGTGAATTGCTACAATATGTGGCAAGTTCAAAGCATCTGAAAATTCCAAGTTAGGACTCTACAAAAAGTACACACCATCCATTAAGGGCCTGATATTAGGAAAATCAACAATTCATCTAAGTGCTGTATTTATGCAGCATCTATCTAGAAAAGTTGCTTTATTCAACAAACTTTGAGGAAACTGTGGTAGTAGTAACGAAAAGTTAAATGAATAGCAGTTATCAAATGCAGTTTCTTCAAGTTTCATTCTATTGAAGTCAAACAAGGATGACAATGGTATCTTCCTTACTCATCTAACAAATAATTTACCTTTAGAAAAATATAAGGATAAAAAGGTAAATGTAAAGCCCTGCAGAGATGAAATCCAACAGTTTTTCTGATTATTGAGGCATCAAATGCCTGACATTGTATTTAGAGGTATCTTGATATTGTGTCATAGGTTTATCAGCAATTCCACAAGTTCCTACTCCAACTTTTCCGGTTACACTCTCAGGTGAAGCAAAAATACTTCTTTTTACCTAGTGGAAATGAAACAGAAACCATTCTGATTAGCTTTTTGGGGAAAACATTTCCAAAATACACTTAAGAAGTACAGTACACATAAAGAGAACTGGAGTACTCTTTTTAATAAAATCTACCAGTGATGCCCAGCATATAAAGCATTTTACAAAGCAGGTAAGGTTCATCACACTCCCTCTAAGTGGTATGTAAGGTGGCAAATAGTTTTTCAAATTTTAGTTTATAGAAGGGTAAACAACCTAGATCTTTTGTAATTTCTGATATAAACTCTCATTCATAGTGTTTCTACTGCAGAGAGACAGTGGGTAATGGAGACATTTTGCAATAAGCCAAAGAGAAGATTAAAGAGGATTCGGAATTCAAGATCCAGTTATGTATTTTTTTAAACCTATGTACCTCCTTTTTCATTTTAAAGTTATTTTAATGACAATTACACGTTTCAAATTTACAAAGTACGATGAAAGGATGTACTAACCTGGCCTTTTTTGTTTTTAGAATAGGCTCTGTTGTTGAACTGTTGCCATTTAACCTTCTGGTCCTCTCTTTCCTGCTCAAGTTCTTTTATTCTCTGTGCTTTTTTCAAAGCTTTCTTCTTTTTATATTCACGCTGCTGGGCAATCATTTCTTTTCTGTGTGGATATAATAGCTAAATGTCAACTCTTAAGATTTAACAGATGATTTCCTTAGAGATATTTAGCAGTACAAAAACCAAACCAAAAAACCAAAACAAAAATATCCATAATAAACTTACACATTACATGACTAGAAGCACTAGCACAATCACGCAGTACTACTAAGAAATGTTATTTGAGATATACAGCACCGCTGGAAGCTTTCAAACCATATCTGTAACCTACTACCTATTCAAGTCAAATACATGTTTTTTAGATTTTACTTACTTATTTTACAGAGTGTGTGCAAGTGGGGGGGAGGAGCAGAGAGAGAGGGAGAAGCAGAATCTGTGCTGAGTGTGCAGAGCCTAATGTGGGATTTGATCCCAGGACCTCAAGATCATGACCTGAGCCAAAATCAAAGTCAGTTGCTCAATTGACAAAGCCACCCAGGCACCACTCAAATCAAATATTTAAACTATGACTTTTTGATGTTTACATTGCTTTTGCCAGGTGCATTTAGAAATGAGTTTTAACATTAATAGCTGTCTAAACCTTTATCCATTTCTAAATGGACAGTTAGCAAATTTAATATGCTGCATTTAGAAAAGAGATTCAGGGGCGCCAGGTAGCTCAGTCGGTTAAGCATTTGCCTTCGGCTCAGGTCATGATCCCAGGACTGATGGAGCCCCGCATTGGGCTCCCTGCCCAGCAGGGAGTCTGCTTCTCCCTCTCTCTCTGCCTGCTGCTCCCCCTGCTTGTGCGCTCGCTCTCTCTTCCTCTCAAATAAATAAAATCTTTAAAAATTTAAAAAAAAAGTTTTATCTCTATTTCACCTAGACAGGAAGAGCACAGAAGAATAAAGGGAAATCACACCTTAAAATTCTGAAAAACAACTGGGGTTTTTAAAAAAACACTCCTCTATATAGGATCAGAGCCTAAAGCTCTCTCAAAAATTTCTGCTCAGTTTACAGACTGACTTTCTCACCAAAAGGATGTAGAAAGAGGTCTTTAAAAAAGAGGCAATATGATTTAGATGCCTCTGTATCATATAATCACCACCATGAAGCTAAGTGTGGCTTTTTTTTTACACCGATGTCAAAGACTAAAAAAAAATAGATGTTATGTTGTTCTACACTCTGATTTTCTCATTGGGATACTCCGGTGATATAATTTTTCTAAGTTCAAAGATCCTTACATAGCAACTTAAGTTTTAAAAACTTGTGACAAATCTGAAAAAGAGAAAATATGGGCAAATATGGGTAAGATAACCAAAATATTGTTAATTTTATCTCTTAAATACTATTCAAACCATACACTTCTCTCCTCCTACCATTGCTCCCTGGGTTCAGGCCACATTATCTCAACACCTGGGTCACATCAGTAGCTGCCTTCCCTCTGCTGTCAGTGATTACTTGAAAACTCAACTATGATCTCATCATATCTCCTCTATTTGAAATCCATCAGTGGCTGTCAAGCTCTTTGTGATCTGGCCTTGACCTCTCTAACCTCCTCTCTTGTCAAACCACTCACTCTTAAGCCCCAAGTGTTTACCACAGGAATGTGTTTGTTACCTCTATATTCTAATCTTGTTTTCTTTTTTTAAAAGTTTTTTTTTGGGACGCCTGGGTGGCTCAGTCAGTTAAGCGTGAGCCTTTGGCTCAGGTCATGATCCCAGAAGTTCTGGGATCGAGTCCCGAATCGGGCTCCTTGCTTGGCAGGGAGCCTGTTTCTCCCTCTGCCTCTGTCTCTCTCTCTCTGACAAATAAATCTTTAAAAAATAAATAAATAAAAAATAAAAGTTTTTTTTGTTTTGTTTTTAAGATTTATTTATTTAACAGAGAGAAACAGCATAAGCAGGAGAGGGAGAAGCAGGCTCCCACTGATGCTGATGCTCCCACTGATCCCTGCTGAGCTTGATTCGGGGCTTGATCCCAGAACCCTGGGATCATGACCTGAGCCGAAGGCTGATGCTTAACCTACTGAGCCACCCAGGCTCCCCTAAAAGTTTTTTTAAAAACATTTACTGAACTCTTACTACATGTCAAGAACGGTGCTACATGCTTTATAAATGCTAACATTTAATCCTTACAACCCTACAATGTAGATATGATCAACCCTGTTTTACAAATAAGGAAAGAAGTTAAGCAGTTTGCCCAATGTCATACCTTCAAGTTCATTCATTACCTGGCTAATTCCTTTCCAATAAGGATAATGTGCAAGTGGGGGGGAGGAGCAGAAATTATTCAAGATAATTTCTTTTTTTTAAAAGATCTGACAGAGAGAGAGAGAGAGAGGGAGAGAGCGAACTCGCATATGCACACACACACAAGCAGGGGGAGTGGCAGAGAGAGGAGCAGCAGGCTTCCCGCTGAGCAGGANCAAGTGGGGGGGAGGAGCAGAAATTATTCAAGATAATTTCTTTTTTTTAAAAGATCTGACAGAGAGAGAGAGAGAGAGGGAGAGAGCGAACTCGCATATGCACACACACACAAGCAGGGGGAGTGGCAGAGAGAGGAGCAGCAGGCTTCCCGCTGAGCCCAATGCTGGGACCATGATTCCAGGACCCTGAGATCAGGACCTGAGTGGAAGGCAGCCGCTCAACCAGCTGAGCCACCCACACCCCCACCAAGTCTCAGTTTAGATGTCACTTTCTCAGACATTTGCCCTGATGACTGAAGTACAGTTTAGGTATCTTTTCTTTGTTCCTTTAAAGTACCCATTATGTTCCCCCTTTATAACTTCTATACTTAACCATTAAAGTTCTCCTTTAATTTTGTGTTTTGTTCTCTAGACTATAAACTCAATCAGGACAAGGCCCAAGTTGGTTGTCTTCACAGTGGTGGAAACCCAACACCTGGCTTAGTAAGAGGTATCCTCTTAATAAATATACTAAATGCCTAAGTGGGCCTAGGTATACACATACAGACAAGGTTGACCGAATAACTGCTAATCTTCAAAATAATGGTAAAGACTATTATAACCTTTTTTACCTTAACCTAGCCTGTATGGATTCTGTAGACTACCTCAACTACCAAAATGGGGAAAATTATACTTAAACTACTAGTCAAAATCACTTACTTTGACATGGGTTTGTTGCCACTGTCCTCCTTTGCCTTCCTTCCTTCTTCTACAGGCTTGAGGTTCAACAGTGGGGTCACTTCAGCATTGCCGTAGCCAGCAAAGGTGATTGCAGCAGTGCCGTTTTCTTCATCTATCTCCTCGATCTCCGCTTCATAACACCTGTAAAGATATCATGACTGTAAGCAGGTGAGTAAAGGTTTAGTACTCAGCCTATAAGACTTACACTGCAGTGCTTCAACTATCACTGTGTCCCAAATGGAACTTCTGTCATCAGTTGGCTCTTTAGTAAAGATAATATTTAAGAGTGGTTAGAGTTAGCCATCTACTATGAAAAAAAGGGGTCCTAATCAAACTATTGTCAAGAAAGTCCTTATATGTCTATTACACATGCTTTAGTCTCTCTGAGAAAAGGTATTTTTATATGAATAATTTCAGTGTATATGTTTCACCTAAATTTAAGATAGCCAACCATTCAATTTTCAGTTTGAGGAAAAAAATTAAGATTTTTTAAGCTATTCATTCATTTTCCTCTGCTTTGATTTTTCTCTCCTCTAGGATCCAAGCCCTTCAACTGCCCCAAAATATAATCTAAAGCTAAAAACTGAACTGTATTAGTGGTAACCACCCAAGAATTAAATTGGCTCTACAAATCTTATTGGCTACATAGAAAGATTAAAATAGGGTAGTTCAAACTGAATAAAAACTTCTTACCATTGTGTTTTATTATTTCATGTTATAGTTAGAGTTTTTTCTACACTTACTGTCCATCTTCACTCCAGATTGCCATACACTTGTCTCCTACTTTCCATGAATGAGTGGGCTGAGTAGAAGCAAAACTGTCTGAACTTGCAAGGGTTTCAGAAGGTTGAGTTGACAGAAGGTCTTTGGTTAGTTCTATAACTTCCTAAAAAGGAAAAACAAAAACCATAACATTATTTTTATAATACGCTTATCACCTACTTTCAACAGGTTTACAGTTTTTGATGACAATAGCTCTCACACCATTTACCATTTATTAAGTATACTACACATTTTTATTTGTAGTTCATAGCAATACTATGATGTAGGTACTATGATTATCCTCACAGAGAAACTAAGATACAATATTTTATACAGTGGTGGAACTAGGATTTAAACCCATACAGTTGCCTTTCAACTGTTTAACTTC
This sequence comes from Ailurus styani, assembly GCA_002007465.1. Classification (NCBI taxonomy): domain Eukaryota; kingdom Metazoa; phylum Chordata; class Mammalia; order Carnivora; family Ailuridae; genus Ailurus; species Ailurus styani. The sequence continues at coordinate 1,723,088 of LNAC01000201.1, read as the reverse complement.
AAATACTAACAAAAAAGGTAGACTTGAGCTTATACCATGCATTATATCTTTTTTCAAGTAAGCTCTACACCCAATGTGGGGCTTGAACTCCCAGCTCTGATATCAGAAGTCACCTCCTCTACTGACTGAGCCATCAAGGAACCCCTACCATGTATTATTTCTAACTGCCTATTTTAGCTACATAGATCTAATACGAGAAATAGTCAATTATGAAGGACTAAACTAGGCTCAAGATCACTTTTATCTCCTATCTCGTCACATAACTGTTCAGTTTTGCTTCTCATTTCATGCACCCAGACTGTTTTATAGGGCATTACTTGGCAGTAGTATTAACTCTCTAGCCAACATGTTCTTCCCCACCCCTGTCAAAAAAAAAAACAAAACAACACAAAAACCAAACCTCTTGAAGCAGCCTTATTAGTAATAAAAATGTTCCTGCTCATACATATTTCTACTAAAATACTATAGGCACATATAAAAAGCCAGCAGTCTTCCTATTTATTGTAAAACTTACCCCATCCAGGTAAGCAAATTACCGGGTTAGATTTAAAATATTCTAAAAAGCACTTTAGCACAGCTTCATTTAAAAGGAAAAAATAAAATAAATGTAACACACAGGCAGGCAATACCTTCCTGTGTGGCAAGTACTTTTTCTATTTCAGGCTTATACTCACTGGCTTCATTCAAGGGTGTCTGGTAGGGTTGGTTAAAAAAATTTAGTAGTATGAATTGATAGAGTGTGCTACTTATCTACTATATTTTTACTCTGATGAAGACCTATGTAATGCAGCACCATATCTGATTTTTTTAAAAAACTTGCATACCTGCCCCCACAGTTGCATATAAAATACCTTAATACATCACACTGTGTTTTGGGAGAAAATGTAGCAAAGTTAAACTCTATACTGAGTTTCTTACGGCTCCTGTTGAAATTTCATAATAGTAGTTCTGGTTCAGTAGCCAAGAAATTATATATTACCTTTCTCTTAAAGATTCTAGATCTTCATGGCTATTTCTGAAAAACTAATATTTGAGCCTTCAAAAAACAACAACAACAAAGGAATATTAAGCCCTTGAGAGAAAAGCCAGTTTTGTGAATTAAAAAACTAGACTAACTCAGACTTGAGTTAAAAATTGAATAGAGTAATATCTTTAATGAGATTTTATTAGGTGCCAAAGAGCCATTTAAATACCTTTTTATTAGACAATCCTTTGCAATAAAGCAAAGAACTTCCACATAAATAGATCATGTACTATATGGAAGGAGAGTAAATTATCCAGTCTTGTTTTTAGTCAACCACTATTAGGGCCAAGAATATAATCTAGTAAGCCTGACTCAAGAGCCCATATAAACCCTATCATTAAATTAATCCATTTAACTAAAGCACAAACATGATTTCTACATTTGTAGGTCTCAGATTTAGAACGCTACCTCTCTTAGCTTAGAGCATCTTGCCATTTTATTTTCATAAGGAAATACATTTTTACCAAAGGGTCCTGAAAAGCTGTGCATGTTACAATTTTCAGTGCCCGGCACTGAAGTGACACTTTTAAAAAAATCAAAAGCATTTATCCCTAATTGTCCTTTCATTTTGCCATGTTCACAAACCCCTCCCAACAAACTATGAAGACCCTTCTCAATGTTTTCTTTACATGTGCATACGGACCAAAGTATTAGAGAAACTATTTTATGTATGAGGGGGTTCTTAAAGGTACATACCATTAATTACTTTTCCTCCCCCAAGTCTGAGTTCTGAAACTGCTCCTTCATCGACAGATGGGCAGCAGTTACAGTAATCGGCAATTCCAGGAAGCATCAGATGTTGTGATCTACATATCAGCAGGTCAAAGGGTGCACTCAAGCACTCTGCTTACTGAAGGAAGGCGTTTCGGGGATGCAGAGAGCCACTGTAATATATGAGACAAGTGACTTGACCCCTGCCTCCTTTAGAACCAGTTTATTCAGCAAAACAGCCTAATAAATTGACTATTTTTGTGATTATCACAGACTGCCTGGGGAGCTAGTTAGATAGCTAGCCTAGATCTTACTATACTCACTTAAGTGAAAAAAGGCAATTAGGACTTCAGTAGATTAATGTGCTGCCTGCTGTGTAACTTTATTCTATATGAAAGACGGTACATAAAAAAAAATAAACATGGAAGCCTTACTGCTAAAATGAAGTCACTGAAAAAATGCAGAAAAGCATTTTGTCATAAATGAAGGGGCAAACAAATTCATAACCAAGGTAAAGACATTCCACTAAAGGAACACAAAACAAAGGAGGCCACAAACTCAGTCATCAGTCTGAACAAATATTCAGCAAATACAAAAGGCAGAATTAAATATCAAAGGCATGAAGCATATATCCCAGAAAACAGAGAAAAGATAAAAAGGAAAAACATTTTTTAAAATCCATGATAAAACAGAAACTATAACTGTAATTAATGGAGACAACAATTACTAGGTAGAAGCAGATATCCACTTTTCAAATCTTTACCTAATCTTTAATGATGTCTTGAGTAATTTTCAGTTCAAAATAGACCTGTATCTAGCAAACCAACATGAAAAATTTGTTTTCATGACAAAATAATAGGAAAAGAAACCGTGATCAAGATTGGTCAGGAAAAACACTCTGTATTATTTTCTGAAGTTTCAGAACTTAAGATTCTAAATCTGTGCTATCCAATATGATAGACACAAGTGGCTACTTAAAAAAAAAGTAAAAATTCAGTTCTTCAGCTACCCCAGCCATATTTCAAATATTCAGTAGTCCCTACTAACTACAGTAAGACACAGTAGATATAACATATTTTCATCACAACACAAAGTTCTACTGGACAGTGCTTGCTGTTCTAAATGGTTATAGAAAAGAAGATACTTCACAGATCAATGACCACCAGGCCATTATTAACTGAACCCGAAGTAAGCCATTTATGTGCTTACTACAATGCCTACCACAAGAGTCTCTCTCCCTACAGTACTTCCACTATGGATCATGTCATAGTAAGGCAATTCTGCCTAGACTCTTGACAGTTTATTCTAGAAATATTAAAAAAACCCCTCACAACAGTGTTGTTTCTACCTTCACTCCCAACTTCCCCTCTACCAGTTCCATACATATCCTTCTTCCAACTGCCTAGGAAGCAATATACATAATACCAACAATATTTTATTTTCTGTAAAGAAATAAAGGACCACTTTTAAGCTAGTAGAAAAAGATGCATGCCAGAATTTCTCTTTGAGGTAAACAGAAAATTGGCCTGGGAGTGGCAGATATTGCTCCCCAAACATCTTTTTAGTATTGGCTAGCACTCCCAAATTCACTGGCCTGACTCCTACATACTGAAGCAGGGTCCTGGTTTTCTGTGTTTCTAAAAATTACATGCTATTGCAACTTCAGGCAAGTTTATCCTAATTCCACAATTTGAACCTGAAAATATTCAACTCATTTTAATTATGCCCAGATAAACTCTTTCAAAGTCCTGTATCTGGACCCCATTTCAAATAAGTCTCATTTATTTGCAGTTCTAATATCCCTAAAATATTAATTTTAATGGGCAAGAGGATGATAAAGGGAGAAAAAGGATTTAGATAAAAGATGATTCTAGTTTTGTACTGAATCAGTAAAGAAAGACCACCAAATCAAAACACATTTTAAAACTTTCAAAAAGGTTCAAAATTTTAAGTTCTCTAATTTATTAAAATGAAAAACAAAGTGATACATATGTATATATGTACCGTATTTTTATTAATCAACCCCGTGTTCTGAGAAACAACAGATATTTACTATATGGTTTTATGCTTGTCTTGAAACCCCAGTGCAGATTTTAAAAAGGCAAGTTTCATACCTACTGAACTTTCCCATGACAAACAAAACAAATTAATATCTCCTTTCCGCATCCATTCAACTTCAACAAGTGTGAACAACCACAATGCAAAATCTAGCCTTAAATTCAAACATTATGTAACATTTATGCAGAAAACAAGTATCTCTTTAGATATCTTTATAATGTGTTTTCAGTACACGGTGTTTACCTGTTGGCTTTGAAACACACACACACACACATACACACACACTCATTTTCAAAGAATCTTGTGACATTAAAGAGACTCTTAATCAGGTTATAGTTTTCTCATTGTTTTTATCATTTATAAAATGCTTCCACATTTGTTTTTTCTAATACCAGTATAGGTAACATTTAATTCCACGTGTTTTTCTCTTAGTTATCTCTCAGATTTCCTTTGCCAGATCTTTAAAAGCACTTTCCACTGTAAAGTTATATATGCCTCTTCTCTAGAAGGTTCTTAATTCAACTCTTATTTTTAAAAACTATATAAACATACAAGATTTACATAAGAACAATGCTTTACTCATTTTGATGTACAAAACTGAGGAAGCAACCCTACTACTGTGAGCCATGTACACGTGCATATACACATGTACACACAAGGGAGGAGAGCAGAAGAAACACTCCCCTCCAAATGGTGCTTTGGATTCTAAGCAATAAATCATTTGAAAAACACAGAAATACTTTTTCCAAGCAACGTAACTATTAGTGTCCTCTTATGCTTACTTGTAAATCTTTCTTTAATTTTAGCAAATCTTCATTTTCTCCGTTTCCGGACAATGCAGCTTCAACTTGCTGGAGTTGAGCTTTGTAGCTTGCCAGCTGCTTTGCTAGATCCTCTGACATCTGGGGAAAATAAAATGGGTAAGGCCAGGAAAACTGAACCAAAAACACCATAAAAAATAATTTCCCTGTCTGTCTGACTTAATCCTTACCAGTTTTTGCTCCCAACTTCTTAATATAATTCATTGCTGCAGCTTAATTTATTACCATTACCTTTACTCTTAGTTCTGAGAAAAGCTGCGAGTCAAATCCAAGATTCAAGGGAATGGATTCCGCAGATTATAAACTTGTTTTGTTTCTTTGTGAAATTTATCGGACAAAAAAAAGCTAAGGCAAAAGGAAAAAGGAGAATTTCTAATCTTTAAACTCCTGTAACAGGGAAGACACCGTATTTGGTTCAATTAACAGGGTTGCTACATCTTAGCTGGGAAAATTTTTAAGAAGCACTAATCCGTTGGGAAGAGTCGAGATTTAAGAAAAAAATATTTTTAAGCACTAAAGAATACTTCCGAAACAAAACTACATAAATAATACTCTCTACAGAAGCTATTAATTGGTAAGTGTGTTCAGAACCTCTTCTCCAAAGCAAAAATGTTTCACCCGGTCACTTAAATATTGCCGATGCAGCGTCTTCATTAGAGAAAACGGCACAAACACTATCCCCTTTAGGTATTCTAAGGAGCGTGCCTTTCACCCAACCTGGCTCATTCTTCTCCGGAAAATCCAAGAATCCTTTCTCGATGTATAAAGCCAACACGCGGGGTTTCCGAGGACCCTTCTCTGTCCTACAATTCCCGTCCAACCACAGCCTGGAATCTGGAAGGGCTCCAAAGGGGCTCGAGTAAGCCAGGCACCCGACGCCTCAAAGCCCGCCACAACTGGTCGATGATTTCAGACCTCGAAATTCAAACATAAGCTCCAGGGAAACGGAAAACAAACGGAGCGGACCCCAGCAGCGCCGGAGCCTCACACCCCAAACGCGCTCCGCAGGGAACCGCTGAGAGCTTCCTCAGGAGGCCTCCCCACCCCTACCCCACCCGACCGGTTTCCCGGCTTAGCCCCGGTTGTCGCCACCGGACGGAGGTCCCGGCCGCGTCTGGCGCCGCTCACGGCCCAACTGTGGGTGGCAGAGGAGGCCGGGCCCCTAGGACTGTTGCCGGCGCCCAGGCCTCTGCAACGCGGCCGGCTCCTCGGCCTCAGGCCTCCGCTGCAACTAGGGAGAGGCTGAGGCCCGGCGAGGCCCTGCTCTCTCCCTCACCGGCTTCGTTACCTTGTGTGGGGCTGGGGGCAGGGCGACAGGAAGGGGTCGGGGCAAATGAGCCCAGCGGTGGCGGCGGCGACAGCGGCAGCAGCAGCAGTAGAAAAAAAAATCTCCGCGGTAACAACAAGGCGACTCGGTCCGAAATGGGAGAACTTGGTCGGCGATGGGGGGGAGGGGAAGAAAGCCGGGCACTGGAAGGAGGAAAAGACAGAAGCGGGTCGACTCTCGCGAGAGGTTAAAAGCCTCGCGAGACGTCGCCCTAACCACGTGATTCCCAGCTTTCTCTGGCCCGCCCACCTTTCCTCACGTTAGGGACGCGGAGTGGGCGGAGCTTCATAGAAAGGAAATGGCGTAGCGAGGTTGCGCCAGGCGCCGGATGTAGGTTTGTCTTATCCTAATTTCTGTTTCGAGTGCAGAGCCCTTGACTTTTTTAGGAGTGGGTGTTGTTGGGCCCTTGGTGGAGTTCCCAACGGAGTAAATCCCGTGTGCCGCCTTAGACGAGCGGTGCAGGGAGCTGGGAGGAACGGAGTGTAATGCAGTGTGCGTACTAGTGGTTGGTTCCCGAAATGTGGTTCCTGCAACTCCTGCATCACCATCGCTTGGTAATTTATTACAAGTGCAAATTCTCAGTCCCCACTCCAGACCTCCTGAATCAGAAACTCGAGGTGGCTCAGCAATCTGTTTTTACACGCTCTTCAGGTGATACCAATATCCGCTCAAGTTTTAGAGCCATCGCTTTATATACTAAGAGAAGCCTTAGTAGCAATAAAAAGCTAGTAAAATTGTGGCGGAACCTGTTGGCGAGAAGGTTGATGTATTTAAAACCTATTTTGTTAGACCCTATTTGGTTTTAATAAATTATTTAGGTTAATCTCGCCTGTTAGGAAACAAGTCCCAAGTTATTGTCTTGAATGATAAGCAGAGTGATGTGAATAATTTATGTTTAAAAAGAAATCTATGTTTGTAATAATATATTCTCTCTGGACGGATACATAAACCTATCTAGAGATTTGGAATAGAAGCCAAATGTTTTCACTGATTATAGTTTTCACTATTCACCCTTTCTAAATTTTTTCCGTATGTATATCATTTTTTTCCAATTAAAAATAGAAAATTCTGTAACACATAGAGGCGATATGAATGCCAGGAAAGAACCTTCTCTGGGGGGTTGAAGTCTGTTGCTGGACCCTTAAGAAGGCCCTCCTCTCAAATGGGCTTTTTTGAACTGTGACAACACCTTGCTCTAGTGCCTTCTTGCTTTTTTGAAAGGGCTTTCGCTTTTCTTCTCTACATAACGTCTATAGACATACCCCTCTCATTGAGTCAGATAGCCTATAGAGATGGAAACTAGATTAGGTTTGTGATAATAGGGGTAGCAATTTGGAAGAACTGATAATGCTGTAGAGGGCAGCAGTGTGTAGCTAGAATTAAGAGGGAAAACAGACCAGAAAGGATGTGCTTCCTTAACATAGTAGAAATTTGTTCAAAATATAATGTAGTTTTTAAAAACTGCACTTATTCTAATTGTGTATTTAAAGAATTAATGCCAGGAAGATCTTCCTTGAATATTAAGTAAACTGCAGTTGTGTAAAAATCTTTCAATTAAGAGAACTCTTGTTTATTTATTTAAGTGATTTCTACACCTAGTGTGGGGCTGAACTCACGACCCTGAGATCAAGAATTGCATGCTCTTCTGACTGAGCCATCCAGGCACCACTCAAATAGAACTCTTAATGAATCACTTCCAGATCAAAAGATAGGAAAATATTTATTATAAGCTCATGTATGGATTTCTATATCATCTTGGTAGCTTTTGTTATCAGGGTTGCTTTTAATCTCTCACTCCTCTGTACAACATAGATTATGTTTGGTGGGGAAGAAAGTAATATAGTTTTAATTTTAATTCTCATAAAGAAATAACAGTTGTATATACCAGGTGCCATTCTAAGCACTTTATATGTACTCATTTAATTTTCACAGTGGTTCAATAGCTATTAGTGACAAAATTGGAGCAAGTATAAACTTTGACTAAGAGTGATACTTCAAATAAGTGTTCAGACTTACCACCTCCACTGAAGTGTGAAAATCTACTCAGTGTCTAATTATTCTTAAAACGTTCTCATTCAAGTTTGATCATGCTTTTTCTTCCAAAAAGAACAGTATTTAAAACCTCTAGTTGTTTAAACCTGGTATTTATTTTATTGAAATCCAGTAGGTAAATAACATTTGAAGACTCCAAACTGTCATTAGAATATACAGCTATTTCCTTTCATTACTAAAGAAAATTAAAATATAGCAGCTGCCTTTGGAAATGTGCCAACCCACTGCAGATTACAACAGTATGCAACAAACTACTGGTTAAATGACAGATTGCACTCTTTTTTTTATTTTTAGGTTTTATTTATTTAAGAGAGAGCAAGAATGCAAGTGGAGGTGGGGGGGAGGGAGCGCAGAGGGAGAGGGACAAGCTGACTCCACTGAGTGTGGGGCCTGACTCAGGGCTTGATCCCAAGACCCTGAGATCATGACCTGAGTCGAAATCAAGAGCCAGTCGCTCAACTGACTGAGCCACCCCGAAGCTCCAAGAGATTACATTCTTTAGTTTAGCTTTTATTGCCTCCCTCCTGACTAAAAGTAGGACGAGATTTGCCCACATTTTTTGCAATCTTGACAAATGCCTAAGATGATGAATTAGAGATGTGTACATAGTCATAATAACTGCTTGTGTCTTTGCCCTCTTTAGTCATAATAGGTGTTTTGAATATGTGCATGGAGAATTGCTGCAGGGCAAGCTACTGGCTTTTTGTACTTACTGTTTTTGCACACAGTGCATTGAAAATATACCCTGAGGTGATTCTTAGGTGTCATCATTGATTTAAAGGTGACAGAAAAACACCCTTAAATGGATGCTGACCAATGCAGGTGCTCATTAGTCATAGCAATTCTGGTTTGTCCACTTACATTTGCACTGCCTTGCTTATCTTGGGATGTGCATTTTCAGCTATTCCTGTGTTTTACATGTACCACTAAAGGACTGAAAACATACCACCAAAAAGAGAAAGCAAGATTCCTTCAGTATGAAAAAGTTTATAACCTAAGGCTTTACAGGGATCAGAAATGGCAGTCATTTAAAGTTCTTTAGACATATTTGAAAATGGTGTTTAATAATAGTCTTACATGTGTTCTTAGTGGGATATACTCTGAGGGCAAAAAGAACAAAAGCAAAAACAATCTCAGATGTCACAGATTTATTCTAATAGTACTATTGGCAGTGCAATTTTGAAACTTTCTATGTCTACTATAAAGTGAATAATATATGTTAGAAATCTAGGAGAAAAGAAATGAAAACTATAAAATAAAAGAAGGTTTTGGGGAGAAGCCCTCTGATGTTAAATTTGAATTAGAGTTGTTTTGTGTATATTTCTTAGAAGTATATATATAATTTCTCCCAATGGAGGGTGCCCATATCTTGTTATCTAGACCCACAAAAGAAACAGCATTTCTTGGAGAATGGTTGTTTTCAGGTCTCAGGCCCAGAAAATACAAAATTACAAAGGTGAGCCTAGAACACCTTGCCAGAAAGCAGGAAGTATCCCCAAACTATGGGATCAAGTGAAAGGTCACAGAATCAGGTTTGACTCCTCTGGCCAAATGTGAGTCAAGTTGGGCTAAACAGAATAATGACTGATAGATGGTCAAAGCATTGAATGTATTTTTAAAGTTTTCTAAGTCTTGAGTGATACTCAGAATCAAGGGTGAGGAAAGGTTTTTTTTTTTTCTTTGTAGGAGAATGCCAGCCAGTACCTACAGATGGAATAAAACAATTGGAAAAATCTGTGCAGTCCCCAATGATTGAGGCAAAGATCATCAGTAGACACTAGAATCTATCTTGTAAAGGAAGGAGGGAAAAGGGGATGTTTGCAGTGTCACAGTATCACCCCATAGATTACTTAATTATAAAGTAATTAACCTAGTGATCACACTTAGCACCAGTAATGGTGAACAACCTGACTTTATAGGTCTTTTAATTTGATACAACATGAAGTAACAGCATCACCAATGAAAGAACTCTCCCAAAAATGCTTAACCTAAATATAATCAAGCCTTTTGATCCAAATTTCTGTCTATAGGAAATAGAGGAACAGAGAAAATGACCCTGAGGGAAGACTCAGATCCAGAATGTGAAACATTCTATAAGAAAATGCCTAAATTCTTCAAAAGGTCAGTGTTGTTAAAAAGAGTGGGGGAGGGATACTTGGGTGGCTCAGTTGGTTAAGCTTCTAACTCTTGATTTTGGCTAAGGTCATGATCTGAGGGTTGTGAGATTGAGTCCCGTGTCAGGCTCCACGCTAGCTGGGAGCCTACTTAAGATTCTCTGTCTTCCTCTCCCTCTGCCCCTTCCCACCCCCCCCAAAAAAAGTGGGGTACTTCTAGATCAAGAGACAAAAGACCAAAAAACATAAGAAATGCAATGGATAAATCTTGATTGGGTCTTGGTTTGAAAAGCTATAAGAAGGGTGCCTGGGTGGCTCAGTGGGTTAATGCCTCTGCCTTCGGCTCAGGTCGTGATCTCAGGGTCCTGGGATCGAGGCCCACATCGGGCTCTCTGCTCAGCAGGGAGCCTGCTTCCTCCTCTCTCCTCTCTCTGCCTGCCTCTCTGCCTACTTGTAACCTCTCTCTCTGTCAAATAAATAAATAAAGTCTTAAAGGAAAAGCTATAAGAGAAATTTTGAGGATACTTTGGAAAGTTTGAATATGGACTGGGTATTAGATAGTATTGTATTGTTAACTTTATTGAGTGTGAAATTTACTTAGGTTACTTAGAAGAATGACCTGTTCAGGTATTTAGGGGTGAAGTGCCATACTTCTGTAATTAATCTTTAAATGGGTCAGCCAAAAAAATTGTGTGAAATTTCATAAAATTCATGTGGGTGTGTATATGAACATATGTGTATACACATGTATATATATATGTCCTTTTGGGTATATACACACACAGTAGTCTCCTCTCATCCACACTGGGGGGGGGGGGCATATATTCCAAGACCCCCAGTGGATGCGTGAAACCGCAAATAGTACCAAACCCTATATATACTGTTTTTTCCTGTGCGTGACGTACCTATGATTAAGTTTAATTTATAAAGTAAGCACAGTAAGAGATTAAGAATAATAAATAATAAAATAGAACAATTACAACAATATACCGTAAAGGAGCATCTGGGTGGTTCAGTTGGGTAAGCATCTGACTCTTGGTTTTGGCTCAGGTCATGATATCAAGGTCATGAGACTGAGCCCCACATTGGGCTCCGTGCTCAGCTCAGCATGAAGTCTGATTGAGATTCTTTCCCTCCCCCTTTCCCTCCCTCTCTCCCTCCACTCTACCCCTTCCCACTTGCGTGCGTGCTCTCTCTCTCAAATAAAGTCTTTAAAAAACAAACAAACAATATACAATAATAAAAGTTACCTGACTTNCTACCCCTTCCCACTTGCGTGCGTGCTCTCTCTCTCAAATAAAGTCTTTAAAAAACAAACAATATACAATAATAAAAGTTACCTGACTTGTCGTCTCTCTCAAAATATCTTCTTGTACTGCACTTACCCCCTCTTGTGAGGATGTGAGATGATAAAATACCTATGCAATGAGATGAAGTGAGGTGAATGACATGGCATTGTGACATAGTGTTAGGCTTCTGTTGACCTTCTGATTATACCTCAGAAGAGGACCATGTGCTTGTTGACTGCAGTTGACTGCGGGTAACTGAAACCATGGAAAAATGAAACTGCAGATAAGGGGGAAATACTATGTGAGTGTGTATATATATATGCATATGTATATATGTTTAAATGTATGTGTACATATGTTTAAATGTATGTGTGTATATACATATATGTATACTTGTATAAATATATGTGTGTGTGTGTATATATGAAGAGAAAGGCTTAAAATGGCAAGATGTTAATGGTCATCGTAGAAAATATATGTGTTCATTCTACTAGTCTTTGAACTTTTCTGGATGTTTCAAATTTTTCAAAATAAAAAGATGGAGAGAAGTATGCGGAAACTAACTAGAATAGTTTTAGGTGGTAGTGTGTGTGTGTGTGTGTTTGGGATATGGTGGGGGAAAGCAGCAGATAGATAACTGAGAGGATCTCTAGGAGCTGGCAGTAGTTTAACAAACTTAGAAGTAATAGGAGAGATTACAAAAGCATATGTGATTGTCAGAAACAAAAGGCCATAGAAAGCCGGATGGGTTAAGGTCTAGCAGGAAGATGTGGGCAGTGGAGGCTGAAGCAGTCACAGGAGCTCTTTGAAGGCCAGGAAGGAAAGCATGAGAATGAATTACTTTGACTTCCCCACATGCAGGAGAGGGTCCAGTGGGCCTTGCTCTCTGATGTGGTGACAGGAGCTTTTTTCATTTTTTTGGCCCTGTTCGGCTTTTGCATGTAACAGTCTCCAGTGCTAGCCTTAAGATGGTCTTAAACTTGGAGTTAATTGGATTCACCTGCATCACAGCCCCTGAAAGTACCCTCTTTATCTGTTTCCCACCCCCATGTTCACATTGACTATTTATCTTAGAAAAAGCTTAGTTATTGAAGAAACAGCGTGGAACATTCCATATCACGTTCTTTTTTCTTTTTTTTTTTAAAGATTTTATTTATTTATTTCGCAGAGGGAGAGAGATCACAAGGAGGCAGAGAGGGTGGGGGAAGAAGGCTTCCCACTGAGCAGAGAGCCTGACGCGGGCCTCGATCCTAGGACCCTGAGATCATGACCTGAGCCGAAAGCAGAGCCTTTAACTCACTGAGCCACCCAGGCGTCCTCCATATCACTTTCAATACACAGTGGATAATAGAACAATCTTTTTTTTTTCTTTTATTTTGAGAGAGACAGAACATGCATGAGAATGGAGTAGGGGCAGAGGGGGGTGAGGGAGAGGGAGAAGCAGACTCCCTACTGTACAGGGAGCCCCACATGGAGCTCAATCCCAGGACTCTGAGATCATGACCTAAAGGCAGATGCCTAACCATCTGAGCCACCCAAGAGCCACCATCCTTTTTTTAAGGATACTTACATCAAACAACCTGGTTGACCTTGGTTTATGAACCCAAATGTAAATAGGAAAAAGGAGACAGTTAACACAACTTCTTTCCAGAAGTCAAAATAAGCCCCAGAATTTGCCCCATGAAAACTAGTGGCCCATAGTTTGATATGGTCACATTTAGCCATTTTATTGACATAGTGTCAGTGGTTGAAAAAAAAAGTACTATTTAATGGAGGTTTCAATGCTCAAAGAACCCATTAGGGGGCAGTGGGGACACAGGCATCAGTCCGATTACTGCACGCTTCCCCCTAAACTCACCTCCTGCAGTGATTGAGCCTTAGGGAAGTAACGTTGTCAAGCAGCTTTTCAGGGAAGAGATAGGGAAAAACAAGGCACCAGGAAAAATAAAAATTATGGCTTATAGTATCTAACAGACGAAGAACTGCTACTCACCTGGACTCAACTCCTGGTCTTGCTGTTAATATATATTTATTTGTTTTTGCCATGATTCTTTCAGTAAAATAACTTCATATCCAAAGTCCTTTAGATCACTTGTATGCTGTTTACAACATCTCTGTGTTGTCAGTTTTAGAACATAAGCTAAAATATAAGTAGGGAGTATGGCTCATTTTGTTCAAGACCCAGTACATTTAATATACTTTTATAGTGACACTCTTCATTTTGTGTAATTAGTACTCATGGAAGGCTTTTTGTGGTCCTGGTAGGTGCCATAGGTTGGGGTTCCTGGGAAAAGGACTCAGATTTCCATGAAGAAGTGTATTGGGTAGTGCCCTTGGGAACATCACCTGTGAGAGTGACAGGAGCTCTGGAGCTGAATGGCCCTTTAAAGATCCTCCACCCCATAAGTGAATAGGGCCAGGACTTTATACCCACCCAATCCCAAAGGGTCAGCCAACAGATGTAGGCTGCCCCTGTGAAGGAGGCAGAAAATAATACAGCTGAAAACTGTCAGCCACCAACACGCCCTAGTTCCAGGTGAATTAGCACCTGAGTCCTAAAAGGGGAATCTGGCCAGTGCACCACAGCATCCACCATAGGGAAGAAGGCATACTTTCTCTGTATCACCCCTATTTTAGGCACCTCTGATGCCTCTCTTGCAGAAGCTACCTGAATTAGAAACTGTGAAACAGGGAGGCCCGAGCACTGGAGTCCGCGTGGGCACTGGAGCAGAGAGGATGTCACGTGGGGTCTCCATAATAGAGCTGCAGCAGCTCTGGGTGCAGGAGGCAGTAGACTCCATGGTGAAGAGTCTGGAGAGAGAGAACATCCAGAAGATGCAGGGCCTCCTGTTCTGGTGCAGTGCCAGCTGTTGTGAGGACAGCCAGGTGTACCAGTGCAGTGAGCCCTGCCATGCATCTCTGGCCTCAGCCCAGCTGGTGAAGTTCAGGACTGCCTGGCCCAGTGCACCATGCATTGCGATGACAAAGCCGAAGATTCAATAGATGCAGGAAGGAAAGAGCTTCAGGTGAAGTGGCAGCTGGAGACTTGTGTGTGGATGACCATATGTACCCCATCCTGACCATGACCAAGAAGATGAAGAGAAGTCTCTTATCCATTGGGAAATAGAAGTCTTTCTATTGGCCATTGGCCATTAGGGTTGATAGCAGGAATCTATTTAAAAAGAGAATTGGGAGTTTTGGTCTTTTAAGTGACATTCATGAAGAAATTAAGGGTGGTATCAAGTTTGAGGCATGTGTCACTTCTTTCTGGACACTGGTTCCTTTGTTTAAACCCTAGAAAATGAAATGGAAAAAAAATGGTGCTAAAATTTGGGTCAGAGATAATACAGGAGAGTTTTGGATAGCTTAAGTTTCACATGCTTGTCCTGGCACGAGGGATCTCCCTTGTACCAAGCCAGAGGCCTCCAAGGTACCAGATTCTTCTCCATACACAGGTGTGGACAGGCTAGCACCTTCCCCTAAACTGCCTATGATCTGGTGGAGTGTGAGCAGAGGTGTTTGTTGCCAACCTCCTGTTTACCAGAAGGATCACCAAATCATTTTCCATAAATTGTAAAGTTACGGAAAGTTGTAAGTTGTAAAACAAAATCTATGACGTCACTAATTTAGAAGGGAAAAAAAGGTTTCTGGCTCTTTGTTTTGCTTGGTTTTGTTTTATATACAAGGGCATGAAGTTGATTTAAGGTGTGGAGTTGGGAGAGGTCGTTTTGAGAAGAACTTTGAACAGTTCCTTGTAGGTATATGTTTCGGGCCATCAAGATGTGGATACATATTTCTTGAAATACACATTACATTTTTCAGCTAGGAGACCCTGTAAAAACATGAGAGGCGACATTACACCAGGTGTGGCAAGCAGCCCTCCTCTCACTGGCTGCTGTGATGGGCGCTGGGGTTCTCTGCAGCAGAGCCACAGGACAAAAATCTTGCAGTAGTAACACTCTCCCTTGAAGGGAAAGGGAGTTTTGATTGCACTGTGTACCAGTATCCAGGAAATGAACATTGAAGGAGGAACTTCTTAATTAAGAGAGTTATTAAGTGCTGAATTTAGAAAAAACTGGTTTTTATAGAACAGAATGGAATGAAAGCCTGAACACACTATTATTTACTGAAATAACAGAGCCCTATTGAGACAATCCCTTCTCAATAGGAAGGTCAAAGGAGGAAAAGTAAGCAACTCGGGTGAGCTGTGATTCCTTTAAAGCAAAAGTCAGACGTCCTCCCCACCATTACCAAATACCACTTTTGCCTAGGGCCTTTGCAACAAGCAGCCTTCCTGCCCCGGCTCTAGCACCTTACCATTTTGATAAAGACCTTATTGTTGTTTTACCAACTTATTATTTGAAGTGATAATATAGTCTATGGTTGGTGTTTCAAGGCTGTGATATACTTTCTTAGTGGTTCAGTTTTAAGAAATAAATACGGCTTATTTTTCCCCGAAAGAAAGAAACCATGAAACAATGTCACCTTCTCGTTTTGTTTTCCTCATTAAAAGCTAATGGAAAAAATGCCTTGGCACTTCTGCGGGTGATACATGTTGTTTTAAATCAGTTTCTGAGTGTGTGTGTGTGTGTGTGTGTGTGGGTGTGGGTGTGTGTGAGAGAGAGAGTGTGTGTGTGTGTGTGTGTGTGTGTGTGTGTGTGGAGAGAGAGAGAGTGATTGAGATATGGATGCTATTATATATATTATGTTGTAGGAGAGCTTGCTTATGCATAAGGATCTCAGATACACACATTAGGCATTTCTTCTCTTGAAGAATTTCCCAAAATGTTTTTTTGGCACAATTGGTGATTATTTACTCCGGCACATCAGAAGCCATTAAACATGAATTTTATAAACAAAAAAACTATTAGGGTAAATTTTATTTTTTAAAACAGGAATAAATTAAATTTTTTCCTGAAAATAGACTCTTCCTAGGTAGGAAATGATTGACTATTATAAAGAGGTTTTAAAAATTTTTTAATTTTTTATTTTTTGCCTGACTTCCTCTTCTGTATTCTATGACACTGATGCTCTTACTAATTTTTTTTCCAATTTCAGCTCAAAGAACTACTTTCTCCCCCTTGTAGTCATTTGACCAATTCTTCCCCCTAGATGTGTTTTGGCTGTCTCCCCTCATCTCCACTCTAGTGCTGCAGACCAAGCTGCCATCACTGGCTCTCCTAGCCTGGTGCAGTAGCACAGGACTGGGGCTCCTTCCCTAAGATGCATCGCCTACGCTTGGCTGCCAGATTGGTCTTCTGGAAATACCAGTCTGAGCGTGCCCACACCTCCCTGTAAAATCCCGACTTGTTAGCCCACCCTGCAAGGCTGTTGGTGATACGGTCACAGCCTGCTTCTCATCCTGGACACTGTCCACACAGTGGTATCCATGTACAAACCCGCCCCGCCCTTTCATGCCTTACTGCTTTGCTGCTAGGGTCTGGTCCACGTCACATGCTCTTCCTCACTTCCTCTCTGGGAGAATACCTTTAAAGACCCAGTTCCGAAAGGGCACTGGGGACTGTTTACCAGATTTCACTAGCAGAGCTTCTCGAGTCCCTCTTCTGCTCCCTTAGTATTTTTACATCTAGGGGGAGCATCCTAGACTAGTGGTTTAGGCCAGAGTTCCGGAAGGCATCTGATCCAAGGGGCCAGGTGTGCCTGGCACTGGTAGAATTCCATCTCCTTGAGAACGTGGAGGAAGCAAACATTCAACAGCAATGAACATTTTTTTTTTTTTTGCTTCGGAGAATATCCTAAGGATTTCTTGTAATTAGTGTTATGATATTTCTCTGACACAGGCACAAGATACTAGTTTCTTCATAAGGCTATTACTATAATAAGATAAAAGGAGTTAAAGTTTTGAAGCATTTTCTGGCTGGAGAGAATTTCTGATTGATCCTAATTAATGATGTGTCTCCGCAGGCAGTTGGAGGTGATGTCTACATTCATGTTTGCTGCTAAGGCTATAGATAGGAAAAACAGGACTGTAATAGCTTGATTATGAACAATATGATCAATGTACCCCTGGTTTATTTTTTTCAGTGTTATTCATTAGCTGCCTAATTTGATGCTTTCTCCACAAGCAGAGAGAATTAGAACCAAAATGAGGATAACATATCTGCCTGTAGCCTCATAAGACAAACAAGTAGATGTGAATATAATAACCGCATCTAAACGTTTGTGGACCCAGATTAAATGGCCTTGGGCCTCTTTTGGTTGTAATTGAATTCTGTTTTGTCTTACTTGGCTTTTCCTTTGCTTCATTCTCAAACCTCTATTTTATCATCAAAAGAAGACATGTCAGCATGCTTTGACTGGCAGGTGGAGGACACTGGATCTGGGAGCCATCGTTCTACTTTGCTTTCTGCCTCTCACTAGCTGGGAGACCTTAACTCGGGTCAGCCTCCGTTTCCTTATCTGTATTTCATTTGTGATTCTTAGGTTTACAGCAGGTCAAGAAAGTTGACATATGGTCTTCCCTGATTAATCCAGTCCATAGATAATTAACTCCATCCTACCTCCATCTCGCCTTCCTCTGAGTTTCTAAGGAAGTATATCAGGGTTACACAGTCTAACCTGTGTCAGTCCTCTGATGGTAAGCTCTAGTAAAGCAAGGTTCTATATATGAAATCCTGTCTCATTCCCTTCTGCCCCGCCCCAGCCAACTCCTAGATGTAGGCATTTGTTGTGGACTCAATTAATACATGTCAGCTACAGGAGGAACCTCAGGGACTCCACAGTCATCTCTTCAAAGTTGACTTCTCCTTTTACTTTACAGAGAAAAGAAATGTCACTTGGCAAGAATTTCCTTTGATACCTTCCTCTTCCAGCACACACCTAAAAACCATTTGTATTGATTCATCCTTGAAAAGATTGAAAAAATATGACTGTATTAAAATATAATGTGTATACAACCAAAAGCATCATTAAAAAATTAAAGATGGGGCACCTGGGTGACTCAGTGGGTTAAAGCATCTGCCTTCAGCTCAGGTCATGATCTTGGGGTCCTGGGATTGAGCCCCACATCAGGCTCTCTGCTCAACAGGGAGCCTGCTTCCTCCTCTCTCTCTGCCTGCCTCTCTGCCTACTTGTAATCTCTCTCTCTCTGTCAAATATATAAATAAAATCTTTAAAAAAATAAAAAATTGAAGACAAGCCACAAAGCACAAGAAGATATTTGCATTAAAGAATCAGTAACCAGGGGCGCCTGGGTGGCTCAGTCGTTAAGCATCCACCTTCGGCTCAGGTCATGATCTCAGGGTCATGATCTCAGGGTAGTGGGATCGAGCCCCTGCATCGGGCTCCCTGCTCAGCGGGAAGCCTGCTTCTCCCTCTCCCACTCTCCCTGTTGGTGTTCCCTCTCTTGCTGTGTCTCTCTCTGTCAAATAATAAATAAAATCTTAAAAAAAAAAAAGAATCAGTAACCAGAACTCAAAAAACAAACAAAACAAAAAACCCTATATATCATTAAGAAAAGTGAAAATAATGAGACGAAGGGAAAGGAAAGGATATGAACAAACAATTTACAAAAGAAAGAACCCCAAATGGCCAATAAACATATGGGATATACTGAAACTATGCATAATCAGGAATATGTCAACAAAAACTATAACCCATTAAATGGGAACAAATTTAAAATTAAAAAAAAAAAAACCCGAAAATGGTAACACTCATGCATGGCTGATGGCAGGACATGTTGCTATATCTATGGGGAGAGCAAGTTGGCACCATCTAGGAAATAGAAAATGGGCATCCCTCACAAACCACCAATTCTACTTTGAGAGAAGCTCTCGATATGTAATAAGGAGACACTTAAAATTTATTGCAGCTTTGGTTTTAAAAACAAAACCTTAAAAGGATATCTCCAACATGAGATAACTCTCAACATAGGTAAATATTCAGCAAAAATAAATTACAGAGTAATACGTATAGTAAGAGACCACTAATACAAATTTTAAAGTCATGCAAAAATACATTGTTTATGGGAACACGTGTAGTAAAAGTGTAAGATCATGCATGGAAATGAAAACCAAATTCAGGATGGTGATTGTATCTGGGGAAGAAGGGGCATTGAGACCAGAGAAGTAGTATGCAAGAGGCTTTCCACTATACCTGTAATATTTAATATATAAAGTTTAATATGAATGTTTATTTTAAAATATGTAAGTTCTATACAAGGCCTCCTTTGTAGACTTTAGAAAAAGGTACGCAACACCTCGAGGCATGGTTTGGATACTACATTAACACAAGGTGCTAACACAGCTCCATGTCAGGGCTTATAACTTGGAGAACAGAATGTCCCCCTCAGTCAGTGGTCCTCAGATGGGACATAACCTATACAACCATATGTACCAACCTGACTCCGTACATCAGACAAACAAACCCATCTTCTCCTTCCTAGCATCTCAGAGTCAAAGGGTGAGATCTTCCCTCTGCCTAAGGCAAACCCCTCCAGCTGAGCTGAGCTCATTTCTCCTCGACTTTCCTCTATCAGTAACCCCCCATTCCTGCAGGTTCAGCCTTGCTTGCCTAACTTGCCCTTACTTCCAGCCTTTGACCCTATGTTTCTGTCTGCTGCCACTCCATCCCACTGTGGTCTGGTTTTCTCTTCTACCACATCACTGAAGGAGCTGTCATTCAAAAAGTCATGAATGCCCTCTAACTCTCAAAGACAGAGAGCCACTCTGCAGTTCTTGCCTCATCTGATCTTTGCAATATTTGGCATCTTCCTTGGAAACTCCTCTTTGGCTTCTGGGACCTTTTTCTCTCTTGAGTTTCCTTCCCTTGCCTGCTAGTCTGTTTTATAGGCTCTAGCTCTACCACCCAGCTTGTGAATGCTGGTGTTCCTTCCTCACCCATGCTGCTTCTTACTCTCTTCTAGTCAAGTAGCTTCAACATTTACTTAACAAATATTTATTGAACACCTACTGCATGCTACGCTCTTTTCTCAGTGCTAGGGATTTAGCAGTGATAAGGCTTTACCCTCATGGAGCTTACATTCCAGTGAGGGGAGACTGATAGCAACAGTTTAAAAAATAGATCTATAGTATGTACATGGTGATAAGTTCCATGGAGAAAAATAAAGGAAAAGCAGGGGAAACATAGTGCAAAAGGAAGGGGCAGGTTGTATTCATTGTATAGCAAATGGTCAGGAAAACCTCATTTAAAAATTGACTTTGCAGTTGACACCTGAAGGGAGTAAGAATTGTGAACCACGTAGATATTTAGTGGAAGATCATTCCATGCAGAGAGAATAGTAAATGCAAAGACTCTGGAGTGAGAGTGTTCCAGTCTGGGACATGTTGATTTTGAAAGGCCTATTATACATTTAGGTGGAAATGCCAACAAGATAGATAGATAGATAGATAGATAGATAGATAGATAGATAGATAGATGATAGATAGATAGATAGATAGATAGATAGATAGGTCTCCTCTAGAATATAAGCTCCAGGGGCGCCTGGGTGGCTCAGTGGGTTAAAGCCTCTGCCTTCGGCTCAGGTCATGATCTCAGGGTCCTGGGATCAAGCCCCGCATCGGGCTCCCTGCTGAGCAGGGAGCCTGCTTCCTCCTCTCTCTCCCTGCCTCTCTGCCTACTTATAATCTCTCTCTCTCTCTCTCTCTCTCTCTCAAATAAATAAAATCTTTTTTAAAAAAATAGAATATAAGCTCCATTAGAACAAGAGCCTATAAAATAGATCAAGGTCCCACCAGCCAAAACGAAGAAATCCAAGAGAGAATAATGTCACGGAAGCCACAAGAGGAGTTTCTATAAGGAAGGTATCAAATATTGCGAAGATTGAAGTGAGGACTGCAGAGTAGCTCTCTGTCTTTAAGACTTAGAGGGCCTTGGTGACTTTTTGGATGATAGTCTTTTCATATATACATAGGATAATTGTATGTATATATATATATATATATATATATATATATATATATATATAAGTAATTTTGGGGAAGAACAGGTTTACTAGAGGTGGAAGAGATAGTATCAAGAGAAGTTTAATTTGGGCTAGGTCAAGTGATAGTGTCTATCTCTGGATCAACACGGAGATATACATTAGGTACTTGGATTTATTCAAGAAATACTTTTTGGGTACTTGGAATTCCATGTCTGTTAATAGCTGAGTAGTTTATATTGGATTAACCCTTTTGCAAATAATAATTATAAACTCTAGAGGAAAAAAATTACCTAACAGTATTACAGAAAACCAACCTAGAAACTAGAGAAGAGTTGAGACTTAGAAGAGAATGACACTAGATGAGTTTCTTGTTTGTTTTTTTAAACGGCTTTCTGCCTAAGGGCAAGCATCAGTCAGCATCATGCTGGGAGCAGTTAAAATGTGGATAGAAACCTACAGTTTTGTTGAATTTATTTGAGGAATTAGCAGACAGAGTTTGAGGTCATCGCAATTGGGAAATGGTAGTGCTGGGCGTATCCTAGAAAGGAGAGAATCGCGGAGGAGAGGTTCCAGAATCTGCACATTAAGTTTTCTCAATCTCTGGCTGATCTGGGAACTACATACATGTGGGGCAGACTTCAGTCAGCCCAACTAATGATAAAAGAACTGAATGGAAATTTCAACGCTTGCCCACTACAGAGGAGAAAAATTTAGTAACCAGCTTCACTCTTCAGTAAAAAAAAATTCAAAGCTTACCGTAATAAAAACCATAGTCTCTACAATGCGCTATTTACATTGTGCAAGCACAATCCAAAATTACTAGACAATCAAAAAAGCAGAAAAATGTGACCCATAATCAAGAGAAAAGAAATAGATGGGGGCGCCTGGGTGGCTCAGTGGGTTAAAGCCTCTGCCTTCGGCTCAGGTCTTGATCCCAGGGTCCTGGGATCGAGGCCTGCATCGGGCTCTCTGCTCAGCAGGGAGCCTGCTTCCTCCTCTCCCTGTCTCTCTGCCTGCCTCTCTGCCTACTTGTAATCCCTCTCTCTTAGATAAATAAATAAAATCTTTAAAAAANTCCCTCTCTCTTAGATAAATAAATAAAATCTTTTAAAAAAAAAAGAAATAGATGGAAATTGATCCCAAGTTGATACAGAAATCAGAATTAGGACACAATTATTTTATTTTATTTTATTTATTTATTTTTTTAGGACACAATTATTTTAAACTGAGCTATTATAACTGTTCAATGACACAAACAAAAATATGCTGATAATGAACAAATAGGAAACCGGAGCAAAGGGAAAGAAACTATAAAAAAGGAAATAAACAAATTCTAGAAGTAAAAAATTTAATATCTGGAATAAAAAATTCACTTAATAAGCTTACCAAATGATTGGAGATATTGGATGGAAGAGTCAGTGAGCATGAAGGTAGATCAATAGAAATTATCAAAACTGAAGATGAGAAAAAAAGTTGAAGAAAAATTAAGAGCACCTCAATGACTTGAGTCATCATCAAAAGTTCTAACATAGGTGTAACTGTAATCCCCAAAGAAGATGAGAGAGAAAATAATTCAGAAAAAAAAATTTTTTTAGAAAATAGTGGCTAAAATTTTTCTAAATTTGGCAAAAAGGCTTGAAATTATAGATTCAAGCTGCTTAGTAAACCCAGGCAGAATAAGTAAATTAAAAATAAAATTGAATTAAAATTTTAAAACATTTAAAAAATTAAAAATAAATAAACCAAACCTAGACATATTATACTCAAACTAAGAATGAAAGGTCCTTAAAAATATTTATGGAGCACCTACTACATGCCAGGCAATTTTGAGCAGTGGAATAAAATAATACACAAGACAGTTGTAGTTCTACTTACAGACAATACAAATGCCATTCTCTACATTTTTTTACTGAGAAAACTTTTTTTTTGAAGATTTTATTTATTTGAAAAAGAGAGAGACAGCAACAGAGATAGCAAGAGAGAGCACAAGTGGGGAGGAGAGGGAGGAGAAGCAGGCTCCCTACTTAGCAGGCCTTTGACCCCAGGACCCTGGGATCATGGCCCGAGCCAAAGGCAGACACTTAACCAGCTGAGCCACCCAGGTGCCCCAAGAAAACATGTTTTTAAATATCAGCTGATCATGGGGACCCTGGGTGGCTCAGTTGGTTGAGTGTCCAACTCTTGGTTTTGGCTCAGGTCATGATGTCATGTGTTGTGGGATCAAGTCCAGCACTGGGCACTGTGCTCAGTGGGGAGTCTGCTTGGGGAGTCTCTCCCTCTGCTCCTCCCCCCACTCGTGTGCTCGCTCTCTCTTTTTCTCTCTCTCTCTGAGATGAATAAATCTTTAAAAACAAATAAATACCAACTGATCATTACCTGGGTTACCCGTAGATCATACACGTGTCTGAAATGGAATTTATCTTTTCTCCAAAGTTACTCCTTTCCTTATATTTCATTTCTCAAGAAGTGATGCCACCTGTCACATTCTCCTGTAAAAGAGAAGACTCATCCTTTCTTCTCTTTACCTCAGTGAGACATGGATTCTGACTACTACACCATTACATAGCTCAAACCTCTTTCCCCCTTCACAGCTGCTGTCTTAGTTCAATCTTTTATCATTTATGGCCTGGAAGCCTCCTAAGGTGTCATCTGTTCTTTCTTCTTTTAACTGCCAGAATTGTTATTTTAAGTCCCAGTTCTTATCATGTCATTTTCTAGTATAAAATCTTCCAGTGGTTTTCCATCCCTTTGGAAATAAACTTTCTTTACCTTAGGATGACCTACAAGGTCCTTTAAGATCTGGGTCCTGCTGAAATCTCCAGCCTTCATCATATCAAATCATTCACAGTTCTCTAAATGAGCCATGGTATCACACCTCTACGTCTTTACCAACGTTGATCTTTCGTGTGTGGTGTGGGGGAGGTTTTTCTTCTCTCATTGTTCTGGTTCATCTGTACTCATCCTTCAACCCCCACTTCAAAGATCACCTCCTCTTGTAAACCTTCCCTTACTCATTTTCCCAGCAGAATTGGATGTTCCCATGCTCCTCCATATTTCTAAAGATTTTATTTATTTATTTATGTGAGACAGAGCATGAGCAAGCAGGGGAAGGGACAGAGGGAGAGGGAGAGAATCTCAAGCAGACTCCACGCTGAGCACAGCGCCTGATGCAGGCTCACTCTCATGACCCTGAAATCATGACCCAAATCCAAACCAAGAGTTCAATGCTTAACTGACCAACTGAGCCACCCAGGCACCCTATTTATGTTCCTCCTTTTCGATGTCATGGCATCCTGTGCTTATGTACCTCTGTGGCAGCTAGTGTCCCACTATACTCTCACCATTGACTTTCCTATAGGATTAGGTATAACTCATCTGTAAGTCTCCAGAACATGGCATATGGTAGATGCTTGATGTTTGTTAAATGAGTGAATGCCTGAGTAAAACAGAGATTGAATTGATTATCTATATGGACCCTATCCATTTTTAAGCCACTAAGATCTTCTTTGCCATGATAAACTTTCCCAAGATAAAACTATCCATGTGAAAAAAAGCAGAAAATAACTTGGGGCAAAAGCCCAAGGAGAGGGACTTTGTACACATGCTTAGGTAAGGAGACTTGAGGATACTGAAGCATACTGGGTTTATTTTCCCACCGCAATGATGACTTGAGCTGAATGATTCACCTCTTTAGGTGATCACCTTCTTGTATGATCATTAGCACATGGGTAGACCAGCTGGCTTAAACTGGGAGAGCAGTCTTTTTCAGTGAAATTATTTTTGTACTCTTTTCAACTATAGACTACCCTCTTTCTTTTTATACCACTTATTGTGCAATAGTCCTCATGCCCACCATCCATATTCCTGGGTCCTTTGCTTCTAAGCTAGATTCAGTATGCCCTTTTATGAGCCTATCTCATAGACTCACCAATGGGTTTAAGCAACTCATTTGCCAAAACAATGCCTAAATTTATCCAAAATATCTTTTGTTCGCAATCGTTTTCAGCTCATCAGCATTACTGATTTCAGATCCACCATGATGGGAAATGATTCTCTCTGAACTTAGAGACCAGCTCAAACCAGGAAGGTGGAACCCACAGAAAGGTTTGACTCTCACAGCTGAACAGGTGTGAGTCATCTTTAACTTTGTAGGGAGGCCTTTGCTGCTGCATCACTCCCATATCAGCCGCTCTTGCTTCTGCTCCATCTTCCTTCTGCCAAAGCTGGCTGGGTGCAGGGCTAGAAACCAAGTGAGGCAGCACTTACCTCTGTTCTCACTGGTTTATACCAGTCCTCTTCTCTGTGACCTGGTGTTCTCCTGCTAGGAGCTCCCAGACAAAATCATTCTCTCATAAAGTCTATAGTATGACCCCTCTTGAAAAGTGTGCATATATTTTGTTTTTCTCTTTACTGAAGCTAATTACCACATTAGTATTTTCTTTAAATACCTCTTGACTTACCTAGTATTCTTACCCTGAACCCACTTAATAGGTAACATAGGGAGGGCTCTTGGAACCTGAGAAAGGCAATATTCCTCCAGAATGTCGAGCCCAAGCCACACATAGCAAGTCTTGCCAACTCTACCTCTCAGAAACTCCTTTAGGAGGAGAGAGACCCCTTTAAAGTTCACTAAAAAGCAATTTAGATGCAGCAGAAGTATCAACAACAAAGGTATATGAAAGAAGGAAAATAAGTTGTCAAGAACAGTGAGTAATGGTAGAGTTTAAAAAAATCAATATCTGTTCACATATTTCTGTGCATGGGGTGCATCCATCAAAGTGAGTGGGTGACATTTGTCCCAGCGTGGCTGAGCCAGCCAGTGCTGCATGACTCACCTTCTGTGCTATCAGCAAACCACCAAGCCTCTTGCCTGGGAGTTAACAAACGCACTAAAGGAAACTATTCTGAATCTGTCATTAATTGAATCTTTACATGTAATCCAGTTGCCAGCCAATTTACAAATTTCCTCCATATTCTCTAGCTTGTTTCTAACTTTCTTCCCAATCACCTTTGCAGCCTGGCTGGATTTTATTGGATTTATCTTAGTTTGCTTTGAGGAGGAATTGAAATACCTCTGTCTCTAAGAAGATCATTATGTCTCCCCCATAGAGGTCAGGTAGAGCAAAGAGGTGATCTCATAGGGTTTTTCCACCCAGCGATTCTGATTTTTAAGGCAAGTATGTGAAAGTCCCAATCATTGCCTCTTAAAATCCCCTTTGTGCTCAAAGAGGAAGCTTAGTGAATAATTCCAGCAAAGTATCAGGAATATCAGATAGCACTGATTCACCAAGTTCTGGAAACAAACCTCAGTTTCTCCAATTATTGGTTCAAGATGAGAAAACTGGAGATGAGGAAACTTCCCTTTCTCAAGTAACAATGAGGTAACAAAACAGAAATCAGCCTGTCCTCTGACAAACATGACACATGAATTGACAAGTGTTCCATTTTTTCCACCCCAGCTCATGCTGTGCCCTTCTGGCTACATTGCTTTCCTGGGTTCTCTATTCAAGTCCTACTCATCTTTGGAGGTCCCTCTCTCTCTCAGGAACCTTTCCCAACTTATTAGCTCAGAGAGAGCTTTTCTTCCCCTGAACTCCTCTGGCACACATGCCAAAATTTCTTAAAGGACCTTTAGTGTAGGCTTTCCAGGGTAGGGATTGTGCTGAATTCTTATTTGTACACTGGTGGGCTGGTGGTCCTTAGCTTACAGCACTGGTATGCTATGCAGGCTGGGCCTCAGAATCACCCATGCAGCTTTTAAGACATGACAAATGTCCAGGCCCCACAACAGACCTTCTGAATCAGAATCACTACTTAGGTGATCTTACAGATATTCCTCAACTTAGGGTGGTGTTACATCCCAATAAACCCTTTGTGGGTTGAAAATATTACAAGTTGAAAATGCATTTAAGACACCTAACCTACCTACCAAATATCACAGCTTAGTCTAGCCTATCTTAAA
The DNA here is from genome assembly GCA_002007465.1 of Ailurus styani. Classification (NCBI taxonomy): domain Eukaryota; kingdom Metazoa; phylum Chordata; class Mammalia; order Carnivora; family Ailuridae; genus Ailurus; species Ailurus styani. Next base: position 1,695,826 of record LNAC01000201.1, on the reverse strand, counting down.
CATGCTCAGAACACCTACATTAGCATATAGCTGGGCAAAATCATCTAACACAAGTGTATTTTATAATGAAGTGTTGAATATCTCATGTCATTTATTGAGTACTATACTGAAGGTGAAAAACAGAATGGTTGTTTGGATACAGATTGGTTATAAGTGTAGCAGTTGGGTGCCTGGGTGGCTCAGTTGATTAAGCATCTGCCTTTGGCTCTGGTCATAATCTCAGGGTCCTCGGATTGAGCTAAGCAGGGAGCCTGCTTCTCCCTCTCCCTCTGCCTGCTGCTCCCCCTGCTTGTGCTCTCTCTCTCTCTGTCAAATGAATAAATAAAATCTTTTTTAAAAAGTGTAGCAATTGTTTATTCTCATGATCACATGAGAGTATCCTATGGTACCTTGCTAGCCAGGAAAGATCAATATTCAAAATTTGAAGTATGGTGTCTACTGAACACATATCACTTTCACACCATTGTAAAGTTGAAAAATGCTAAGTCAAACCATTGTAAGTTGGGGACCGTCTGTATATAGGCAGACACTTTTTAAAAACTCTATAGACTTCCATCATAAATCTTGTGATGGTATGTGGTGTTGCTATGGCCACCCCCTTCCCCCACCTCTAGGTCCCTAACTCCTACTGCCTTCCTTTCTTACAGAACCTGCATGTGTTCAGAGAGCCACCCCTCCTCAGCATAGTCCCCTTGCTTCAGAGGAAGCATCCCCTCACCCTCAGCATGAAGTGAAGGAGCCATGTGGTCCAAAGCTAAATACCATGATTCAGGAATAGGTGTGTCACCCAATTCTGGCCTTTGAGAGAAGCAAGAGGAGTGCTTGAGACTTCTGGGAAGGGTCTTTCTCTTGTAGGAAGCTTTAATCTTTGCTGCTGTTACACTAGTGGTTACTGGCAGCCACCCTATGATCTTTCTCACTCCCCTCCCCTCTCCCCAAGAGGGAGCAAGTCTTAGGATGAAACTGTGAAAAAACCTGGATCCTTGAGGGTGAATCAAGCCAACCTGAGCTGATCTAAATTTAGACTGCTACTTATGTGCGTTAATAAATGCCTAATTGTTTAAGACAATTCTTTTACTAGTGGCTGAAATATCCTTCTAGATACACTTGTTTTTATTCCTTCAATCCCAAGTGTCACCTGGCACAATGCCCTCTTTAATAAATGCTCAATAAGCATTTGTTGAAGGAATGAATTCACAGTCATTAAGCACTGATACGTGCCGAGAACTGGAGATAAAGTAGTAACTAAATAAAGTTCCTGTCATCATGGATTTTATACTTTTGTGGGAATAAAACTGCCTTTGTGGGTCAGGTTAGCCGCCTTTCTAGAGAAATAAGTTTTTTGTTTCTATTTGTGCAAGTAGATGGGTTCAACCAACGTAAGTGGTTAGAACGAGAACACTTGTGCCAAAGGATCACTGCTAAGGAATTCACCTGACCACCAGAGTGACTTTCTGCAGTTAAAGAAAAAGGAAATAACAAGTAGGATCATGAAGAATACTTTGTCCCCAGGTTCATGACTCAGAGGAAAAACGACAGTGCTCTTATTACTATATCTCAGCCACAGAGCATAAACAAGTAATTGCAGAGAATCAAATGGGGAGTAACAATTTGAAAGGGCTAGGAAAACTTCATTTTACTAAATAAATGGAATTTGGAGAAGGGCAATTGGATGACCTTCTGAGTGTCATCTGTGAGTATATGAAAGGTAATCATAAGGTAGGGATCAGCTCACCTCTAGCTCTACCCTCTGTGTGATGCCCATCCCTAAAGATTAAGGAGGGATGACTTGGTAAGGGAAATGCCTGATATGAAGGCAGATGTTGGGTAGCAGCAGACCTGGTCAGAAAGCAAATTCAGAGGGGCGGGGTAGGAAGGAGTGGTCCAGCACAATGAGTTGAGGGGCAAAATCAGGAAGACTAACAATGATGCAAGACAAAGGGAAGCATTCTAGACCTAGAGAGATGAGGGCTTCATGGACCAGGGCTCAGGAACTTTGAGGCCTGACACCAGAGAAATGAGAGTCTAGGACATTGACCCTTCTGTCCTGAGGTAAGGCCTTAATCATAAACTCAGTACCATTGGACAGAGAGAAGACTGACAAAGCCTGACCCCTTCCAGGGCAGGAGGTGTCACAAAGGCCTTGTGAGATAAGGTGCACGACATGGTCAGTGTTGTGTAAATATTCAGTGGGTAATTGAGCTCATCAGGCTGCCCTGTAAGATGGTAGCAGTCAGACCATTCTTCATCCTTAAGCACTAAAATCATAGGTTATTCTGGAACTGGCACAAATTTCAGCTCCCTGAAACAAAAAGACAATTGTGATGGGCATCTTTTTTTTTTTCCCCCTCCCACAACTTGCATCTCTGCCCCTGGTGGTAGCATTGGAGTTTTTGAGGGGAGGCTACTCTCCTCTGCCCACAAACCATGTGACCCAGGTGAAACCAATTCCCAATCACATGTTCCTGCTGAGGACTGGTTGAGTAACTTGGCTTGACTAATTAGCATATTTCTTCCCTCTAGACACACTGATTGGTTCAGGAATGGGCATGTGATCCGCGTTGGTCCAATGAAAGTCAATTCTGAGATTTTTGCTCAAAAGGCCAGAAAGAGGCAGCTCTCTTTCTGCTGGCTTGCTGAGCTGTACAACGTGGAACATAAGCCCAGAGCTGGCAGGAGTCACTGCTTGGGGAGGGCTTGCCAACAAGTGGAACCAATCCAGAGGAGAACAGGGCTGAGAGAGAGGAGAAGGGATTGCAAGGCAATAATTCTGGCAATATAATTTTGAGTGTATGGTACCAGCTGTGCCTAAAGACAGGCCTAGTCTTGATCTTCTCTGTTACTATTGCTTAAGAGAGTCTAAACTGATTTTCTGTTATTTGCAGTTTGGTGTCCTGAAATGATAAATAAGAGGAGACCATATTAAGATAACTTGCTTTCCCATCTTCTTAGATGAGTTGATGAGATCCAGCAATCAACTTACGTTGTGCTTTCTATTGCCAAATACGGTCCTAAGCACTGGGGATAAAACCATGAATACAACTGAGACCTTGCCCTCAGGGATCTTAACTGAGACCTTGCCCTCAAGGATCTTAACTCCTAGCAGAAGGAGACAGCTGTTAAACAAATCAAAATAAATACATAAGAAAAGTTCAGGCATAGATAAAAAGAATCAAGAAGATTACATTGAATCCTGAGCAGGAGAGGCTATTTTTAGTGGAGGTAGCCAGGAAAGGTCTCTTGAAGGAGGTAGTGACATTTGAGATGAGGTCATAATAATAAGAGGCAGCTGCTTAAGACTGGGGAGGAATGCTCCCACAAAAAGAAGAGCAGATGTAAAGGCCCTCAGACTGGAACAAGACTCACCTATTCAGGGGACAGAAAGCAAGTGAGAGTGGCTGCAGTGTCCTGAATGAGGGACAAGTGGAGAGAGATGAGAGTGGACGGGTAAGCTGGGGCAGCTGGTTGACCTTCTGAGAGTTTGGGTTTTATTCTGAATGCAGTGGGCACTCACTGTAAAGAGGACCTGACTTACCTTTTGAAAACATTATTCCCATCATTGGGTAAAAGTTGGACTAAAGGAAGACAAGAGGAAAGTAAGACCTATTAGGAGGTAATGCAGGAGTCCAGGCGAGAATTGACGGAGGGACTCTGGGCCTGGGTTAGGGCAGTGGAGGACAGATGGTGGATCTGGGATACATTTTGGAGGCAGAGCCAGTAGGATACACCAATGGGTTAGAAGTGAAGTGTGAGGGAAAAGGATGATTCGAGCACAATGATCAAGTTTAGCCCAAGCGGTTAGGTGGATGATGGGGTCACTTACAAAAATGAGAAATCTGAGTTGGGGAGCAGACTTGGGGTAGGAAAGAATCCGTATTTCTGTCTTAGCTGCGTGAGATGTCCACACGGAGACATCAAGTGGGCAGTTGTTTAGCCACACCTAGAATGCAGCAGAGATAGTAGGCAGGAGATAGTTATTTGCAAGTCATGGACATGGATGGACTGGATGAGGACACCCAGCTAAAGAACAGAGGTGCTCAAGCACAGAGCCCCAGGCCTGCACCAAGGGGAGAAGGAGCAAAGGGAAATGAGGAATGGCTGGTGAGCTAATAAGAAAACTTGACAAACATGATGTCACAGAAGCCTAGACAAGTGTTTCAAGAACGAGCGAGTTGTCATCTAGGTTGAATGCTGCTCTGAGGTTGAGAAGGACAGAGCACGGGCCAGTGGCTTTGGCAAGATGACCCTGATAAGGGACTGTTTCATGGAGAGAGAAGGACAAAAAGCACACGGCAGTGCAATGAAGAAAAGAAAGCCAAAGGAAAACACACAGGTCACGTGGTCAGCCTGGCTTGCTGGCTGGCTGGGTACTGCAGGGCTAGATGTGTGGAAGGGATTAACAAGCCTTCGTTAGGGATATGCTATTCTTTAAGAGTTGACTATTTTTACAATTCATTTTTAGTTGAAATTTACATGCAATGAAATGCACATGTCTCAAGGGATGAGGGGTTTTTCTTAATTGAGGTAAAAGTCACATAACAAAATTAGCCATTTTAAAGTGAACTGTTCAGCAGCATTTAGTACATTGTGATAGTGTAATCCCCACCTTTACCTAGTCCCAATTTTCTTCCCTCCCAAAGAGAGACCCCATACTCCCTAATGGTACGGGGTTTCCTTTGGGAATATGCTGTCTTAATTCACCATTTAATTCACTCCAATTCACATTTATTTTTTAGGTCTAAGTAGCTAAACTCCATGTAACACAGCTCTTTACTGAAAGAACCGGGGCCAACCCAAAGTAACCTGTGATGTTAGAAGTCAAGATCATGATACTTTTGGGCAGGAGCGAGTTTGTAGTGAAAGGAAGGAGAATATCGTGGGGGCTTCTGAGGTGGTCTGTGTCTTGACCTGGGTGGTGGCTGCATGGATATATTCACGTAAAGATAATTATTCACGTTGTACACTCATGATACATACACTTCTCTATGCTTCAATTTAAATTAAAAAAAAAAACAACTTAAGGAATCTGGAGGCCTGGGTGGCAGTTCCAGTGCAGAAATGAGGAGCTGTGTGACCCTACGCAAGCCATTTAACCTCTCTGGACCTCAAACTCTCTCATCTATAAATGGAGAGGATTGAGCCAGATGCCCTTCAGGGTTCCTTCCACCCAACATGGTTCCACATGCAGTTTCCTCCATTTGAAGTGGGGCATTTGTGCGGCTGAGATCAGCCTGAAGCCCTCACTGACCTTGGCAGAGGGAGAGTCAGGCCTTATTCATGTTCTTCCTTTCAGAAACTAACAGTTGCAGCTGATGTCTCTGTGGTACCACTTGTCAGCGGCAAGGCAGCTGTGAAGTTAATGATAGTGCAAATAAAAAGCTGCTAGTAATTAGGCGGCTGGATGTTCAAGCATTATTGTTATTTTAAAAAATCAATTAGCTGAATAAGAAAATGCCATTGAGACAAACATTTATTTTTCTCCCTAGCACAGTTCCAGCTGGGTAGGAGGATAATGTGGTCGATTCCAGAAGGGGGAAATACGGAGCTGATATATTGGAAATTAATATATATATTTAAAACTGCACAGGGGAAGATAGAGGCTTTTAAGTTTTTTTAAGCTTTTGTAAGGGAGGAAGAAGCTTCACATAATCACCTGTGATTTGTACCCGCTACTGCTTTATTAGCAACCCTCCAGCTCTGGCAATGACCACATCCTCATTTCCTCCTTTTAGAAGTCCTTTTGTAACAAAAAATGCTTTTAGGACTTCTGGGGTTATGGATCGGTATTCCAATCTCTGGGATAAGACCTGGGGAATCTATGAAGCAAATAAATGAAGAAACAAATTTTTTCCTATGTGTCTCTTGTTTATTGTTCAAATAAGTGCCTTTAGCCAAGCAGATCATGTAATATGGTGGTGTTTGGGTAGAGTGCTCTTCTGAAGACTACCTGGGTCTGCGTCCTGCACTAACCAGGTAACTCTGGGGCCAGGTGTGAAAATTTCCTGGGCTATAGTTTCCTTATCTGTGAAAAGAGATTCTGTTAGTACCCACCTCAGGGTGTGTGTGTGTGTGTGTGTGTGCGTGTGTGTCTATGTGTATACACGAGTGTGCACACATATGCACACAAAAATTAGTTTGCATAACCCATGGAAAATGCTTTGCTCAATGCCTGACGTGTAGCAGGTACTGGGTAAATATTAGCTATTTTTATCCTGGGGAAAAAGAGGGAGTTCTTAGGCCTGTGGGGAAGGGGCAGGGAAGTGTCAGGCAGCAGAAAGTGGATCCAACTGTTTGCCTTTTCTGTGGCCTTGTGGACTTGTGCACGTGAAGGCTCTTGACCACTGTGGTTCTCATAAGACCCCTGCCAGGGCTTTTAGACTTCTCTGTGCTGCTCGGTTTTGAGTCCCTGCTCGTTGCACTTTCAGAACTACAAATAGCCCTGGAGAGAGGGAGTCAGAAGATCTGACTCTTCCCCTGTAATGGGTGATGACCACACCCCCTGCCGCCACAGCTGGTGACACAGGCCTTTAGCATAATGGAAGGCATTTGGGGATCTATTTTTCTCTCACTGCGTAGAGGATTACTCACCTCACTCCTCTGTGTCACAAGGAAGGAGGAGTGGGGGGAACACAATAAACTGCCAAGGATGAGTCAAGTTTTAATAGAGCATCTTTGCTCTGAAGGCAGGGACTGCTGCTTCTTATGCATTCCTGAGGTTCACATTGCAAAGCAAGTCTCGAACTCATGCTCCTTTACTTCTTTCGTCTCGGGGAAGGGTGGCAAGTGGAACTGTATTTTTTTTTTTTTTGGAACTGTGTTTTGACCGTATTCTTTCTAGGTTAGAGAACGGGGGAAGGTGGTACTCCCCACGCTGGCTACCTTAGGGCCTCTGTGAGTCTTGATCACAAACCCAGGCTGGTTCGTGCAGCTTCAGCTCTTACCTTCTCCCATCTGAGCACTTCTGTCCTTCCCGTCCAAGAGTGGCCACAGGTAGCTGGCTCTGGATTAGAAATGAGTGTAGAGAACATCTCCTTCCCTGACCAGTACACTGCGGTGGCCCTAGCAGGTTTGTCACCTACCCACTGCTAGATCTAGTCCAGTCAAGAAGCCAGTTGATCGGGGCGCCTGGGTGGCTCAGTGGGTTAAAGCCTCTGCCTTCAGCTCAGGTCATGATCTCAGGGTCCTGGGATCGAGGCCCGCATCGGGCTCCCTGCTCAGCGAGGAGCCTGCTTCCTCCTCTCTCTGCCTGCCTCTCTGCCTACTTGTAATCTCTCTCTCTTTGTCAAATAAATAAATAAAACCTTAAAAAAAAAAAAAAGAAGCCGGCTGATCCCCACATGGGTGTACACACCATCACCTGTGGCTCCAGCCTCCCTGTAGTGCTCCTTCCTCAGAGTGGCATGGAGTCTTTCCCCGGGAGGTGTCAAGGGAGAGAAATGCTAATGAGGGAGAAGCGATGTGATCAGTTTTATGATCACTTAGTGTTGAAGCTAAAGGGTATTTCTTATAACACAGTACTTTTGTATATATTTTCTTATTTCCATGGTATAAAGCAGTGGAACAATCAGAAAGTAAAGGGGAGGGTCAAGTTCAGGGTACAGGGCAGGAGAGGAGAACGTAGGACATTGTTGAGTTGACCAGCCCACTGGCAGGAGGCATATTTTGAACATCTCCAAAGACTACGAGAGTTACAGGGAGCTTTCCGATGATACATGTTCTGGGCCGTGTGCCGGGGAATTCCGAGTCCCTGGTTTTGGATGGGAATCTTCGTTTTAGAAGTTTTCCTGGGTGGTTCTGATGACCAGTCAGGTTGTTTAATTACTAAGTTGTGCCACATTTCAAGGGGAGATGGTCGCATATTATCTACCACCAACAAGGCAGCTCAGGCTTATTTCTAAACCCTTTGTTATGAAATGTTAACACATAAACAGAAAAACACACAAAACAGAAGTGTGGCTCAAAGCAAACACCCAAGTGTCAAATAGAATATTGCCAACAGATATGTTTTCTGGCAACTAAATAAAAATCTTCAAAATTTCCATATTTATAAACCACTGGAGCTATTCCATTTCACCAGCACCTGAATTGAAAGCCTTGGGTTTTAGGTATAATCTCTGATAACTAGCAAGCTTTTCTCTGGCTTAGGGGCTGACTTTTCACACTTCATAATCTCACGCTTGAATCCTGTGATTAACCAGGAGTCAGAATCTCATTTCAAACCTCAGCTACTTCCTCTATTTGCCTGTGATCTTGGACAAGTTCCTTGACATCTCTGGCCCTTCGATTTCTCATGTATGAAATAAGAAAAAGAACAGTATCTACGCCCATAGGGTTTTGTGAACGTCAGATTTACTGGGCAAACTCAGTATTGCCTGGCAATCTACAGTTTTCCTATCAGACCCTGTTTTCACTTTGCTCCTCTCCACAACATCTCTTCCCAGAAATTATCCCGGTGCCAGAGGCTTGTGCCATTTCTGTCTGCATAGAGACGTGCTCTCTCTTCTCTTGTCTTAAAAAGAAGTAAGCAGGGCGCCTGGGTGGCTCAGTGGGTTAAAGCCGCTGCCTTCGGCTCAGGTCATGATCCCAGGGTCCTAGGATCGAGGCCCGCATCGGGCTCTCTGCTCAGCGGGGAGCCTGCTTCCTCCTCTCTCCTCTCTCTCTGCCTGCCTCTCTGCCTACTTGTAATCTCTCTCTCTCTCTGTGTCAAATGAATAAATAAAATCTTTAAAAAAAAAAAAGTAAGCAAATTTAAAAAAAGAAAAACAAACAAAAAACAAACAAACAAAAAAAACCTTCCTTGACCTCACATCTCTCTTCTGCTATTACCTTATTTTTCTGCCTCCATTCCTGGCAACATGTTTGTAATTACCGTCTCTGCTTATTCACTCTATGTGGTCTCCTCTGTGCTCTGCAGTTGGCCTTCTGTTGTCCCAAAGCCACGGAGACCACACCTGTCAAGATGACCCAGAATGTCTGCATTGCCCCAGTCCAGCAATTACTGTTCTATTCTGAACTTTGTTGGTCTTTCAGCAGCATTCGACAAAGTGTACCATGCTGAGAGCTGGAGAGAGAAGCTTCTGAGCAGAGGCAACTGAAAGCCCAAAGGCTCTGAGATGGGGACAAGCATAGTGGGCTCAAGAAGCAGAAAAAAAGGCTGGTGTGGCTGGAGCACAAGGAGGGAGGAGAATGAGCTGAGAAGGCAAAGGTATTCAGGGGCCAAATCGTGGAGCAACTTGTCAACTGGAGTGAAGCTTGTGCCCCGTGCCTGGCACAGAGCAGGTGCAGGGTTAGCTGTTATCACCATTAGATTATTAAGGTCTTAATGGTGCCCAGTGTGACAAAGAAGGAAAGGAAACTGGGTAGGGAAATGAATTAAAATTCCCAGGTCTTGAAAAGCTTTCAGCCTACTGAGCGTCTAGATTATACATAAGTAACTGAATGAAAGCCCACAAGCCGATTTCTTAATGGTCGATTTGTCATCATCACCCTTCCCCCTACCACACACACTTTCTTGGTGAGTTGTGTCCCATCCTGTGATTCTCTCTGGATAATTAAGGTTTAGTTTTTCACTTGAAAGGGAGCAAAAGTGGGCTGTGAGTCCCTGTGAAGAAAGAGATGACTAAGAAGCTACCAACCATGAGATTACCATGTGGGCTGAGGACAGACATTGGTGCCGTGTCCTCTCTCCTTTTCCAGACCGTTCAAAGTAATCACCTCCAAATAAATAGTAGCCGGTCTGTTGTTTCATTTACGCCAGGCTGCAAACTGCACAAAGGAAATCAGACTCTGGAAGCAGCCCTTTGGTTTCCTGATGCAACGTGTGTGACCTAAAGCAGGTGTGTTTTTATCCTCCTGGTGTCTTTGCCACACACATACCCACTGTGGGGCACACCTTCAGGCATACACACACACACTCAACACACATTCAACATATAAACACACTAATGCACACACTCAGTGCACCCCCACTCAATGCACATACTAAACACACACATCTTTGTCATAGCTAAAATTAATTTGCTTTCATTTCCAAACTCTGTTGCTCCAGAGTTCTTCCTCAAAATGATAAGCCCATGGAGCATTCTGGGTAATGGCATGTAAATGAGTAAGATCACTGTGTTCCCTGTTTTTGATTCTGGTAGACCATTCATATGGCAAGAAATATGCTAGGGTAGAATGTATTCCATTCTTAATCTGATTGTTTTCAGACTTTTGTGCTTGAGGACATTTTGTCATTTTACTGGTTTTCTGGTGTTCCTCTTTTTCATGTCCTGAAGCTCAATATTCTTTTCTGTTATGCACCATTTCCAGCACTCCAGGCCAGTGTGATGTCTTTATCCTCTGCATTTAGATTCAAAAGCATCTGTCGAGTGTCTGAATGTGTCTCGCTCAATACAGGTGCTTCACTTGAAGAAAACCTAATAAAGTATGAAAAGTCAAAGCCACAGAAAGACTCAGCAAGATTTCCTTCCTAGCTTAGTATTTTTCTTGTTTTTTTTAAATTTTACTCTATGTTAATAATCTTATTTTATTTTAGAACCTATCAATCGCTCTCTGATGGAAATGGGGGGAAGAAAATGGCCTGTCACCCACAGATCATTTGAGAAACAGTGAAATACACATTAAAACCAAGAAATTATATTCATGAAAAGACATAAAGGATGAAAAAACAAGCCACATAATGGGGGGGAAATGTTTGCAGCACGTTAATGGTTAAAGAGCTTTAAGAATCAATTCAGGGGCGCCTGGGTGGCTCAGTAGGTTAAAGCCTCTGCTTTCGGCTCAGGTCATGATCTCAGGGTCCTGGGATCGAGGCCCACATCGGGCTCCCTGCTCAGCGGGGAGCCTGCTTCCCCTCTCTCTCTCTGCCTGCCTCTCTGCCTCCTTGTGGTCTCTCTCCCTCTGTGAAATAAATAAATAAAATCTTAAAAAAAAAAAAAAAAGAATCAATTCAAGTAAAAATGGGTGAAAAATCACTCTGCAGAAGAAATCCTAATCCGATGAACATGTGAGGTGTGCCCAACCTCATGATCACCTCACTATCAAGAAAAGCCTTGGATTATTAATAGGGGGTAAAATTTTAGATCGACAGAAACTGAAACGTCCATGCTGAGCAGCAGGAGCTCTCTGACGGGAGGGTAAATGATTCAAAGCCTTTGGAACACTCTTTGGCAGCATCCACTGAAGCTGAACACAAAAAGCCAGACCCACGAACAGCGATTCCACTCCAAGTCCTTGTCCTAGGCACGGACAACATGCGCACAAACCCAACCGTGAAAGCAGCATGATTTGTGATGGTTGCAAAGTGAAAACGAGACAAATGACCACCAGTAGCCCACTGGATAAATAGAGGATGTCCTGTTCACACTACAGAATCATTAGCAGCATCAAAGACCATCAAGCCACAGCTTCAAACAGTGACATGAATAGTGAAGCTCACAGACTGTACCCTCCCTCCGTTCCAGGCACCAGATACTCCAGAGTCAGATGCTCCCTGTAAATTCAGTAACTTCCTAGTGGTGGAGTTAGTCCCGTCTGCAGAGCCTGTGCCTGCTTGGTGCCCAGATGTCTTGGGGGTGAGAGAGGGTCCCTGAAAGCGTCTTGGGCTCCGCTGGGCATTGCTGTGGTGGTTCCTGTCACTGCTGTCGAGAACATTTGGCCTGCTGGTTCTTGAATCTCAGGAGCTTGTTCAGCTGAGTCGTACGTCCCTCCTGCTCCTCAGAGGCTGGATACCCGTCCTTCTCAAAGTGTTTCCCCAGCTCCTGCTGCTGTGCCCTGCGGTGGACCCCGTGTTCCTGGTGCCACCTCCTCAAGGGCCTGGGGATGGTGCAGGGCCCATGAGATTCTTAGGTTCTTACATCCTTCGTTCCTCTGTTCCTGCCTCTTGAGCTTAGTACATTTGTAAATGTTTTTTTCTCATATAGGATTTCAAGCCATATACCTGTTGTCCAAAATAACGTTAGTCCTAGAAGCATTAGAGAACGAGGCCATCCTGGCCCTGGTCGCTGCAGACATAGCCCAGATCGTGACTGGGAAGAAGACACACAGTGAAAATGTTAAAACATTGAGTGAATGCAAAGTACTAGGAATCTGCCTTTTCGTCCAGAAAATCACCGGCCACCTCTTTTCCTTTCCAGCTTCAGGTTCCTATAGCCCCACTCCTTAACTACATCTTTCAACACCCCCAAAGTTGATTCCCAATCTGCCTCCCCATCAGCACTTTTTAAAAACCTCAGACATCGCGTACTACACACACAGTTTGCCTCTTGACCTGTACTTCTTGGCAGTTGCACATTTAGGTCTGCATCGTTAAAGGTTTCATGCTACTCCACTATAAAGAGGAGCTGACGGCTGGACACTTGGGATTTTTTTTCCTGGTTTTTGTCTATGATGAGGCTGCAGTGATAAAGGACCTCCCTGTTTAATCATCCTTTCCAAGACTGAGTTTCCTTGGGTAGTTATTAAAATGTTTAACTTTTTCTTTCAAGAAAAGAGGCCATGAGCAGAGAGGAGTCTTCTGCAAGCCAGCTGCGAAATCGGGGCTCTTCTCTGTAGTAGCAGGGTCATCTTGGGAGCGTGCTTATCACAGGGAGGTGACTTGGGAAAATTCCCATAAGAATGATCTGGATGAAATGCAAAAGCACATTGGTCAAGATGCTTTATGAAGTTGAAAACATTATACAGCAACAATAAGGTGTGACTGAAATAATGGGGCAGATTTGACTGGAGTCATATATGTCAACCAGCCACATATCTTCTTGTTTGGATAGATGGTACCCAGAAGACTGAGAACACCTAATCCAGACAGACTCAGGAAAAAACTAGAAATGTATTGCGTCATGTAGAAGTCCACAGGGTAGGCTGGCTTCATGCACTGTGAGAGTCAAATGCTCAAGTGATGTCACAAGGACTGGATTTCTTTTCTTGGCTCTGCCTTCTGACCTGTTGGCTCTCATAAGTCTTGCTGTGGGGACAAGATGGCTACAGCAGCTCGAGCCTCATGCCCCCTCAGGCTTTGGTACAGCAGGAAAAGGAAAGAATCTTCTCCCCTAGTAGCTGACACCTGCCCCAGACGGAGTCTTCTTGACCCTAACTGGCCAGCTGTTGGTCAGGTAGCTGTCTCAGCCCAGATGTAAAACCCTTTTGGGACTCAAGGCGAAGTCACCTCCAGTAGAATCCTGTGGACTGAGAGGAAAAGAGTGGATATCTGAACACAAACCCAGTGCAATTTGAGCATTAAGTGAAATGGACATTGGGCCATCAAGAAACCACAAATTTCTGCTGCATTTAGGGACTTGCTGTTCATGAGCCTGTCCTTTCAAAATTCTGGCACAGCTGAGTTTCCTTCAGGGAGTATCTCCGCATTTCGTTTTAGGGAATGGTAGAACCAACAACTAGATGCCTGTGTGTGGCAAGAGAAATGTTTGCATATAGCAATGGCCTTTAAAAGTGTTTCTCTTTTTGTGAGATAGCTCTTTCTCCTGTCATGAAAAAAGGTTTGCTTCACAAAGGTCTAGCAAAAGGAAGGTAGTTAGTTCTTAATCAGAGTTGCAGAGAAAGCAAACACACAAAGGCTGAGCATCCTTCCTCTGCACAACTGAGAAGAGATGAAGTACGGAAAACCCCCCAGTGCGTGCAAGGTCATTTAAATCACAGTAAAGAGGGGGAAAAACCAATAATTTTTTTGATCAAACATGATTACACTTAAGATAAGCTCAGCCATGCTTTTATCATCACAAAGAGAAAGTGGAGGAGGTTGCCAAATAAACTCCCTACCTTCAAGTTTGGAAAGAGCCAATTATGAGATGCAAATGACCCAAAATTGGGCTTGGAAATTAACACTGAAATAACCGATAAGTGTCCGTTCTCTAATCTCATTTTCTCAGGTTATGCCTCTGCTTCAGCTTCTTTCTGCATCATCTGTTTCTTTTCCTGACTCTACCTCACCTTCAAATCTTCATGTCCTTGGGCGCCTGGGTGGCTCAGTGGGTTAAAGCCGCTGCCTTCGGCTCAGGTCATGATCCCAGGGTCCTGGGATCGAGGCCCACATCGGGCTCTCTGCTCAGCAGGGAGCCTGCTTCCTCCTCTCTCCTCTCTCTCTGCCTACTTGTAATCTCTCTCTCTGTGTCAAATGAATAAATAAAATCTTTAAAAAAAAAAAAATCTTCATGTCCTCTTAGCTTGCCAGTCTCACTGCGCACAGGGGAGCACAGCTGTGCTCACAACCCTTGCACAGGAGCTCCTGAGCGGCACATGGCTGCTCAGGGCCCTTTGCCCTGCTCACCATCCATGTGAGTCAGCGGTTACTATCTTGACCTCGGCTCGGCTTTTGGAGAAAGTGGGGTGACCCTGGGATGGGTGAGCCCCAGGAGGCAAGCTTGAGGGGGCCAGCAGGAGCATGTGTGCAGAGCAGACATCCTACAGGCATGGGGAAGTGGGGGTGGGGGGCTGGGGTGGGGAACAGGACCAGAGGGTTTTCTTTGTTCTTTATCTGGCTCTTGGCCAAGCAGTTCCCAGCTCCCTCCTCCACATTCCTTATTTCCAGGCAACAAGTTCCCCTGTAATCAAGAACCCAAAACTGTGGTAGCCCTCAGATTTTGCTTTGTTTGGCCAGTAACAGGTTTTAACATATTTTAAATTTAAGTGCCTTTGGGTAGAATATGTGTGTATATATGGAGATACCTATATATATCGAATCTTTTTGTTTTCCACAGTCCCTACTACTCCCTATTGCCTTTCACAGGCCTGCTTCATTATACTTTATCTGACTGACCTTCAGCTAGTGGGGATCATATTAACCCTTTCATTTTTATCACCTTAATTCTCTCTCTCCTTTCTCTCTCTGAAGTAAACAGTCATTGAGGAATGACTCAGTCTTGAGTGTATGCCCCTCCCACGCCTCCATGCTTCACTGAGCCACACTGTGTCCCATTCTCCAAGTCTGCCTTTCATGTCCCCAAAGAAGCCACCCCCACTCTGGGTCTGCACACATTTTGACCCCTCTTCCTGCCATGCCCTCCAGCCTCCTCCTAATTCATTCACACCCAGTCTCCAGAAGCTCCACCTGAACGTCACTTCCTCAGGAAAGCCTTTCCTGACTGCCCTAGACTAGGATGGATCCCATCACATGCTCAGAACATGCTGTACTTCTGCTTCACAGCATTTACCTGAATGGTCTTGCAGTAATGACCCGTTTGCTTTCCTCCCTCTCCCAAACACCTCCAACGTCCAGCATCTCCCAAATGCGAGCTCAGGGAGGGTGGTTACCCAGTTTGTCTTGTTCCAGCTCCAAAGGAGCACAATCTGAGTGCTGCTTACATGTTGACCAGTGAGTGAGGGAGTGAGTGAAAAGATGGTGAAGGTGTCAACAGGCCTTACAGGCCAACAGCAGGGAGGAGGATTTCAGGGGAAGGTCCGAGTGAACACAGGGTCCGAGGGAACACAGCACAGGGCATATAATGGTGCCGTGCGGAATCTAGTTCATTCATACATCCCAGCCTCCTTGAATGAGCTGGGCTTCCCCAAGTCTTCTCAGAGCAGGTTCTTCCCCCACCACTGTGTCCCCACAGCCCACCATGTGCAGAAGGGTTTCCCTTTCCACCTGAGCCCAGTAAGTCCCCTCCTGCACTCCCTCTGGTAAGCTGTCCTCACCTTACCCACTCTGTATAGATTCCTCACTCCATTCCCTCTTGAAATAAAAAAGCCATTTAGCAACATCTTCCCCAATTTCTCTCTTTTCTACCTCAGCTCTAGCCTTCGGCAGCGCTTACATTTAGTGGTATAGGGCAAGCAGTCTTCCCAGGAAAAGTTTTTCTACATGCCTGTGGTTTTATCTGAATTGTTTTTGTTTGAGGTTTAGATGGATCTATTGATTTTCTGACCCATTCAGGAACTTTGCTATTTTTAAATAAAAGAGGGATGAGCCAAGTAAGAGCAAATCGAAGCCATCTCCATTGGTGCAAATCACCTTCAGGAAGGACAGACCACCTTTTGGAGGCCTGGCGTAGTAGGGGGAGGGGCTCCATTCTGGATGCAGAGATCTAGGTGCTGAGCCGGCTCTGACCCCGGCCCCTCATTGGCGGCCCTGCACCAGCCCTGTCTGCACTATGAGGGGTTCCGTCGGGGGATGGATCTCAAGCCCCTGGAACTGATGGCTCACCTGGGTCCCTGAACTCAGGGTCAGTGAATGTCACTCTTTTCTCCCTGCCCTTGAAGCCCAGGAAAGCCCCAGGGTGTGTGTCACCAGGGCTTGCCTGTGTCCTTGGACAAACGTTGTGCCTGCCTGTCTGGGCAGGCGGTGCATTGTGAGGTCCAGTTTACAGGAACGGAAGGAGACTAGAGAAATGGCTCTTTCTTTGTTCAGTGAAGACCCTAAATGAGCCAACCTCTTACTTCCACCCACTGGGACTGACACAGAAGTGGGCCTCCTGGCTGGTGTTAAAGGATTGCATGTTTGTGTCCCCACCACCCAAATTCCTATGTTGAAACCCTAACTCCTAACGTGATGGTTTCAGGAAGTGGGGCTTTTGTGAAGTAATTAGGTCATGAGAGTGGAGCCCTCATGAATAGGACTGTGACCTTACAAAAGAGACCTCAGAGAGCTAGCTCACTCTCTTTCCACCGTGTGAGGATACAATGAGAAGTTGGCTGTCTGCAGCCCAGAAGGGTTTTCACTAGAACCCGACCATGCTGGTATCTGCTTCTGAGTTTTTAGCCTCGAGAGCTGTGAGAACTAAGTGTGTAAAGCCATCCAGTCTATGGTAATGTGTTATAGCAGCCCGAACTAAGACAGTTGGGTTGGAAGAGGTGTTCTCTGCATACACGGGGGTCTCCCCATAGTCCCTCATGTTCTTTTCCCTTCCCCAGTCCTTGCCACCATTGACTAGAATATGCAAGCATGGTCAGGCAGGAAATGTGAGGAGGTCTCCTCCGCACCCCTAACCTGACCAGGGAGGCATATTAATCGCCCAAGGGAAATAGAGCTGGTCAGTCATCAAGTATTTTCCCTTCCCTGGGGGATACATCATAGTAGAACAGAAGAAATTCTTGGAAGCGTCACTGGTTGAAGGACTGTGTGGCTGGCTTATACAGTTAGTAACAAAACACCAGGTCAGTGTCTCCCAGGACCACAGAAACTAGGATCCATTCATCCCAGAGCCCCAGGAAATAATGGCAACCACTCAAGGAAGCTTAGAGCTTGCTCAGAGTTTGGTGTTGGGCATTTGGAGGAGGATGGTGAGTGGAAGCCCAGGATTTCACATGCCATGTGACTTGGCTGCCACCAAGATATGCTACCATATCTTGCTTCTGAAACAGGATGAGATTTATAGATCCAAGCATGGCTGGCCTTCTGGCTTCAGGCTTGATTCATCTATCTATACCCTCCTACACTTCCTAAATGCTTTCATTAGCCTTTCCCTGCTCAGAAAATTTTATGAGTCTCTAGTTTTCTAAAGAAAAAAAAAATGACCTCCCTTGCCAAGCCAATGCTCAAGGTTGTTCCAGTGTTCCACAAGGGAGCCTCCTGAGCCCTTTTCCACTTCTGCCTGCATAAGACATCTGAGGACAGTGAGGCATAAGCCTCTATGTCCACCCACTCCTTCTCCTCTAGTCCTCGCTCCTTTTCCAAGGTCCATTTCTGGGTCATCTTTCTTCTTGAAGCATCCCCAATCCATGTGGTCCCTATGGGTTGGTTATCTCTCTGAAGTCCACTATAAGAAGAAAGTGCTACAATCCGGTTCTGACCTTCTAGATTATAAGCCATATGAGGGCAAGGACTGGTCTTGTGTTGTTCACCACTGTATAACATTCATCATCTAGGGCAGTAGCTGGCACATAATAGGTACTCAATAGATACTTGCTGATTTAATTAATTCCATTTTTTATTCTTTGTTTTGTTTCGTTTCATGTATGGAATTTGGTTGGCCCAAGTAGACTGCAAGCTCATCAAAACTTAAACCTGGTTCCATAATAGATACTTGTGATATTCTTGTCTACTAGGTTAGCTGGCCATCAGAGCCCAGAGGGAGTAGTCACTGTGTAGGGTTGGACAAGGCTGAGTGTCTTTGCAGATGCTTTTTCTGGAATGTCATTTGACAATACAAACCAAGAGCCTTAAAACTGTCTACATCCCTTGACTTGGGAATAGTTCTTCTATAAATCCATACTAAGTAAATAACTGACATGTCATCAATATTAATAAAATAACAGTGGCTGCAATTTACTAGACTGCTAGGCACTTATATGTGCCAGACCTTCAACTGCCAGCCACTTCACATACATTCTTTCCTATGATCATCTGAATCACCCCATGATATAAGTAGTATGATCCTCATTTCACAAATGAGATACTGAGGCCAGAGAAGTTTATGGAACCTAACTTATCATCACATCCTTGGTAAATGAAAGAGCCAGAACCTGACCTGGGAATGTGTGACTCCAAAGCCCATGTATTGTATCCTTATTATACCAGTAGAAAATCATGAGCAATATAAATTTCTAGCAAGAGGAAATAGATTAATTATGGTATATCCACAATATGGGATATTATTGGCCATCAACAATAAGGTTTTTGGAAGACTGTTCAATGACGTGGGAAATACTTAAAATAAAAAGTTAGGTGAAAATAATAAGATTCTGCCATGGGTTGAGTGGTGACCCTAAAAGATATGTTATATCTAAATCCTCGGAGCTTATGAGAATCAGCTTATTTAGAAAAAAGATCTTTGCAGATGTAATTAAGCTAAGGATCTTGAGACAAGATCATCCTGGTTTACCAGGCAGATCCCAAATCAAATAAAAAGCATTCTTAGAAGGGATGGGAGCAAGAAAAGACACAAGTGTAGAAGGCAATGTAACGATGGAAGCAAATACTGGAGTGATGGGTCTACAAGTCAAGGAATGTTAGCAACTGTGAGAAAGAAGAAGCAAGAAACCAGTTCTTCCCTATGACCTCTGTGGGGGTATAGCCCTGCTGACACCTTGATTTCAGACTTCTGGCCTCCAGAACTGTGAGAAAATAAATTTCTGTTGCTTTAAGCCACCAAGCTTGTGGTAATCTGTTGCATCAGCCCCGAGAAACTAATATAGATTTCTAGCCATATATGCCTTTAGAAACCTTACTCCCTGTCATGTCAGTCCAGACCTGCTGCACTCTGACCCCAACCTTCATCTCAAGCTGGCAAGCATTCTGTAGATTCTACCCCAGGAAATGCTGTCCTTTCTCTCTCCTGGGCCTTGTCCCCCGAGTTCTCCAACTGCTCAAGAAGATCAATACAGATATAGACATACACCAATATGTCTGTTAAAAAAAAAAAACAAACGGTACTTAACACCACTACTGGGATTCGGTGCAGTCAATGCAGACCAAGTGCCAAGCACTGTCCTAAGCATAGGGACAGCATGAAGACCCACTCCCATTATCTAGTGCTTTAGAGTTTGCATCATATCTATGTGCCTTTTCTATTTGTCTTCACACCACCCTATAAAGTAAGTAAAGCAAAACATTTTACACCTGTTTTGTAGGTGAATAAGCTGGGGCTTCGCAGATACTAAGTGCCTTGCTCAAAGCCATGCAGTAGGGCAGAAGTTAAACCCAGGTTTCCTGCTTATTCTTTCCAGGATACTAAGTTCCCTCCAGACCCAGTGTTTTGGAAATTCAGGGAGAGGAAGGTGAATCTTAGAAGGGGTAGAATTCAAGCAGAGTCTTGTAAAATGATAGAATCCCAATAGGTTGGGGGTGGGCAAATTGAAGTCTGTGGGCTAAACCTGGCCCGCCTCCTATTTTTATAAATAAAGTTTTATCCGAACACAGCCTTGCTCACTCATTTATCTATTGTCTATGGCTATTTCCGTGCTACAACAGCAGAATTGAGTAGTTGTGACATTAATTGTATGACCTGCAAAGTCTAAAATACAATTTGAGCCTTTACGGAAAAAGCTTGCTGACCCCTGCAACATAGGGCTCCATGTATATGGGAGGAGCTTGGGGGGGGGTGGAGATTGCCTACAAGATAAGGAAATCCATAGGTTCTGGTTAAAAGTAACATTCGATTCCTTGGAATAACTATATTTCTGGTCTTAAGAATAATAGTAAACACTTATGTGGTAGCTATTATGTGCCAGGCAGTATTTTAACTGCTTTACATATCCCAACAATTATTGTCGTTGTCATCATCATCATCCCCCTTTTACAGATGAGGAAGTAGGGCCAGAGAGATCAATTAGCATGCCCAAGCGTGCACAGCTAGTGAGCAGCAGAGCCACTGTTCATAGCCGGCCAGTAGCTGCCAGAGACTGTGTGTGGAACCACCTCCATATTGCTTCTCACACCCTTAAGAATCCTGGGAATTCCTTCATTCATTTGACAAGACTGTCCAGAGCCTTGCTGTGATGTAGGCCCGGCTCTGGATGCTGTCTGTTTCTTTCTACTCAGGCATTAGCTATCATTTCCCTGACAGCTCCCCCCCACAACACACACCCTGCCACTCACCTGGGAGCAGGAGCACTGCTGGCAGCATGGTGACTCCCTTTTGATGCACGGGCCTTGGGAGGTCAGGGAAGCTATGACAGAGCAAATGTAAAGGCTTTTCCAGAACAGAGACAAAGTGCTAAATCCATGATGCCGTGATCAAAGACAGAGTCACCAGCTGAGTAAGGAAGGGAGGGAGGCTGTGGGGCTCTGTCGTGATGCCCGGAGACTAGTCACCTCGGCCATGAGGATGTCTTCCACCCACCGAGGCTGCAGGACTCCTGCAAGCCGCATCGTGATGAGCTGGAGAACGAATGCAGTCAGCCATCTCCAGGATTGGACCCTGGCCCATCCGCGCCAATCAGCTTTGCCAGCCACCTAAACATCCTATTGCGGCTTATTTCTCGTCCCCCTTCAAGAAGGTGATTGGTCAGTACAAGAAAGTGAGACACAAAATTTCATACTGATTATATCATCCAGGATTGGGGCCAGGGGAGAGCCGCTCTGTGGGGGTATGTTTAAGAGCAAGCAAGGGGCACACTGGGGCAGGTACCCATCCGCAGGGGTGAATGCTCCTGTCTCTGGCCTCCTGCCCTCCGCCCCCAGTGGCTGGGAGGTGGGAGTGGGAAGGGGAGCCATCTAGAATCAGTATCAGCCCCCTCCACCCACAGCTCTGCTCCCCGGGCAGCAAGCCTGGGAGGGGAAGACCAGCTCGTACCTCTCTTGTGCCTCTCTGTCACACGAATCCCCCCCCCTCCCCTCCCTTCCATCAGTCATGGAGTCCTGGGTGTCAAGTTGAAAAAGGAAAAAAAAAAAAAAGCATACACTCTACCGTACACTCTACCCCAAACAAAATGGAATGAGAGAGAACACACTTGGCTATGAATAAGAGGCTGACCCCTCAAGACAGCTCCATCATCTGGAGGTGAGCCCAGAAGGCAGGAGAGAAAACCGTTTCTGAGTCTCCTCCTCATTCCTGGAGTGCTGCAGCCCTCAGGAGATGGGCCCAACTCAGCCATCTGCCCATGACCTCAGGGGACAGCCCCTAGCACAACGGCTGGTGAGCTGGCTGGCAGGGGGCTGGGGGACCCTCAGGGTTCAAAGAGAGGGCTCCTGAGAAAAAGGCAGAGCACCAGGATCCACTTCAAAGGCACACAGAGCCCGGCCTGTGTCTCGGCCCCTGTGAGCCTCCGCTTGGCTGGTACCTCTGGCCACCTGCTCCCGTTCCCTTTGCGCCTCGAGCTAACGCTCCCAGCTGCACGCAGTCCTGGCCGGGATCTCAGGAATGAGCTGGCCCACAGGCATTTGCCCCAAGTGCCCAGGTCCAAGCCAGCAGATGCCTCCATTCACTGAAATCAGCACGTGTTTCTGGAGAGCCTCCACAGGCCATGCCCAGGGCCCAGAGGCACCAAGGGCCCAGCCCCGGCTGGTTAGGGACACAGCCCCGAATCAGATAAATACACAACCACAAATGACACCATGGGCTCTGGAAGAGAGGGTCCAGGTGCTGAGAGGAGAGGTGCCGGGAGACCGAAGTCAGCCGGGGCTTGGAGGAAGCGTCAGGCCGCCAGGCAGCGTGGTCGGGGGTGGGCTGCTGTGACTGCGGGAGTGGGCAGCCGCACGGGCACAAGAAACCACACCTGCGAAGCACAGGGGTTAGGCCACCGAGAGGCCACCAATGACCCGAGCTGGGCAGAAGGGGAGAGAGTAGGTTGGAAAGAGGACAGGACTCGGGCGGCTCCCAGTCTGCTGTGCTTTTGCTGGGATTCCCCAGGGCTCGGCTCTCCAGGCCCCGAGCAGAGCAGCACCTGCCCTCTCAGGAGATTCAGATGTTGTTTACTTGCTGTTTCTCTCCCTCTCTCAACTTCAGATTTCTTGGTGCATTTATACCCAGAGCCTGCAGCTGTCCACCCCCCGCCCCTGTCCATGTTTGTGTCAAGATGCCATCCTTTCTGCCCTCTCTGAGCTACACTGAGCCAAAGTACCTGTCTAGCATAGATACCAGAAGATAAGGACACTCCAAAGGGCCCTAATGTGGGGTTTCCATCCCTGGGGACCCCATTCTGTCCAGTGCTGGAGGCGAAGCTGTTACAGTGCAGGAGGTGGGAGGAGCTGGGGGCTGGATTCGAGTCCTGGCTCTGTTCCCACTGACCACGTGTGACCTTGAACAAGTCACTCCCCACTCTGGGTGTCTGTTGCCTCATCTGTGAAATGAATGGATTGCACTAGGTCAGGGGATCCCTAACTGGGATCCCTCGGTAAGCTTTCAGGGGGTCCAAGGATCCCTGGAACGGCGTGTAAAATGTAGTGGATACGAGTATTATGCATATTTCTGGGGGAGGGTCAATAGCTGTCACTCAATTCTCAAAGGGGACCAGGACCCCCAAAACGGTCAGGGACAGCTGTGCTGGGCGATGTCTACGTGCCTACAGCTCTCGCAGTTGTCGGATGGTCACCTGTGAGGTGTCCTCGGGGGCGCACTTACTGTAAAGTCAACAAGACGCTGGCTTCCCGGGCCCTGAGAGCCGGGAGAGGCTGGGAGTGTTCCAAGCAGGGAAGGGGCTCAGGGTACAAACAGGAAGTGTTTCTACGTTTGCATTTCTGATAACCTGGCTAAGGAGGTCTCTGAGGAAACGGCCCTGAATCTGTAGGGTGTCAGCAATTTACCGCGATCCCTGCCCCCGCAACGAAATACTCACTTTTGTCCTTAACTTGGTTTTCAGAATTTTGTGTTCTTTTGATTAAGAAATGCACCCCCAGTTCTAAGTCTTTGGATGCCGCACCACCGAGGTTGGCCCCTGGGTCGCAGATGTGCCCCGGGCGAAGATGACCCAGCGGGGGGGCGGGGGCCCCCCCACCTCGGGTGCTGCTCTGACCAGCCCCGGCCGGCTCTCCCCTTACTTGGCCTGCTGAGCTATCCTGGTTTCTGCTGCTTTTCCTCGGCTTCCCTTGCCTTTAATGTGACCCCAGCGAGCGGGTCGGAAATGACCCGAGTGAGGGGCCCCCCTCTCTGGGACAATGGCCCCGTATTTTCGACGTGGGAGTGGCGTCTGCCCTGACTCAACCCGGTAGCAGCCCAGGGACAACACCTCCTTCGGAGTAGCCACCGTGTTTCGTTGCAAGCCGCCCAGCTGCGTTCTGCGTGACCGAATCGGACACCTCTCACTTCCTCTGTGAACGGAACTCGGCGTTGGGATGACGTGCATGCAAGTCACTTGTGCAAAACAGCACATCTCCACCTTTGCTCTCCCACCCCAGCCCCCTGAGGTCTAAAGAAAAGGGGGGTAAGGAAGGAGGGGAAAAATCACCCCGGGATGGAACGGGGCTTCAAACCCCTGGAGACTTGGAGGAGAGGCTCAGCGCTGCTCTCGGGCCTGGAGCGGGACGTGTGCACCCCCGAGACCCGTGCAGATCTCAGGCCAGCAGGTCCCCGGACTAGCACCGCTCTCCTCTTGCCCAGCAGGTAGCACTTGCTCTGCGCCCCAGCTCTTCATCCTCACAGGGACAGCGACTTCCATGTTTTGTGGGCTGCACCCAGGGAGGCCCAGGTGGAGGGCCAGCGACCCGGCAGCCAGCTCCCCCCAGGGTGGCCAGAAGCACCGGGGAATACGGTGCAGCCCCTGGTCCCGCCACAGGGCCGAGCTCCTGGAGCCCTTTCCCGCCTCGGATGATATTCCCTCCTGCTGGCATTCTCCCGTCCCGAAGGAAGGGCAGCCAAGGGTGCCAGCCAAGGGCTGGGGGAGGCTCAGCTCCCCGGCGTTACAAGACACACAGGGGGCAGATGTTTGGGTCTCTGAACCTGCCCGTTTCCTTCCTGCCCATGGGCTCAGGAGCCAGACTATGACACATCGATGAGCAAATCCTCCAGGAATGATGCTCCCTTGAAGTTCTTGGCTGAGTTAGAGGTAAATAAATGAAAATATCGACGAGTCATGTGAGGCAGCGTTGGCCTGCATCATTTCACCCGACAGGAGTTTCTGCGAGGCTGCGCTTGCCTGCAAAGGCCTGGGGCGCTCCTCCTCCGGTCTGCTGGCCTGAAGATGGGGGCCGACAGCGGGGCTGGGGGTGACAGCTGGAGACCTGCAGCCTGGGAACCGGGGCGAGTCACGGATGCTCTCTGGACCTCACCTTCCTGTTGGGGGCTCGAACACCCACCTCGGAGAGATGTTTGCGGGATTCAAGGAACACTCCTCAGCCCGGGGCCTGGCTAAGGCGCTCAGGGTGTATTTGTCACCTCCCTCCTCCTTCCTTTCTTTCTGAGCCCCTTCCTCTTCCTCTGGCTGTGCTGGGTCCTTCCCTACCACGTGCAGCAGCCACAGGCGCCCGTGGCTCCCCTTGCTTTTGCATCTAGGGCCCCTATTTCTTGCCCAGACCTATTGCCACGCCGGCTCTCGTGTCTCTGACCTGCAACCCAGCCACCGCTTCCCACCTGCTCCGCTCTCAGGGGCAGGACACTGTTTCTCCAACTCATGGACTTTGCTTTGTTTACAACCCGCCCCCCCTTCCCTTGCACTACGAGCTCCCCTCGGGTCCTTTCCAGCTGGCACAGTAAACCTAGCCTGGGGTCACAGCCACAGCGGGGGCCACTGAAGGTCGCCAGCTAAAGGACCCAGACTCTGCCCACCTGCCCATCACACAGACAGACACACGCCCTCTGCCTCGGGGCAGCCGGGCAACAGTCTAGGCTTCTCGAATGTAGCACTCCATATTATCATCAGCTTGTCTGCATCATAAGCCTTGCCTTTGACATCCTGGAATGCCTTCTGAATCTGAGTAATATCTTCCTCTGGTTTTGAAGTTTCTGCCAAGGAGGAATGTGGCTGGAATGCAGCCTCTGCTGACACCTGGGCTGCCGGTCCTCAGCCATGAGGCTGACCCAGCTGGCTCACCCATCACCCAGCGGATGACTAGAGCCAGGAGCGCTCTGGTGAACCAGCCACGCTCTCCCAGTGCGCATGCGTCCAACTCAGGCAGCTTAGGAGAAGGGCACAGTCTGTGGCTAGGAGTGATCACAACAACCCCCAGAATGAACAATAGCAGCTAGCTGATTAAGGAGCATCCTATATGCCAGGCTCAGCCCAGCACGACCCATACAGGATCTAATTTAATCATCCCAGGCAACCCAATCAAGTATTAACATCCCCATTTTACAGATAAGAAAACTGAAGCTCTAAAATTAAACAACTTTCCCGAGGTCACACCATGGCAGAGCCTGTATGCCAGGCAGCCTGGAGATTGTTCTAACTGCTGTGCTCCACTGCCTCGTGGAAATGGAGTGAGGCTGATTCTGAGCCCACTCAGAGGTTCAGAACAGTAGCTTTCATCCCTGCCGATGACGGTTTGAGCAAGGCTACCACCAGGGCTCCAGGTGGAAAAACATACAGGAGGCCCTGGGCCCCTCCGTGCCTGCCCCTTCCGCCTCCCCATCCCAGCCCACTTTCCTTCCCCACGTGTTTTCCAACCACCCTCCCACCATCCTCCGCTGTCTAGCAGCAAGGAAGAGAGAGATTTTTGAGCACCTGCAACACAACAGTGTCTCTTCGTCATCCACTGAATCTTCAACCCAGCTCTCTGAGGTTGCTTGTCATTCTTTCCATCTTATAGATGGAGAAACTGAGGCTCTAAGAGAGCCGGTGACTTGCACAAGATCACTTTGTTAGCACAACTGGGCTTGAGACAAACAAAGCTAACCCTGATCTAGAGCCTGTACTTGGTCTACCACCCACGAAAGGAAAGAACTCCAAAGAAGTAGCAGAAACAACTTTGGAAGCTTGAGAGGGGGGCAGCTGAACCTGTCCGGGAAAGAAGGGATGGCCAGGGAATGAGAGTGTTCCCTCCTCTGGTCGAGCTCAGCCCCAGAACTTCCCTGCTTGGACCAGCCGATCAGCCCCCTGACAAAGAGAAAGGGGATACCAGCCCTCCCAGCAGACTAGTGTCTGCAGGGTAAGCCACCCGTTGCGAGCCTCCTGCGCAAGACACTTAGCACAAGGCACCAGGAAATACCAGAGCAAGAGGCTAGACTTCCGGATGCCAGCAGCCCAAGAAGGCTCAGCCTCCTGGGACCTTGGATTGCACTTGAGCTGTCCGCCAGGCTCCCCAGCAGGTCACCCTGCCACCAACCAGAGGTTCCCACGGCCAGGGAGCTGGGTTGGGCTCTGTGACCTCCCTTTAGGGAGACTCCTTGCCTGGAACCACCCAGACCAGAGACACGATGCACCCGCTTGCTGCCTCTCCCTGTCAAAACAGCGTTGGGCAGGAGCAAGCCTATTGCACAGGACTTGAGAAACTTCAAGGAGGGGCCTGTAGCTGTGGAGACAGGTGGCTCTGGGTGAAATCCCAGTGCCTCCTCTGGTCTGCCGGGTGACCCTGCACAAAACTCTTAACGCCTCGGGGCTTTGGCATTCACATTTGTAGGAAGGAGTCAGCGATGCCTCCTTAGTAGTTTAGGGTGAATCAGAGCATTGACATAAACATCTATCCCAATGCCTGAAACATAGTAGCTAGCCTTTCTGTTAAAGCTTTTGATTTTTATTATAATACTAAATGTCTCCAAGATCCATGCAGTTGGAAAGAAGAGTTCCAGAATAATCCCAAATGATGGAGCAACAAAAGCCACTGATTGAAATGTTCTGTGTGACTAAGAACTCAAGGATGGTTATTTAGTCTGGAAGTCAGAGGACGGTGATGTCAGGGGAGGAAAGAGGACAGATCCATCTTAGGTGTTGTGCTCGCACCACACTGTGTGTGTGTGTGTGTGTGTGTGTGTGTGTGTGTGTGTGTGCGCGCGCACGCGCACGCGCACGCAGGCCAGAAGGGGAGGAGACACACATTCAGTAAACTAAAATTTAATCCCCATCCTCAAGGGGTTTACAGAGAACTGAAACACCAAAACAAAAACAAACGAAAGCAAAAACCCAGCCTGTCAAATTTGGCATTTGTGAGATCTGGAGAGACAGGAGAATTCACTTCCGTTTCTGGTGGGGTCGTTCGTAGCCCGCGGGCTTCCCGGAGGAGGTGCTGTTTGAAGTGACTTTGATGACAGATAGGATTTCAACAGTTGGGGCAGGAGAGAGAGCAGAGAGGATCACTGAGAAAATCCATGAGACAGGAGAAAGCAGAGTGTGCTCGGTGAATTTCAGGTAATGTGGAAAACATACCAAACTTCGAAATATTCTTACTAGTGACTTCTGTGTGGTGGGACTGATTTTTATTTTTCTTGTACCTTTCTGAAAATTCTAAATTCTCTAAAAGGAGCATGGATGATTTTTATATGCCAGAAAGTAATTATTTTTAAAATCAGCATCAAGAGCAAAATCAGGAAAAGATAGTTCCTTTGAAGCTGAAGACAAGGAAAGGAGAATTTTGAAAACTCCAGGACAGGTGGCAGTAGAGAAAGGAGCTGGTGTCCAGCTGGAGTCTCAGCCTCAGCACTGCTGACATTTGGGGCCAGATCCTTCCCTGTCCTGTGCTTGGAGCCTCCTGGACTCTACCCATTAGATGTCTCCCCACCCCGCGCCTCCCCCATTGGAACAACCAAAAATGTCTCCAGAAATTTGCCAAATGTCCCCTAAAATGAAAATCACCCCTGCACTCTTTGATGTGAGGCAGAAGTCATCCACTCTGCAGCTCCCTCCATGTACAAAGCATGGACTCCCTTCACCGTGTCTTTGCTCTCCTGACATGCTTCTTTTTTTCATCCAATCCCACCCCAATTCAGCAGACAGAAAGCCGGAACCGAGGTCTCAAGTCTTAACACCACTTAGCCCACTTGACTACGGGGGAGCTGAATGGCCAGTCTGCACCTCAGTTTACCTGTCTGTAAAATGACAGGTAAACTAGATGAGCTCTAAGATTCCATGAGCCTGACCATGCCAACACCTTATTTTGTAAGTGAAGAAAGTGACGTTTGGAAGTGTTTTGCTCAAGAGCACCCACCTAACCATGGGCAGAGCCATTACTAAACACCCAAGCCTCCTGCCCCCTCCAGCCCACGCTCTTCCTTCCATGTCCTCTGTGGGACGCAAGCATTGCCTCCTGGTGCCACAAACGAAGAACGGGGAGTGAGTGGGCCGGGTCCCTTACGTGTGCCATTGAGTGAGCAAGGCCCCCCACGCCCCCCCAAGAAACCTCCTCCCCTTCAGGAACAAGAGCACCAACAGCAAGACTTTCCGAATGAGCCAAAGAAACAGGCAGAAACACAGGGCTAATTGGTTCTTTCAAGACAGCGAAGGATCTGGGGGTGATGAATTGCGTGCTCCTCCGTGGGGGTTGCTGTGACAGAGGCTGCAAGTGCCGCTCTGGGGATGTGTTAATGAAGGCTCTGCATGCACAACACGAGAGGCAATTATTCTGCTCTCCCTGGCACTGGCTCCTCCTGGCAGGAGGGCTGCCGACAGGGTTGGACGGAGTTCAGCAGAAAGTTCAGCGACAAAGCCAGATGGAGAAGGAACAGGACTTGCTGTCTGGACCAGCCATCGCCAAACAGACGGAGCGCCCGTCCATCTGCGTCGCCCTTCTCCTGGAGGACGCGTGGAGGCGGCGGCGTGGTGGGAGGACGAGGAGACTCAGCTGGCGGAAGGAAAGCGATCCGGGCGGCTGCCGGCCTGCTCAGAAGCCTCCATCTCTGGTGACTCTCCGGCCTCTGGGGGTGCCCGCCCCCCGCCCGCACACACCAAACCGACGGGGCGGGGAGGGGGGGCGGCCAGGTGAGGCAGGTCACTTTGCAGGTGGGTTCCATGGCGCTGGCTCCCATGGGAGAGGTTCTTCGAAGTGCCAGACAGCGGAGTTTGTCCCCTTCCTCTCCTGCCCGGGACCAGCCCGGTGAGTGGAACTGTCCAGGCGGATCCACTCCCCACCTCACCCAAGTGAAGTCGGGTTAAAAATAACATCCAGAGCAGCTGTGAAGACCAGCTGAGTCACAAGGGCTTAGAGGAAGTGGGTCCCATACATTTCCCAGGGGCATGTTGGGGGGCAGGAGCAGGTTAGAGAGTGGGGGGGTGCCTCCGAGCCCCAGCTCTGAGCAGCAGCCTCTCCCTGCCCCACCTGCTGACATTTCCAGGCCGGGAGCGATTGCTCCGTTTCACTGTGTTCCCGAGGGCTCCTGCTGCCACCTCGGTGAGTCAGGAAGGCCTGCCTGGCTTACCGTGTGTCACTTGCCATTTGCCACATGCCTCTCCCCCCTACTGCTCACTGTGCCTCAGAAGACGGCCGGGCCCCCTCACACCCCCACCAGGACTTCACTGTCACTGACTAAACTGTCACTCGAGTGAAGATCATCCTGGGCTAGTGACCCATTTGGAAGAGTGGGGCAGAGAGCACAGGCCGGTGGAGAGAGGGTTCGCAGGGAGGAGAGAGAGGAGGCTTCCGGGGGCAGCTCCTCATAATGGACAGATGAGGGGGTCGGAAGCTGAATTATCCTCGGGGTGAGTGGGCCACAGTGCTGGCAGGAACGTGGGCGAACAGAGAAACCGCACCCTGGCCTCCTGCGGCCCTGGAGAGATCAGCCCTGGGGCTGGGAGCTAACTGGCCAGGCCCCGGCTGACGCAGGCGGGATGAGAGGACAGCCCCCAGGCCTGGGGGAGCTCTCTGAGGGATGCCCCCGTCCCTGGAGAAACTGCAGATTGTCTGCTGCGTCATGGAGGACGCTTTGCACCTGGGACCTTCTTGCCTCACACTCCACCCTTCTCCCCGCTACGTGGACAGTGGAGCACAGCACACCGGGGGCTGCAGGCTCCGCAGGCCTGACTGACTTCGCACCACCTGACTGAAAGATGGTCAGAGTTTCCAGCCCCATTCCCGGAGGTTCTGACACTGCATTTTTATCCGGCATCCTGGGAGTTCCCCAGGCAGGTGGCTTCCGGATGCCACTGTGAGAACTCTGGTTCCATGGCCACGGGCTCAGCCTCTGAAGTCAGACCAGAGTCCACATCCTGAGTCTGCGGCTTACAGCCGTAGGACCTCTGAGCCTCAGTTTCCTCCTCCATAAAATGGGAAGATGACAAATACCCGGCTCGTGCTGGAAGGATGAAATGAGACGACTGACGGAAAGGTCCAGCAGACTTCCTGGAAGGCAGCGAGCACGTAACGCTCAGTCTTCTCGCCAGTGGCATCCTGGCTGTTCCCTGCTCCCCACGCCTCCCACACACACAGGGGCCCAAGGTGCAATGACATGTGAGTGGCTCTGACTCAAAGCTGTTCTCTTCTTCAGGGGAAACGATGCAGGGGCTGTGAGGGCGACCTGCTCCCTGTTTGGAGGTCTAGGGTTCTTTGCTACTCCTGAGGGAGGACCCCATTTTTCCACCCCGAGAATGAATGAAAACCCTGTGTTCGGCCATTTCCCCACGGTGCAAAGAAATGAAAGACTCTCCGAGCACCTCCACCCAGCCAGAATGTTGGAAAAGTCTCTTTGACAGCTTGATGTCTTTTTTGGCTTTGAAAAGAAAACAGAAGTCAGCTTGTGAATAGTACCAAGATACACTTGGAGCCCAAGGGAGCAGGTGTAGGCTGGGCAGAGCCAGCACGGGTGCTGGAAACTCACCAGGGATGAGGATCTTCTCCCGGAAGCTGTTGGCCATGGAGCCCTCACCCTCCCAGGCCACCCCGAGCCCAATGGACCCTCCAGGGCACAGCCCAGGCTCCCCTGGGCTGAGGTTCCTTACTGCTGGCTGCGCTCACGTCTCCTTCTCCTCGATGGCTGCTCCTTGCGGCCACACCTCGGGGGCCCACCTTCTGGGACCTTCTTGTCCTCTTAGGCTACTCCCCCGTGATCATGGGAAGCAGGGTCCAGAGGCAGCAGCCTGTGCACACCCCAGGGCATGCTGGCCTTCTCCAGCAGCTGGGCCCAGGGGTCGGGCTTAGCAGACCCAGGGCCCCAAAGCTGGTGGTACTAGAGGTGGACCATTTCTTCAAGGATCAGGGCATCTGGAAAGGCCACGAGATAGGGCGGGGGCCTGAGCAACCAAGGGAAGTGGGTCAGCTCACAAAGGCTGCTCAGAATTACTACTTGGCTGTCAGACCCTGCCAAATTTTCTCACGCTTCCCCTGTGGGTCTTCGTGTAGTCACAGAAGGTGGTGACCTGGGGCACCTGGGTGGCTCAGTGGGTTAAAGCCTCTGCCTTCAGCTCAGGTCATGATCTCAGGGTCTTGGGATTGAGGCCCGCATCGGGCTCCCTGCTCAGCGGGGAGCCTGCTTCATCTTCTCTCTCTGCCTGCCTCTCTACCTACTTATGATCTGATCTGTGTGTGTGTGTGTCAAATAAATAAATAAAATCTTAAAAAGTAATTTAAAAAAAGTAAGTGGTGACCCCATGGCCTAATAGCACCCGTCCCATCTGCTGCCTGAACTAGTACCACTGGAGCACGCTGGCTCTCGTGGGCTTTGGGTCACGTGCAGCTCCTTGTGATAACACTATAAACGACTATGTACGATAAGCACTCAATAGTTGGAAGCTAACGGAAGCACTAAGTCGTGGTTCTCATAATCATCTTTCACACTTGACCATTGCTGAGCTTTCAGTTCTTCGCAAAGAACACTTGAAAAACAATGAAAGAGGAGAGCCTTGCGCTTCCGCAGGAAAGAAGAACCGAACTCCACAGCCTGCCCCCGAACCTACTAACCTGTGTGGCCGCCAGTCAGCCACGCGTTCCAGGCCTCAGTTTCCCCCTTGTTATAGTAGTTCTACTGGTTCTCTTGTCCTCTAGCTCTTAAAACTGGTTTTCGAAGACAAAAATGAGGTTCTAGCTTTCTCTGGGTTCTGGAACCCTCTCCACCCTTTAGCTGGCACACCAAGGGGCCCCGCACAGGGGTCGGCACGCCGATTCTGCCACTTCCTCCCCAGCGTGGGGACACACCGGGGGCCACGTGTGGAGACCAGCTGGACCACCAGCGACCCAGGGCAAGGGGGTGCTGAGGCCCCACTTGCAAGTGCCAGCTGCTGCGAGCCACTGAGCTCCTGCCCCGCCAGCAGGGATGGAGGAGAGGCCCCGGGGGAGGAACCTGGCCCCAGGCCTCCCCTCCGCCACCAACCAGTGCTGTGGCCTCGCCAAACCCCTTACTCCCTCCGAGCCTCCAGAGGGTGCGGCTCCTCACTGGCCGGGCCCCGGGTCCCTGGAAGGGCCGTG
This sequence comes from Ailurus styani, assembly GCA_002007465.1. Taxonomy (NCBI): domain Eukaryota; kingdom Metazoa; phylum Chordata; class Mammalia; order Carnivora; family Ailuridae; genus Ailurus; species Ailurus styani. The sequence goes on along the minus strand of LNAC01000201.1, from coordinate 1,663,236 downwards.
TGGACAGCGCTCCGCTCCGAGCCCGCCCTGTTCCTGGAATCGAAAACCATAAGGCGGGCGCCTGGGTGGCTCAGTGGGTTAAAGCCTCTGCCTTCGGCTCAGGTCATGATCTCAGGGTCCTGGGATCGAGGCCTGCATCGGGCTCCCTGCTTGGCGGGGATCCTGCTTCCTCCTCTCTCTCTGCCTGCCTCTCTGCCTACTTGTGATCTGATCTTTCTCTCTCTGTCAAATAAATACATTTTAAAAATCTTAAAAAAAAAAAAAAAGGAGAAGAAAAGAAAACCATAAGGCTCCTCAAAAGCTTTCCAGAGAAGAGACTTGATTTCTCAGCATTTCGTGGAGCATCCCGAGAAGCTCCCGGGGGAGGGAAGAGCTGACATTTGCCCCGAAGGAACCAATGCAGTGTTTCCCTGAAGAAGGGCTGCCCTCCGTGTTTTCTTTCCTTGCTCCCTCAGGGTCCAGAGAAGTGGCGAGAAGCAGTTCCTGGGGAGAGTCCGGGGCCCTGTCATCGCCCCGCAGGCCCTGGACTGACTCACGTCCTGGGAGCAGGGCCTGTGCCCCGGGGACGGCTGCCCTTTCAGAGAAAACCCACTCCGGGCGTGGAGAAAGGGGAAATAGGAACTCACTTGACCTTTACCTAGAAACTCCCCGTTGCCGCCCTGATTGGTCGGTTAATGCCTCTCTCCCCTCCAGGCTTTCGGGGTCCCCTGTTCACCCCCTTCGTGCCCAGGGCAGCAAGTGCTCCAGTAAATATCCATGGGAAAAAATAATCGGACGGCTGGCTCAGTAGCCGGATGGACGGCCGGAGACCGACGGCGCCACCCCTGTCCTGAGTCCCCCCACACAGGCCGGGTGGCTCGGGAAGGTTCCCCTGACCGTGTGCTCGAGGGCGGGGAACAAGCTTTGCGGGGGGCTTCGGAGCGACGGTGCGACGTGTGGAGTCCAGTGCTCCAGGGAGGCCCCCCAGCTGCGGGGAGTGTGGGGTCGCGGAGCCACTGCCGCGGAGGCCACACTTGCCGGGGCAGCGGGGACGGTCCCCGTTCGGTTACTGGACACAGAGCCCTCTGGGGGCTGAGCAGCCCTGGCAACCCTGCTCGAGGAAATCCACTCCTGCTTCGGCGTCTGCTTATCCGGGGCCCCAGACAGACAGCTATAGGGGTTTCGAGTGTTCTGTGGGCCAGGCAGTCAGAACGGGCTTAGTGAGGAGGTGGCCCGTGGCTGCCCTTCCTGGCAGAGCGCAGAAGGCCAAGGGCGCGGATTCCTGGTTCGGGCTGCAAGCAGCTCAGGCTCTGAGCAGAGAGACCATGTCTACACCTCGCGCTGCACTCTCCTGCCGCCAGTGCAGGGCCAGGCTCCTCGTGGTCCCTCGCTGAATTCTTGTTGAATAAATGAACGAGCTGACTCTTTCCCCCTCCTCTACAATGGGCTTTGAGCTTACCTGTGTTGCAGAAACCGCCACATTGTACGGTATAGAAATAGCTACTCATTGATCTCTGACCTTCGGTAGTTCGCTTCTTGAAGGCAAGGAAGTCTTCCTCTGGAGACCCCCAGATCCAGCTTATAGTAGGTGTCCAAAGAAGGAATTAATAAGACTGAAAAAAACATGGCGGAGGGAGAAGTTGGTCTTGAGGTTATGGCTCAGTTAGCTATCCTATCTGAGAGGTGGCTCCTGGTTAAGGACGGGGGCAGGGATTCCTGGGTGCTGGCCAGGGCATCTCCATTTGTGCAGTCTTCAGAGGAAGGTCTGGCCGCATCCTGGCACCATGGCCAGCTCCTTTCTTCCCAGCCAACATTCTGTGCTCTCATGAGGAACTTCTACTGAGGGTCTCATATTTTTCGAAGTCCTGCCACACATGTGATTTTTGGGGAGTCACACAACTCCATGGCATAGAGAAGCTGGCTGGTATCCCAATGTCACAGCTTATGGTTTTAGGCTCCCCACCAACGCTCTGCAGGTAGCAGCACCCTGATTTTGCTCTGAGGAATACGCTTCTCCTGTTGATTGTCTTGTGGGAATGTCCACTAAAGTGCCCCATCCTTTCCTGCCCAAGGGAGGCATGCTATATGTACCAGGAATTCCACTTCCCCCTGGTGTCTGGTCTCCGAAGATGCTCTTAGCTGAGAAGTAACTGCAGGGATGGGTTATGGGGGGGAAACCCCCCAGCCCCACTGCAGGGGAAAGTCACGAGTCTAAGTTCTCCCCTGTGGACCCCAACCATAGCTGCTTCCCTTGAGCTCTCTGTACCCTGGTGTCCCGGTCACTCCACATTTACTAAGCACCTGCCAGGAACACCAAGATGGACAGAACACAGTTCGACCCTCCAGGGATTCTGTAGGGGTGTCTCTGGTGCCTGTCACCATACCCTGGGCCTACTCTGCTTCCAGCCACGGCTGTGGAAGGACAGGGTCCAGCAAGCCAACAGGATGCCATCCCACCGGTTCAGTTCCTGCCCCGGGGCTCCCTCCCATGCTGCGCGGCCTGCTGGGTCTACAAGGCGGTGTGCTGAAGTCTGTTGTCCCAGGGCAACCCACCAGCAGCGGGGGACAGAGGCAGTGGGGAAATGCAGTGGCCCCCTCCCCCAAGGAGACAGTTCTGGCTGGCCTTCTGAAGACTTTCCGGTGCTTCCTGGGAAGCTGAGCCCCCATTTCCCACGGAGGCCACCTTGATAACACGCCCTTCTACGGACTTTTCCTCCTTTGGCCGTCTTTACGCCCAGGATCACCTAACACCAGAGGCGCTGGCCTCACCCTTCGTGTGTCCTGGGCCTGGTGCTTTGTAAGTCCTTTCTCACCAACACGTGACGAGGTAGGTCATCGTTAGGGGAGGTCCTTCCCTCCTTCCTTTCTTCCTTCTTTTCTTCCTCCGTCCACTCACTCATCGCTCCCTGGCCCTGCACAGGGTGCTGCTCCCAGACGAAGGTCCAGATGCCCAACAAGAGTGGCCTCACTCTGGCCGGAGCCTGCTATCGAGACCTTCTAGGGGCCACATTCAGGCTATGTGACCTCAGCTGCCCGATGCCCCACACGCACGTGGGGAGCATCTCCACCCCCGTCTGAGCCCTCCTGGACCAGCTGCCCTCCCAGCCCCGCGGAGCCTCCTGGCCTCCCGGCCTCCTCCTCCTATGCGGGCTCTCACTCTGGGCATTGCTCGCCCAGCACCCCCGTCAGCTCCTTCCCCGCCCGTCCAGCCGGTGCTCCAGAGGGGGCCAGGCACACATCCCTCCCTCCCCCTGCCAGGCTGCACAGCAGAGCTGAGGGCAAGGGGAAGTTACCAAGGGCTACGGCCTCCACCCAGCTTGCATCCCTGAGGGCGTGCTCCGTCAGGCTTTCTCCAAGGTCCTGGCCAATGGCCTGGAGGGATCCCACTGCCCCAGCAACACCACAGCTCCCCACCCTGCCCTCTTCCCCGGGGGCTCAGCCTCCGGGTGTCCATCCAGGAAGTTTGTCCTTCCTCCCTGGGCAACCTGGCCTTGGCCAGGGAACATCCCAGATTGTGATTTCCGTCCAGCTCTGTCCCATGACTGCTGTGCCATGGAAACGCCACCCTCTGCCCCCCTCCCGGCGCCACCTCAAGGTCACTTCCCGCGCACCCTTCCTGCTCCTGGGATCAGAGTCATTCCCACACTGGCCCCGGGCTTGGGTCAGCCCCTCTCTCCCTTCCTCTCTCACTCCTCTGTCCCTCCCACTCTCCGGAAGGGTAGAAGGTCTGTCACCAGGCCCCACAATTGATTAATAGCCCAGCTTTCACTGATAATTCCACCCCTGAGGGCTGCAGCCCAAAGCTTTGAGTAAACATAGTGATTTTCCTTAAATAAACATCCTCCGCACAAAGTAAAGTTGGTGGCCAGGCCAGCCGACCCTGCCACTGTTTGCACGTCTGTGCTCCCCTTCTCCCTGCTCTCCTCCAGCCCTCGCGCCCGTGTGGGGGAACAGACTGGGAATTAATGCACGAGGGGCCCTGGGCCCTCACTCCGCTTTAGTCTCGGCCTTCTGGGCCCTCTCTCCCCCTGAGGAGGCTCGCCTGCCCAGCGCCACACCCCTACCTGCTACGTACAGTCTCGAGCTCCTGCTCCTGCTCCCTGCTCCCTCTGACCCTCGCAGTGGCTCCAGCCACGCCACCCATCAAGGGCCAAAGGTAACCCAGACTGGCCTGCTTGGGGCGCTTCCACCTTCAACTGCCCTTCCTGGCTGGCTTTCTGGCCCTCTTGGCCTGGAGAGCCCCAACTTTGCTGTTTCTGGTCTCCGGCCAGCCGTTTCATCCCCACCTTGTCTCCATGAGGTGTCTGGACCCGCTGCTCCACCTCTACCCTCAGGGCCTCAGCTTTGCAACCTCCCCTCCAGCTCCCTGCCCTACTGCAGAGGGGGCTGGAGGCCCTGGGGGGCTGCGGGCTCTGCATGGCCCGATGCCCAGGGACAGGGAACTGCACCCCACTGCGCTCCTGGCAACAGCTCCAGACAGACTTAGTGACGGCGGAGTACACGGCTGAGGGTGGAGGGATTCTGGGCCCCTGCTCCTCAGAGGGACCCTAGGGAGGCACATTCACCTCGTGACCTGAATGACCCCTCACACGCTGTGGTCGCTTAGAACCAGGATATCTTGGAATATTAGTTTTTCTTTCTCCTCTGTGCGGGATCTCCTCTTCCTTTACTCTCGTCCCAGAAGTAGCTTGACTGTCTTGCTGGGTCTTTGCTCAAAATTTGAGGACAATTTAGGGAGTTTGCAGAGGAGATAAATGGCGAAAATTTACTGAGATGGACAAATGGCCCGGGCAGCGGTGGAGAGCAGACTCCCCTGCATCACCTGCTCTGAGATCAGAGAGACCCCCTTCCAGCTGGAGATGGAGGGAGGGGGAGCTCTCAGCTGCAGGAGCACCAGCCATGCTTCAGGGCAGGCTGCGTGCAGACAGAGATCCGCGGAGGGGTCGCCCCCACAGCACGTCAGGCCTGCGGGACCGCAGCACCAACAAAGCCCTGACAACACTCTGGCTCAGCACAGCACCGGGGAAGTCAAAGACATGCAGGACCGCATCTCCACGCTCAACTCTGGAGACTAAGGGTGACCCCGTGTCCTGGTGCAAGATGGGATCTTAGAACATGTCACAAACCTAGAGATACCAGAACTGAGGGGGGTGACATTTTCTGCAGCCTGGAGGAATGACGCTCAGAGTCAGAAATGAATTCCAATCACAAAAGATGACTTCCGCTTTTGTGCACCAAGGTTTCTGCCCCTCAGGAGCAGAGGACTCGAAGTGATCAGTGACACTGCTTCCTGTCTTCAGGCCCGACCTTTGCACGGGCTGTTCCTTCAGCCTAGAAAGCCTTTCTTTCCCATGGTTTGTTTGGTGAATCCTTTCGGCCCTTTAAAACCAGGCTCAGAAGGTTTCTTCTCTCTGGGAAACCTCCCCGCAGGGGCACGATTGTCCAGACCCTGCTTCCCTCTCTGTGTTACTTACCTCTATACTATTGCATATTTGTCTTTATTTGGTTTTTGTTGGTACGTAATTCACATCCCGTAATGCTCACTCTTCTGAAGTATACAATTCAGTATTTTTAGCATAGTCCCAAAATTGTAGGACCATCACCACTGTCTAATTCCAGAACTCTTTCATCACTTCCAAAATAAACTCCACACCCATTAGGAGGCATTCCTCTTTCTCCTCTCTCCCTAGTCCCTGGCAACCACTAATCTATTTTCTCCCTCTATGGATTTGCCCATCTAGATGTGTCATATAAAAGGAATTATCCTATATTTGTCCTCTTGTGTCTGGTTTCTTTCAATTAGCATAATGTTTTCAAGGTTCACCCATGTTGTAACATGCATAAGGACTTCCTTTTTTTTAGATCACAATATATCTTATTGTTTGACAAGCTATTTTTCAGAATCAGGTAGTTATTGCACAATAGAAAAATAAGAGCTTCCTATTCAAAATGAATCACTCTAGATTTATTTAGCAAGTCTTATTTTTATAAACAAAGTAGTTATTGGGTTAAATAAATTTTACATCCATTTCACAACTTTTTATCCGTTCCTGCCTGGGTGATGATTCAGTTTCCATATAGTTGTTTCGCTGTATATAAAGATTGGTAAAATTGCAAGTAAGTATTACAGTTTGAATTCACAGAAAATATGTACTATCTCTTGGGCGCCTGGGTGGCTCAGTGGGTTAAAGCCTCTGCCTTCGGCTCAGGTCATGGTCTCAGCGTCCTGGGATCGAGGCCCGCATCGGGCTCTCTGCTCCGCAGGGAGCCTGCTTCCTCCTCTCCTTGTCTCTGCCTGCCTCTCTACCTACTTGTAATCTCTCTCTGTGTGTCAAATACATAAATAAAATCTTTAAAAAAAAAAAAGAAAAAAGAAAATATGTACTATCTCAAGAGATCAGGATCTGCTTTGAACACACGCTCCTGTTTTTGTAAATATTAATTCACCATCACGTTTTTCCTGTGTGTTTCTGCACCTACTTTTTCTTGGAATTTAGGGGCAGGAAATGATAGAAGAAGGCAGGAAAAGGATACTTCAAAGGTTTTTTGTGAAGAACTGCATTTCCTAGGACTTATCAGATGGATGACTTCCACTATAACTCTTTGGTCACCAAAGGAATAGGAGGAATAATAAATTTACAGTATAGTTATTAACATCATACAGTATCATCAGAGAAGTGAATAAAAAGATCTAAGTGGAAGATTCAAGTTAAAAGAATAAGAAGGCAAAAAAAAGAAAAACACCAAAAAACAATGAACAAGCAAGGAATAAAAAGGCTTCTCTATAGACAATTCTCTGATATTCCTAGTGCTCTCGTTTATTTACCTGGGTGGATTTTCTTTTTCTAAGATAAACTGGAAGTACAATAAAAACAATCCAGTGGAAAGTTGACATATATAAAAATAGAAATTGGATAAACATATATTTTAAAGATTAAACTCCTTTTTTTTCTGTTATGAAGGAAAAATAGACTACATTTTCAATTTAAATCTTGGATTTTGTTTTCTTTTCCAAAATTTCACTGATTCATAACTTTCACATCATATTTTTGTAACTTTAATTTTTTAAAAATTAACTGCTTTACGTTTCCCACAGTGGAAAAAAGAAAAACTTACTGCATAGCTTCACTATTACCAGTTGGATACTCTCTATTCTTTTTTTTTTTTTTAAGATGTTATTTATTTACTCGACACAGAGAGACACAGTGAGAGAGGGAACATAAGCAGAGGGAGAGGGAGAATCAGACCTCCTGCCGAGCAGGGAGCCCGATGTGGGGCTCGATCCCAGGACCCTGGGATCATGATCTGAGCTGAAGGCAGACGCTTAATGACTAAGCCACCCAGGTGCTCTTCACTCTATTCATTTTTATAGTTGAATAACATTCTGTTGTATGGACAGACCATATGTTACTTATCTGTGATCATTCCAGGGGCATTTGGGCAGTGTTCCTCGGGGTCACTCTGAATAATTCTGCGAAGAACATTTGTGTACACATTTTTGTGTGGATATATGTTTTCTTTTGGGTATATATACCTAAAAGTGGAGTTGCTGGAACTCCACATTTAACATTTTGAGGAACTGCCGATTGTTCTCCGAAGTGGCTGCACCATTTTACGTATCCAGCAAGCCACGAGGACTCCAAGTTCTCCACACCCCTTCCAGCACTTGTTAACTTGTTATTATCTGGCTTTTTGAGTATAGTCATCCCAGTGAGTGTGAAGTGGTATTTCATTGTGGTTTTGATTTGCATGTCTCTAGTGACTCGTGATGTTGAGTATCTTTTTATGTGCTGTTGGCTATTTATATATCTTCTTTGGAGAAATGTCTATTCGAATCCTTTGCCTATTTTCTTTTTCTTCCTGCCTTCCTTCCTTCCTTCCTGCCTTCCTTCCTGCCTGCCTTCCTTCCTTCCTTCCTTCCTGCCTGCCTGCCTTCCTTCTGTCCTCTCTCCCTCCCTCCTTTCCACTCTTTCTTTTTTTAGAGGAAAAGGAGGGCCAGAGGGAGAGGGAGAGAGAGAATCTTAGGCAGGCTCCACACTCAGGACAGAGCCCAACGCAGGGCTCGATCTCACGATCCTGAGATCATGACCTGGGCCGAAATCAAGAGTTGGACACTTCACTGACTGAGCTACCCAGGTGCCTCCTCCTTTGCCCATTCAGTTATTCAGTTATTAACTGAATAAAACTGAAAAATAAACTAAATAAAACTAAACTGAAAAATAAACTGAATAAAACTAAAATACAACTGAATAAAATTCAGTTATTTGTCTTCATCGCTGAGTTGTGTGTGTACACATTTCTACTTGGGTATTTACCACGCGGTTCTGTAATTTACGTTTTCCATGTCTGAGTGTCCGGCAGCCAAATGAGAGCAGGACCTGAGTCTGAGTCAGATTGGTGCCTTCCTCATGGCCAAGTGCAGGGCGCATATGACGGGCCCTTGTTAAATGCTTCAGGATGGGTGACCCCAGCTCTTCATGGAGTCCCTGTGGTCTCATTCAAGGTTCTTCCTTCTCAAAGTACTTACATTTCTAGGTTACCTATATGGGGAGGCCCATGGTGGGTCTGGGGTCCGACCCCCCTTTCCTGATGGGCCCGAAGACAGAGGCCGTGCAGGCACAGGTGAGTGGGTGTTGGCAAATGTTGGCCACAGAGTGCCGAGAGCTGCATGGAGGCTCCCCCACACCCACCCGTTCTTTCATTTGGTCAACAACGTTCAAGGAGCATTGGTTAGTGTCCATCACATCTCAGCCCTGGCTCAGATGCAGGGACACAACAGGAAAGAGATCCAACTCCTGATCTGGAAAAAGATCACAGACTTAGGCCAGGTTCACCTGAAGGCCTAGGGCCGTCTCATGAGCCCTGTGATGAAGGGGAGGGACAAATGACCCAAGTTTTCTGACCTTTCCCTCATCTGTGCAGACAGCTCATGGGGTTGGTTGGAGGCATAACCACATGTGAGATCATGATGGAAAAGATTTCACACCGAGAGCCAATACAGGGCAACTATGTTACTGACATTCAGGCATGTATGCTTGTACCTTTAATAAGGAAATGCAAGTTTTTCTAAAGAAACACTTCTATGGACATATGCACAAAGAGAAATTCACGCTGAGTTGTCTGTAATAGCCAAACAGTGAAAACAGCCTAAGTGCCCAACAGCGGGGGAACGTTGAACTGTGGTGTGTGTCTATATGACACACAGCATAACCCCTTAACAGAATGCAGGAGCTCACAGGAACTGACATGGAAAGATCTGCAACAAATAGCATTAAGTGTAAAGGGCAAGTTGCAAAATAGGACAGAATGGTTCCATTTCTGTCAACCTACAAAAGAAGATCTAGAAGCATTCACACAAAGTGATTTCACTGTGGTTACCCCCGGAGGAGGGGATGTGGTTAAGGAAGGTCACCTAAAGGGGGTTTTACTTTATATCATCTAAATTTAAGAACACCTGTTATGCTTCAGGTAGCAAAAAGGATTTGAAACGAATGGCTTTTTTTTTTTTTTTGCACCTCTCTGAGCCTCAGTTTATTTCTCTGCAAAACGAAGGTTTTGCACTAGGAGACAGTTGATGCGCCTTCCATTAAAATTTTGTTGTTGTGGTAAAATACATGTGACATAAAATTTACCACGTTAGCCGGTTTTTTTTTGTTTTTTTTTTTAAAGATTTTATTTATTTATTTCACAGCAGGAGAGAGATCACAAGGAGGCAGAGAGGCAGGCAGAGAGAGAGGGGGAAGCAGGCTCCCTGCTGAGCAGGGAGCCCGATGCGGGCCTCGATCCCAGGACCCTGAGATCATGACCTGAGCCGAAAGCAGAGGCTTTAACCCACTGAGCCACCCAGGCGCCCCACGTTAGCCGTTTTTGAGTTGACAGGTCAGTGGCATTAAGTACATTCATTGCTATTGTGCAACCATCACCACCATCCATCTTTAGAACTTTCTCATCGTCCCCAGTGGAAACTCTGTGCTCATTAAACACAAATTCCCCATTCCCTTGTCCCCCCCAGCCCCTGGCAACCACTAGTCTGCTTTCTGTCTCTATGAATGCTTCCGTTCCAGGTATCTCATAAATGGAGTTGTATTTGTCCTTTTTGGCCTGGCTTATTTCACTCAGCATAATGTCTTTGCTTGTCTACCCTGCAGCACATGTCAGAATTTCATTTCTCCTAAAGGCAGAATCGTATCCTATTGTAGGTATAAAGCACCTTTGTTTCTCTGTTCCTCTGCCAGTGGACACTGGAGTTGTTTCCACCTTGGCTATTTGTGAATAATGCTGCCATGCACATCGGTGTACAGATGTCTCTTCCGGTCCCTGTTTTCCGTTCTTTTGTGCTTATACCCAGAGGTGAAACAGCTGGATCATATGATAATTCTGTCATTAATTTTTTTGAGGAGTCTCTGTACTGTTTTCCATAGAGGCTACGCCATTTTGGATTTCCACCAAGAAACGCGCAGGGTTTCAATTTCTCCCCGTCCTTGTCAACACCTGTCATTTCTGCTTCTTTTGATAATAGCTACCAAAGGGCGTGAAGTGGTCTTCCACTGTGGTTTTGATTTGCACTTTCTTGATGATTAGTGATGCTGGGCATCTTCGCATGTGCCTGGTGGCTACTTGTGCATCTTCTTTGGAGAAACGTCTATTCACGTCTGTCACTAGTTCCGAAATGGGTTGTTTGCTCGGTTGCTGTTGAGTTTTAGGAGTTCTTTTTATCGTCTAGATGTGGTATCTTAATTTGTAAATATTTTCTCCCATTCTGTGAGTTGCCTTTTTACTCTGTGGTCGTGTCCTGGGATGCACAATGTTTGAAGTTTTGATAAAGCCCAATGTGGAATTACTTTTAAAATATTTAGGATAAAAACGAAGAAAAGAAGGGAAAAGAAAGACCAGGAAGAGAGGCAGAGACGGTGGAACAAAACGCAGAATCTGAGGGCCTCAGCCTTTGTTCCTTGTCCTACATCACCTACATCACGTGCCTGTGAGGCCCCCCAGCCCACGGAGGGCGAGGCTGGGTGGGCTCCGGAAGCCCCAGCTTAGGCCCACGGGCCCGATCACTAGGAGTGGGTGTGCGCAGAGGAGCACGTGACCCTGGGGTTTCCCTGAGACCTCGACATGGCGGACAAGTGGGTGGGCTCGTGGGTGGGCTCAAAGGCAGGAAGTCCTCAGTCAGGAAACCTGTGGGTGTGCTCACCTGCTTCTCAGCCTCGTTGACTGAAGGTAAAATTCCAGGCCCGGAGCCACAGTTCCTAAAGAGCATCTGTCCCCCTGCCCTTTGCTTCTTGCAGTCCTTCCTCACCTACCCCTCCTCGCCTTTCTTTGGTTTTAGGAGGTTGGTTTTATTTTCCTTTTTCTGATTCTAAAAACACTAGGCCTCTAGTGAGCTGACCAGAGTAGAAAAGCTCAAAGCTAACCACAGGGCCAGCACCCTGTGGTGATGACAGTTCCCAGTCACCGAGGCTGAACCTCATGCCAGGAACTCCCCCAGTGCTCCCCTCTAGCCCCCAGCCCTGCCCGTAGACACGAACCCATCCGAGGACCAAAGGAACTGAGCCAGAAGAGAAGGGCTGGTGTGAGCACATCAGCTCAGGTTTTCTGCTTTGAGAGCACATTTCTATTTTAGCCTCCATTCTGCTACTGTTCGTATTTGGATTTATTTTTTTCTAGCCTTAAAAATAATTGTTTTACAGTGGCTCAGTTGGTTGAGCGTCTGCCTTCAGCTCAGGTCATACTCTCAGGGGCCTGGAATCAAGCCCCTCGCCCGGCTCCCTGCTCAGCGGGGAGCCTGCTTCTCCCTCTGCACACACCCCAGCTTGTGCTCTCAAATAAATAAAATCTTAAAAAAAAAAAATCATTGTTTTACATTTCAAAACTCCCCTTAGACATGTAGAGTCACTTGGGTATTTTAGGAACAATAAAATAGGCTATTTATAACATTATTTATTCATAAAATGATCACATCAAATGTTATTTAAAATTATTTTTTAAAAAATCAGGTGCGCTGTTGGGTCACTGTTTGCTTTGCCACAAGCCTGCTGCCCTGGCCGTGTGGGCAGCTGTCCTCCTCCCCGCAGGTCTCACGGGGGCAGCTCAGCCTGGTGTGAAGCCTTGCATGTCCCCCAGGTGCCAGTCACGGGGTGAAGTGTCCTCACCCCACCACACTCTGGAAAGGGGCGGAATTATGGGTTTCCCAGAGGCTGCTGGGAAGGTGCCCCACTGGTCTCTGGGGGGTCTCTTCCAATCTCCAACTCTAAACAAGGCCCCGGAGACACCCCAAACACAATGGAGTCTGTACTTGGTCACCCGGGCTGGAAATGGGACTGAAGATGGCACATCTCCAAGACCCTCAGACTGGAGACAACAACAAGGTTTTTCTCGTCACGTCAATAATACAATATGAAGCTACAGGGAAACAGAAGCAAACTAAAGTTCACCTGCAATCTCATGACCTAGATAGAATGACTAATGTATATTTTGTGATGTATACGTACGTGCAGGGCAGGTGGGTGGGTAATGCATGTGCTTGTATTTTTTTAAGATTTTATTTATTTCTTTGGGAGAGAGAGAGCACAAGAATAGGGAGCGGCAGGCAGAAGGGGAGGGAGAAGCAGACTCCCCACTGAGCAGGGAGCCCGATGTGGGGCTCGATCTCAGGACCCTGGGATCATGACCTGAGCCGAAGGCAGATACTTAACCACATGAGACACCCAGGAGCCCCATGAATGTGTTTTTAAACCAAAAAGAAAAAGAAAGAAATTATACTCCCTGCACTGTGTTCTTACCTTTTTTCTCTTAGCCATACAATATGGCAATGTCATCAGCATCTTACCGGCTGTGTGAACTTACAAAAGTTAATCAAACTCTCTGTGCCTCGATGTCCTCATATGTGAAATGGGGATGCTCTGGGGATTAAAGAAGTCATTATACGTAACTCTCAGAACTGAGTCCGGTACATCGTGTGCCCCCAAGAAGTGTTCGTTGTAATTATTTCTATTATTATTTGTCATTCTTAATGGCTGCATAGAATTCCATTTATAGACCCGTGGATTTGGTTCTCAACTGGGTGATCTGCAATGTCTGGAGACATGTTGGTTGTCCCCTGGGATGGAAGGTACTGCTGGCATCCAGCAGGCGGAGGCCTGGGTTGTGGCTGAAGACCCTACCGTGTGCAGGACTGCTTCCAACAAGAAGCCGATAGTGCTGAGCTTGAGAAACCCAATCTAGATGATTCCTGGTTCACTTAACCGGCTCCCTATCGTTGGACCCGTACTTTGGACTAATCTTGCTTGTTCCAAACCACAATGGATATGCCAGTGGAGGCCTTAGGTGGGAGGGGGAAGTGATCCTGACATGCCTTGTGGGGAGCAATATGGTGCTTCGGGAAGGGGACGGAGGGGCTGTGTCCACATCCATCCCGGGGCAGTGGGTGGGAAGTCTGAGATGTGTGCTCCTCAAGGCCTCGTGCGCCCCCCATGACCCCCCTCACAATGAGGTGAAGTGCAGAACTGAGTGACATCGTGGCTACAGAGGGACAGACTCGCCAAGAGCTGTCTGGCTGAGAGAAGGGAGGGAACTACAGGGCCCAGGTCCAGTATATTCTGGGTGAGCTGTGTGTGGGGGGAGGTGAGTTGCAGATGTCTTCCTTCTCTTGTCTCCAGACTGTTCACTAAAACTTATACACCAAAAAATACATTTTAAAAAGCACTTCCTTGCTGTTAGATGAGCCTGTACTTCTAGGAAAGGGCCTCCCTAGGTTCTAGAGGTTTGGACGGGCAGGACAGAGAAGCCCCCGAATGCCGAGCTCCCAGAACTCTACCACGAAGCCCCTTCCTCTCGTCTGGCTGCTCCCTGCCTCCCTCCTGAAGAAGCCCAGCCTCACCCACCTGAGTTTCTAGAACACAAGATGAGTTGCTCCTCCCCACACCTGCAGCCCTTGGAGACCCTCCGGTCTTTATAACCTCAGCCTCTCTCCACCAGGCACTGGGACACAATGAGCAACACAGACGAGGCCCCTGCCTTGGTAGGGACAGACCATAAACATGGAAACGAGCCAGTAAGCCGGTGATTCTGAAAGGGGGGATGACACGCCAAGCATGTGGGCTGCAATGGGTTGATGAGAAGCACTGGTGTGTGAAGATCCAGAGGAAGAAGTTTCTAGCAGGGGAAACAGCACATCGGAGGGACCCATGCTCAGTCGAGGAAAAGATAGACACATTTTATAGCAGAAAGGCTCAAGCACATTACCCAAAGCTGCCATTGTGTAGACAAGCAGGCGGGGGCCAGAGAGAGCAACCCTAGCAATCAGTGGCTTGCAGCAGCTCAGCTCACAGAGGCTCACTGGAAGGGAGCTCGGAGACGCCAGGGCTGAGTGAGCCCCGCAGGGCTGCCCGGATGGACCTCGAGGCTCACAGGGGTCCAGCTTCTCACCTTCAGATGAGAAATCCAGCACGAGCTGGAAGAATGAGAGAACTTGGGGTTCTGACTGCCCAGCATTCCAGGTTCCGCATGAAAAGACCCAATGAACGAAACTCTTGTTTGGGGCCTTCATCTGGTCCCTGGGAAAACAGATTTCTAATTAACCAGGCTAAAGGCACTGTGACCATGCTGACTGATGGCTTTCGCCCAACAGTTAGTGGTTGAAACGAGAAAAGTCCTTGAAGAGAGAGATGGGAATCCCGCACGAAACACCGTTGGTGCTTCAACAGAGAAAAGGTGTTCCTCCATCTCCTGTTAAGAGAAATGGAAACCGAAACTGCTCCACATGCCAGGTTTGCCCTGTCAGTTTGGGAAAGACCCAAATGTGCTAACACGGGGGGCGGGGGGAGGGGGCAGAGGGTACGTAGACCTGTACCATCCCGATGCCAGCGGTAATGTGCTGTGAAGTTACCTGGTACTCTGACCTGGCGATTCTCCTAGGAATTGAGGAATTTATCCCGCAGATTGACCGGCAGGTGTGTGGTTGTAATAGCAGCTGGCGACCTAAAGGTCTGCCAGGATGGGAGAGGCCAAACAGGCAATGGGCTGTCCACACAGCAGAGGAGCACGCGGCTGTGAAAATGCATAAGGAGGCGGCCAGCTCTTCCTCCAAAGACGGGTCTTGGAGATCACAGCCCCCCCAGGGCCCCGATCCCTGGCGGGCTCTCTAGCCTGCCCAGCTCAGCTGGTTAGAGAGCTGGCTTTGCCTACAGAGACAGGGACCCTGGAGCACCAGTGACAGGGCCCAGGGACCTCAGCCCGGTGTGGTTCTGCGGGCAGCCGGCTACTCCAGGGCACTTACTCACTGGCCAACCTCAGGCCCTGAACCCTCAGGATGCTGGTCCTTCCTTGCTCCTCTCTCCTGACTCATAACCTCAGGCTAAGCCAAGACTTTGCTCCTTCTCTCGGGGAATACTTCTCTGGGCTCAGATTTCCCCAAATCCTGGCTGTGCCGTCTCGGGGAGTCCACTCTGGGGCCGGGCTAATTCCCCAGGAGCACTTGCCCTGTGGCTCAGCTTCCCTGGAATGAGTCACCAGCCCCCTGAGATGCTCCTCTGTCCTCCCTTCATTGCATTTCACAAATCCACCTTTTCCTGAGAAGCAGGGTGGTCTGGTGGTTAAGGCCAAAGTCTCTGGTAGTCAGTCAGCTGCCAGGGGTCCAGTTTTGGCCCCAGGATTTCCTAGTAGATGTGAGCTTGGTAGAGTCACATACCCTCTCTTCTCAGGAACGGAGCTGCTGATAGCTCCTCTTTAAGATTTCCTTAATAGCACTTGGCACAAAACGTGTACCCAATAAATGTTAATATTATTTTATGGGCCACTGGGAAGCTAGCTGGAGTCAATCCACAGCACATGGAGAGGAAATGTATTTCCTCACAGCCTCCCTGAACGGAACTCAGGAGGAGAAAGTCATTCAGCAACACTCTGCCCTGCCGGGGACCAGCAAGGGGGTTGGGGGAGGCAGCCCCGTCTGCCAGGTTGGCCTTTGTGGTTTAGGAGGCCTGGCTGGAATCCAGATAAGTCCCCAAAGCACTCAGACCCCTTGCGTGCGAGCCTGCCCTTAACCCTCCCAGACGGCAGGAGTGAGGAGGCCAGTCTCTGCTGGCGTCTCTGGCAGGCGACGGAGGAATTTGGACGGGGTGGGCCCGAAGCCTGGTAAGGTCCCCACAGTTTACGTCACCTGGTGGGGCCTTTTAGTTCCAGCCTTACGACTGCCTGCAGTGAGAACATCTGAGGGACTTGGGTGGGAGACGAAGCCCCCACCCCTGTTCTCTCCCACTGTGGCTTCTTGGTAGAGCATACAGAACCCCCAACCCCTCACCGCAGGACCCCCCACCCTTCACCGCAGGACCCCCCACCCCTCACTGCAGGACCCCCCACCCCTCACCGTAGGACCCCCAACCCATCAC
>LNAC01000201.1:1608069-1645846 GCA_002007465.1 Ailurus styani | reverse complement strand
GGGGGGGGGGGGGGGGGGGACGCGCTCTGCCAGCACCTCGCTGGGCTGGCCCTTGCAACCCTTCTCGCCCGGCGCCGCGGGGACCGTGGGGACCGGCCCGCCGGCCTCGCCTCCGGCAGGTGACATTCACATTCACTCGCCGCTCAGGGCTCCACGCTGCCCCGGGACCCCCAGGTATGACAGACTCCGCTTCACATCTACACACCAAAGGCCCCCTGTGGGCAACAGATAATTGTCCACTCGCCCCCCACCACCCCCACGGCTCTCACCGCCACCCACACCTGCACCCCGGGCCACAGCTCCGGAAACCCAGGGGAGTAGGTGACTGTCGCACACAGGTCGGCCCGTGTCCTAGGAACCCTCTGTTCTGAGCCAGCCCCCAGGGCTGCTCGCCATCTGGGGGAACCCGTTTTGGACGTGGCTCAGTGAAGGAACACCTGACCATCGGCCTCTGCCTGGAGACCACTCACTTCCCCTGAGTTTGCCCCCCACTTACAGGCCGATAACATGTAAGGGGGCTTTACCTCAACAAGCGGCCTTGGGCCCCAGCAGCTGTCCTCCAGCCCCTGCCACTAGTTCCTGTCCCCTGAGGCCTCCAGCCTGGACACAGGGACATGCTCAGGCAATCCCGTGCACAAGCTGACCCCCGGTGTCCCCAGCTGATGGGGCCCAGAGCTTCCAGCAAGAAGCCCGAAGGCAGGCCAGGCCTAGCTCCAGGGGCAGGACACTGCTCCACAGACATGCTCTGAAAGGAGCGTTCAAGCTGCCCCCCCCCCCGCCCGAAATGTTACCTACTTACTGCCTGTTATCCCACCGTTAAAGCTCCAGGCCTTTGAGTTTTGAAGACGTCACCTTCTTGGTCAGACATCCCCTCCCCTCCCTCCTGCAGAGATCATCACATCCCTGTCTCCTCCATTCTGTTCTTTGGGCCTAGGGGAGGTGAGATGGCTGGACAGGAGAGGCAGGAGGAGCCAGAAAATAAATCCTCCCTCTACCCACACTTTGCTGAAAATGTTAGGCATCTCCATGGTGACCCTGGGCTTAGAGGACAGAGCCAGGCTTTCAGTCAGACCCACCCAGCTCTGGAACTTGTCCCGCCACCTGGTAGCTGTGGGACCTTGGACGGGTGCCTCTATCTCTTTGAACCAGTCTTCATCTGTAAAATGGGGATGCTATGGGGCAGAGAATAAATTTGAGGAGTTCCTCAGTGCATGTCAGTGTTCAGTCCGTCACTGGCCCTCACAGAAAGTAGTGTCTGTGGTTCTAGGCATCTTTGAGTCCCCAGGTGGGAAGCCCTAGCCCTTGTCTTTTCCCAGAGCCTCAGGGATGCTGCATGTCCACCCAGAGCCCAGGCCGGGAGTGCCGGCCCAAGCCTGAGGGCACCGGCCCAAGCCTGAGGGCAGCCTCGTTGGCATTGGCCAGCTAGAGCCGGATGGAGGCTAAGCCCCGGGCCCCTGGCCCCTCTAGTGGAGAGCAGGTTCTGTGTGTGTGTGGTGTGGAGGAAGGCACGGAAGCCCGGGGGTCCTGTCTGCAGCACAGAGAGGACTCCCTACACCTCACCCCCAGGGCCTTAGCTTGCAGGGGTCTCCTCCCCAGCGACAGGCTACAGAACTGCTTGCTTGGCAGACCTAAAAAGCTTTTCTATCATAATCTCAGCCAATTCTCACTGCAGCCCTTTGGACGCAGGCATTTGGAATCTCTGTTTTTTACAGGTGAGGACCGGGAACGTGAAGGGACTCCTCAAGATCACACAACTGAGATTCCAGCTCGGATCTTCTGGCCACGACGCCAACCCCCCGCCCATCAGGCCAGGGTGTCCCCAGGGCTCCCAAGGGCAGGGAGCTCAGCACGGGTGTGATTTGTCCCTCAGGGATGGCCACCATGGGCATCTACTTTATTCAGTAATAAGTCCCCTCCCCCCACATGCCCCCTCTCATCCCCTTTACTGTCCCTTCCTTCGGGAACACGTGGTGTGGGGGTGGGGGATGCTGGCAACGGAGTCCCAGCTTCATGTCCTTGCCACCCACCAAGTCCTCCACTTTCTTCCCCATCCGGCCTCTCCCCATGCCCTGTGCTACCCGAGAATCTCTGTAGGACCCTGGGCCCCTCATGCTGCGTCCTGCCTCCTGGCTGTGACTCACATGCTTCCCTCTGCCTGGAATCCTCTCACCTGCACTGCCCACCGGGCTAACTCTGTCCTTCACCCTCGGCTCAGGTGCCATCTCCTCCAGGGAGCCCTCCCTGACCCTTCCCCCCACAAGGAGCCTCACTCTGTCAGGCTGTTACTCACTCACCATCATAATGGCCCTTTCTTGGGCGCCTGGGTGGCTCAGTGGGTTAAAGCCTCTGCTTTCGGCTCAGGTCATGATCTCAGCGTCCTGGGATCGAGGCCCACATCGGGCTCTCTGCTCGGCAGGGAGCCTGCTTCCTCCTCTCCCTGTCTCTCTGCCTGCCTCTCTGCCTACTTGTAATCTCTCTCTCCGTGTCAAATAAATAAATAAAATCTTAAAAAAAAAAAAAAAAATAATGGCCCTTTCTTGTCTTCCCCTGGAGGAGTCAGTGGGTGGGCTCCACAAGGATGCAAACCTAGCTTTATCCTCGGTTCAGCAGCACCATGGAAAGGAGAGCTCCTTGTAAGTGTCAGCAACCCATCACACACTGGCTTATATAAAAGGGAATTGGTTGGCTTATATGAACTGGAAAGCCAAGAGGGGTTGATCTGGCTTTGGACAAAGCCAGAAACTTAAAAGATGTGATCAAGAATCTTCCTCTCTGTCACACTCTCTCTCTCTCTGTCTCTCTCTCTGTCTCTCTCTCTGTCTCTCTCTCTCTCACACACACACACACACACACACACACCCTGCTCCTCTCTGTGGGGCCTCTGTTCTTAGATTCTCCACAATGGCGACCAAGATGGCAACACCCAGCTCCAGCCTTCCATCCTATGGGGGAATAAAGGCTGCAGAAAGAGAGCTCCTCTTTCCCAAGAGGACTGGCCAAGTCCCAGGATTCATTCTGTTTGGCCAGGACCAGCTTTCATACCCCTCAAGTATCTGGAAAGCAGATAAGCCCCACCAAAGCACATACAACTGGGGAAGGGAGGGAGTAGGCCATGCTTCTCCCAAAGAAAATAAGATCACTTTTACCAAAAGAAGGGAAAACAGACCCAGAGCACACGCAAACAATGTCTGTGGACGTAGGGCTTTTTAAAATTCAATGAACAGGGCGCCTGGGTGGCTCATTCAGTTAAGCCTCTGCTTTCGGCTCAGGTCATGATCTCAGGGTCCTGAGATCGAGTCCCTGCTCACCGGGGAGCCTGCTTCCTCCTCTCTCTGCCTGCCTCTCTGCCTACTTGTGATCTCTCTGTCAAATAAACAAATAAAATCTTTAAAAAAATAAATAAAAATAAAATTCAATGAACACACAGATCTCTTGGGAATCTTGTTAAAATGCAGGCTCTGCTTCAGAAGGTCTGGGGTGGGGCCTAAGAGTCTGCATTTCTGGCAAGTTCCCTGCTGCTGTTCCAGGGAGTGGCAGAGGCCTCTCTGAGGGGCGAGGGCCCTAATGCACCTAACACTTGACCCAAATCGACAACGTGCAACAAGTGAGTGGCACCAACACGCTGACAGCACTTGGTTCCCACCTCAGTCCTTCCTGCAGCCTGGGCCCGGCTGTGCCTCTCACATCGTCCCTCACCATGACCCGCCAACGTGCGCCGGGCAAGTCTTCCATCTTATTCCTACTTTGCAAATGACAAAACAGAGACGCCAGGAAACTCTGCCATCTCCTAAGTCTCACCTGTGGCAAGGAGTTGGGCTGGGTCCCGGCTACCTGTCTCTGAAGGACTCACCAGAACCCGGCCCACGCTTAGAAGCGGCCCACCCCACTATGGTCACATTTCCCCAGGACTGGAAATTCCTGGGCCCAGGCAGAGGGTTGTGTCAGTTGAGGTGTGCTGAGGTTTTTATAGCCAACGTGGACCTGGGTGACCTCATGGCTCTGCTGTTTGTAAATCAAAGTCGCAAAGGGCAAAGGTCATTTGGGCAATTTTTTCCCCCTCCCCCACCCCCAACCCATTGGTTATTTTTAACCTTCTCTCCTTTATCAGTTTTCTCCTTTCTGCTCTCTAGTTGCTATCATTATGTAATAGATACGGTCTCGCCCAGGGTGGGGCCAGTCACACCTGGCCTCCAGGGAATAAAATGCGGTGTCCCTGGCACCTGATGCCGCCTCACAAGGGGGGGCTGGGCATTTGCAAGTGATTTGAAGGAGGAATCCTTAGCGGGTCTATGGGCTGGCCCCAGAGGATGATCATTAGGGAGGTGGAATACAGAATGAGCTACTGAAGAGGGAGTGAGTTCCCCATCTGTTATGGGATAAATTATATGCTCCCCAAATTCATATATTGAAGTCCTAGCCCTCAGTACCTTGAATGACCCAATTAGAGAAAGGATCTTTGCAGATGTAATTAGTTAAATTAAGATGAGGTCATGCTAGACTAGGGTGGGCCTCTAACCCAATATGACCCGTGTCCTTAAACAGAGGGGACATTTGGACACACACACACACACACACACACACACACACACACACACACACACACAGCCACGTAATGAGTGCAGAGATGAGGGGGTGCAGCAGAAGCCAAAGAATTCCAGGGATCACGAGCCGGCCTCCAGAAGCCAGAGAGGAGGCCTGGGGCAGAGTTCCTCACGGCATCAGCAGGAACCAGCCCAGCTGACACCTTGACTTCAAACTCCTAGTCCCCTGAACTGGGACTGTGCATTTCTGTTGTTTAGGCCCCAGGTCTGTGGCACTTTGTTAGGGCCGAGCTAGGACACGAATACACCATCTCTAGAGGCACTCCAGCTACGGCTGACGGCCCCTTGGCAGGGTATTGTCCCGTGGAAATATTACACAAACCACCTGCATAATTTTAGTTTTCTAGTAGCCACATTAAAAAAAAAAAGAAGAAACAGAGGAAATTAATTTTAATCACATATTTCATTTCTTATAATATACCCAAAATATCACTTCAATAGGCAATAAGTCCTAAAAAGAGCTATTAATGAAATGTTTTATATTCTTTGTTTTGTACAAAGTCTTTGCAATCTAGTGTGTTGGTTTCCACTTAGAGCCTCAGTCAGTTGGGATTAGCCATGCTTCAAGGGCTCACTAGCCATCCGTAACCAGTGGCTACCATATTGGATGACATTGGTCCAGTTCCTTTTCTCTGTTTGCATGGCGTGTTTTTGTTTATTTGTTTGTTTGTTTGTTTGTTTGTTTGTTTGTTGGAGAGAGAATCTTAAGCAGGCTCATGGATCCCAGAGCCCAACATGGGGCTCCATCTTAAAACCCTAAGATCAGGACCAGAGGGGAAATCAACAGTCGGACGCTGAACCAGCTGAGCCACCCAGGTGCGCCTGGTATCCGTGCGGCATTAAGCATTCTACTGATCCTGTTACAGCCTGTTTCCTCACCTACAAAAATGGGAACAATACAGACACCTCCTCCGCAGGGTCAGTATGAGGATTAAGTAAGAAAGCGTCTGTTTAGTTGGTTCCTGACACAGGGTAAACTTCTAGCCAAGCACTGTTACAAATTTGTTGGCATTTGACCAAATATTTAAGGACCTTCCCACTCTAGCGGATCCTACACAATCCCTGCATTTCTCCCCAGGCTCCTCTTGAAGCCCCGCCACACTCACACCCACCTCCAGGCTCCCCGCTTAGACCAACCTGAATTCCCCTACGCCTGGACAGTCCCGGGTCCCATTTTAAACTCTCAGAGCTCCCAGGGAGAGGCTCACAATTTAACACTTAACTGTTGTGCTAATTGTGTTATTACACGTGAGCAAAGTTTTAAGTCCCCCAAGGCTGGGATATGCCTTCTCTGGACTCTTCCCTGGCCTCTGAGTTCTGGGCCATTCACTTTCTCCATCAGGCAGCAAACCTCTACTAGTGAGCGCCCATCCCACGCCAACAAAGACCCTGCGGAACCTCGAGAGGTGTCAATTCATGGTGTGCAGGCTGATTCACCTACGCACACCTCTCAGACACCCGCAGAGGGGTGGTCTCTGGGCACCGAGACCCACAACAGAGAGTAGAGTAGTATCTGTACCTCTGGGCCAGCCCAGGGTTGGAGGTCCTAGAACCTCCCAGAAGGTCCAGCGGTCATGCCGTCCCACACACCTCCTGGCTTGCAGGCAGGGAAAGGATCCCTGCCAGGGGGTCCCTGCCATGGGCCGGGGTGGGGGGGGGTCTCACATGGGAGCTCTGGGGACCCTGGCATGGCAGGCCCAGTTTGAGACACGGGTCTGGCAGGAGACCAAGGGCTGTGCTTTGAACCACCTGCCCTCCCCATCTCCCTCTTGCCTGATGGCATTTCGTGGCTTATTTACTTCAAGTCACACCCTGATAGAGGCCCAGCTGACTGGGTAAATGAATCACCAGCACCTCCAGGAGGAGCTGATGGCAGGGGAGAGTCAGGATCATGCCAGCCCCGCCCAGCCCAGCCCCTCCTGAGCCACTGCTCCCACCCCCCAACGCACACAAACAGATCAGGCTGGTGATCACGCTGGGGCCGAGCCCAGCCCGGGACAGGGAAAGGCCGGCCGACAGGACAGGACGTGTCCTGTGGGCATCACTTGTGCTTGTGTGAATAGCTCTTGCTTCCCTGTCAGGGCTCTGACTCAGCCATCTTCCTTACAGATTACAGGGGGGTTTGTCCCCCCGCCCCCCCCGCCCCAAGCCTCTAGGTCCATCCCATCCCCATTTCCCCTACCAGCTCCTCTCTTCTTCATGGAGGTGAAAGACCTGAGTGTAAAATCAGACTACGGCGCCTAGAGCTACGTGGCCTTGGTCAAGATGATCAACTTCTCTGAGCTCCAGATTCCTCAGCCACAAATGAGGATGGTAATAATGTCTACCTCACCGAGCCGCTGGGAAGTTTAAAGGAGACAAGTGACCTCACTTGCATGGCATAGCGAGTGGCATGCTAGCAAGCCTACAGCTTAAATGATTACCATTCCCTTGTATGGCGAGGCCAAAAGCTTATTCTGCTCCAGGAACACACATTCCAGTCCACGGCAAAGCTAGGAGACATGATGTCCATTTTACCTGCTTTGCCAGGATTTCGCAGCCTATGACTTCTTGTTGAGGAATTTGCACTGATATAAGCAACTCATTCATTCTGCAAATATGTACTGAGTACCCGCTAGGAAGTGACGTGTTCTTGGCGGTTCCAAGAGCAAAACTGAGGCATGTGGACAAGAGGCCGTGCCCAGCAGCTGCCCAGACCCACATCACGAAAGTTTCCTTCCTGCTTTGTTGAGGTGACGGCAGGTTCTGTACCTGTGTCCCTGGAGAGAGGTCTTAGCATAGCATGAGCTGGTTTCTAAGATGAGGCAGGAGGGAATTGTGCTCAGAGATTTGGACTAGCTCTGGTGTTGGGGTCCCTGCTTCACCTAACTCTCATGATCTTGGGAAAGTCAATTAGTCTTAGAGAGCCTCAGTTTCCTCCTCTCTTAAATGGGCAGAACCTTACCTAGCTTGTGACCTCACGGGGTGGCTATCAGCTCATGTGCGTGGAGGCCTCCCACTGACTATATTCTTTCTTCCTCCTTCTCCCCCCACAACCATCCACTCACCCACCCAACCTTTTTTTTTTTTTTTTTTTAATTACCTACTCTCTTTCAGCTACTATGGAGGAGGTAGAAGAGGGGGATGGACTCAGGGAAGTGCTGAGCACCAGGGCTCAACAGTGAGGAGCCTCAGTCCACCATCCAACTCCACACATCGTGTTGGGACACACAGACCAGTTCTTGGGAAGGGCTGACCCTTCTTCAGTCCAGCCCAGGTGACTGGTCGCCCCTCTGGGCCCAAACCTGGTCTAGGTGGGAAGTAGCCCCATGCTCCTGGGCAGATGGCCAGGGTGGACCTCCCCCCTGCTTGGACCCCAGCCAGCACCCCGCCCACCCCCAACTGGACTCGTGACCTTCTGTTTCCTGTTGCTTGGCAGGAAATGAGTTCTGAAAGAGAATGGCTGTGTGGGCTCCAGACAGCACACCCCCACATCAGGCAGAAAGTAGGAAGAAGGGGAGGTCCCAGCCATTTCTACCCCCTTCCCTCAGAAAAGCAGTGTTTTTATACAAATCTCCCCAGCAGATTTCTGCTTCCATCTCTGGAACATGTGGCCACCGCTAGCTGCAAGAAAGGCTGGGAGAAAGGGAGCAGGATTATGATGATTGGCTTAGTCCAATACATTTTGCTTAGTCCTTACATTTTCTACAGAGGGCTGGAGGGGAACTATTTTAGACTTTGGGGGCCACTCTGCCGCAAGTACTCCACTCTCCCTGGCAGTGTAAAATCCACCACAGACACCGGAGCAAATGGGTAGGACTGCACTCCAGAAAAACTTCATGGACACTGACGCTCAAATATCACGTCATTTTCATGTGTCACAAAATAGTCTTCTTTGATTTTTTTTCAAAAACCATTTTAGCTCATGGGCCATACAAAACCAGGAGGCTGGTCAGATTTGGCCCTCAGTTTGTAGGTTGCCAGTCCTTGGCTTAGACCAGTCATAACCCATCGCCTGGGGCTGGGCACACTGTCACTCCAAGGAAGGGTGTGTGTTTGCTCTGTGCCGTGGGGGGGGGGAGGGTGTGCGCACACGCGTGTGTGTGGTATATGTGTGTTTATCAACACTCACCTGGGGATGATGGGAGTGGGGTGTACTATTTGAGCGACGAATGGTGTTCCCCACAGGCCGTATTGTCGCTGCACGTGGAGCACAGTAGGATTTGAACCCAAGCCATCCAAACTTGAGCGCCTACACTTATAGCCGCCATGCTAATATTCTCTGCTCAGAGACCTCAGTTCTCTGTGAAGTTAAGGCTGGGGAGGAGGCACGTGATCAGGCATCAGATTTTGGATGTCACCAAGAAGGCTCCCACAAGGACCCAAGCCTACACACTCCCGAGGCTTTCCAGTGGCCCCTTCTCTTGGGAGGACCCAGATGGGAGATCAGAGGAGCAGGTCCAGGGAGGAAGGAGGAGCTCCCACCTCCCACCCTCCCCATGGGAATGCACATCCCCACCCCACCCCCAACTGTGGGGAGCAGGTGGGGGCTTCCCTCCGGCCCTGGAGCAGGATTTCCGTTTCCCTTGACAATGATAGACCGGAAATTGGGTCTTATTCTCATGGTAGGAAGAGAAGCCCTCCCACTCTCCCTGACTTCCTTTTTCTCCTGCTTTTCCCTTCTGCCTGCCCTCCTACCGAGGAGATTCAGGGAAGTATCTAACAGCTGAGGGAGCCTGAAAGAATGTGGAAGCTCAGAGGTGTCATCCTTTCAGCCATTAAAAATTTTCTTTAGCTCCTACCATACGGTTTTTTTGTTTTTGTTTTTGTTTGTTTTTTTGTTTGTTTGTTTGTTTTTTGGGGTTTTTTAAATTCATTCAGTTCCCACTGAGCATGTGTGAGGCTCTCTTCCAGGGACTTTTACATTCTTTGACTCATGTCATCCTCCCAACAACCCTGTGAGGTAAGTGTCATTAAACCCATTTCACAAAGGTGGAAACTGAGACCCAGAGAGTTTACTTACAAAATGACAGAGCCAGGATTTAGCCCAGGTCTGACCAACCCCAGAGCCCCTCTCTCCACTGTCACACACACTGCCTCTGCCCCACAGGAGGCCCTGGAAAGAATGGAGGATCGGGGTTCAGAGCTCAGGTGCTGGAGTCAACGAGACTTGAGTTCAAATTCCCGATGAGATATTATACCAGTTGTTTTCCTGGGCAAGTCATTTACTATCTTTTAACCTCAGTTTTCCCTCCTGTGGGGGCTGGGAGAACTAGTCTGTTTTCCTGCTGCACCATGATTTACCCTGAGGAAACCACTAGTCTCTATTCCTGTGGTTCTCCTGCCAGTGACCTCACTTGCCAGCCGTAGGAGTGAGCACACGCCCCAGGCCCTGCCAGTTAGAGCATCTTGTTCCCCGGCCTTGGTGATGAGTGCAGGGATACGGACCTGTGACTAAATCCAGCCAATCAGAATTAGGCTGAGGATTTTCGCTGGACCCATTAAGAAAGAAAAGCCCTCTTTGCTGGTTGGGGTGCAAGCCTAGAGCTGCTTGTGGCCACGTTGTCACTGCACATGAAGAGCCTGCCTGAGGGCGCCTGGGTGGCTCAGTGGGTTGGAGCCTCTGCTTTCGGCCCAGGTCATGATCTCAGGGTCCTGGGATCGAGGCCCGCATCGGGCTCTCTGCTTGGCGGGGAGCCTGCTTCCCCCTCTCTCTCTCTGCCTGCCTCTCTGCCTCCTTGTGATCTCTCTCCCGCTNTGTCCTCCCCCCCTTGGAAAAAAAAAAAAAAAAAATTTAAAAAAAAAAAAAAAAAAAAAAAAAAGAGCCTGCCTGAGAGGGAAAAAAAGCAAAGGAAAAAAAAAAGAGGCAGAAATGAGAGACCCTAAGAGAAAAAGATTCTCAGTGACTTCACTGGAGCTCCTGGCTCCCATTATGCCTAAGATAGACCCTTTTTTGTCTTACTTAGATAAGCCTGCCCATGTCTGTGTCTGTGTAGGCCAGTCTGAGCTGTTTCTCTGACACTTGCAATAGGATGAAAGCTTCAGGAGGGCAAGGGTATTTGTCTGCCAAGTCAATGCTGTATCTCCAGCACTGGGCACGTAGGATGTTCTCAGCAGACCTGAAGAACATCAGATACAACACCCCACCTCATGGGATGTTGGGAGGACAAAGCGGGATGGATGGATACACAAGGCTGGGCCCCCAGGCCTGGCACGGTGAACCTCAACAACCATGGCTCTGAGCCAGAGCACCTGCCCTTGCAGCTTCCTACCTGGTGGACTATCCTCCCCGCTGTCTGTAGGCAGGTGTGGGGAGGGCCAGGTCAGGAGCAGGGATCAAAGACTAAGAGTGGAAACTACAGTACTCAAAGCTACAGGGAACACAGAAAACACTGCCGATCTGGTCCCTGCCCTCCAGGACTCTCTTTGGCACCGTCCAGTCTCTGTGGCTCCCTCGACGTGGCCCCCCATGACACAGAGCTGGAACCACAGTGCCACTGTCGTTAAACACCAGGCCACCCCCACAGGCCTGTGAAGTCAGTAGTGGACACTACCCTC
Organism: Ailurus styani; assembly: GCA_002007465.1. NCBI lineage: Eukaryota > Metazoa > Chordata > Mammalia > Carnivora > Ailuridae > Ailurus > Ailurus styani. The sequence goes on along the minus strand of LNAC01000201.1, from coordinate 1,634,708 downwards.
CACGGCCCACGCCCCCTGCCACAGCCTGCTGCATGGGTCACTTTTCTAGTCGCCCCTGATCTCTCTCTGTGCCCCACCCCCTGAAAACCTCATTTGCTGACCTGCCCCACTTCCACCTTATTTCCTGGTAAGTACTCCTTTGTACTCTGGCCAAGGAGGTATCTTGAAAATCCTGGAAACCCTTCAAAGACTGCTGATCACTTACGAGGACAGAGTTGTTAGAAGCCCTCCCGGATCTGTCCCCTGACCACTCCTCCCCCAGTGAGGAAAAGGGGATGGCACCAACTGACGAGGTAGCCAGGCACCTGGCCGCGTGGCAGAGGCAAGATTACCCATGTCCAAACAGGAAAGGGGAGCAGCCATCGGGGGCAACCATGTCTACTCCCAGCTGCCACAAAGAAACTATACAATGAAGACTAGCGATTGGCTTTTGGACTTGGATGGACATGGTGACACAGCCCGAAGAGCGGGGGGTTGAGTGAACTGATGAACAGCCTTCACTCTACCATTGAGAACTTGAGGACAGAGCGTCTTGGACTGGGTCCTACTTCTGATTTTTGTGCTTGGGTGAGATGTCCAGCCAAAGCTTGGACTTCTCCAGTGACCACATTTTCTGCTTCCTATCCGCCTGACCCTGTCTACTGCAGAGCTGGGCGCACTGTGGGCCTGTTGGACCGCCCAGACATGCCCCTCAACAGCCTTCTGAGAATACGCCTGCTCCCCATTCCCAACAAGCACCCCCAAAAAGTTACCCTTGTCATTTTCAATCTAAGTAATTAAACTCAACACCTCCAGGGCGATTAAAAATTAATTCTGCATTCAACAGGCCGGGGAAATGAAATGCAGTGGGAAACACACTTGGGGCTCCTGGCTAGATGTAATTAGAAAACCACACTGCTGGGGGAAGGAGGGTAACTGAGGCACTGTTGCAACCACAGAAGGTGCTGCTCCCACGGTAACAAGCCTCTTCTCGGCCTCTAATCACTTAGGTTTACGAGGCTGTTGCTGACGGTGGCAGGGCACGAGCAATTAGTTGACATGAGGGTCTTTACTTCTAAATCCGCAAGGGATCACGGGCACCACTTCTGCCCAAGCCTGTTGGGTCCCCACCGTCTGTGCAGCGCCCCCCGCCACCCTGCCGACAGACGCTGCCATCCCTCCCCTCCCCCTCAGCCATGCCATCTGCACGAGCCTGGCACTGTCCCAGCATCCCCCCACCTGCTGCCCCTGATGCCCCATCCAGCCTGCTCTGGTCGTCTCCCCAGCCATCCCTTTGCTTCCAGCGACTGTCCCCCAGGGGTGATCCCTGCTGCGGGCTGGCCACCCTGGGGACGTCTTCAGGGCTCCTTGTCTCCCAAGCAACACGTTGTTGCTTGGGTTGCCAGCCCGGACGCTGGCATTCCAGGATGCCACAAAAGGGCATTTCCTTTCCCTGTCGCAGAAGCCACCAGGGGCCTTCGCACCTCCCACACCATCCAACTTTCCCATCTGGTGCCTCCGAACACCGTGGGCAGCAGGAAATATCTCTTTAACCCTCGAGGGCTAGAATGCCTTCCTATTTTGAGGAGCTCAGTAGCCTGAGGCAGAAACATGTTTTGCACAAGATGGATTCTGTCCCTGACTATGAACCATTTGAGGCAATAAGGCATGAGGAGAAATTCTAGGTCTTTCTTGACCTTCTGGAAGGACTAGGACAGTGCTGTCCAACATGGTTGCCACTACCCACACATGGCTAATGAATTATTTTAAATGGAATAAAATTAAAAATTTGGTTCCCATCTGTGTATGTGGTTTATGGCTACCCTACTGAGCAGTGCAAATATAACATTCCATCATCACAGAAAGTTCTATTGGACAGAGCTGCCCGAGAATATAAGCTTCCAAGCATGGGCATGAAGTTGAACAGACCCTTGGCCGTTTACACGCTTCCTGAAGTCCCCTCTGCTTCTTCCTCTATACTGATAGCTATCTCGGAGAGCCATGCGGTCCAAAGGAGAGAATCCAGGTACATGCTCAGTGTACTACCCAAGAGTAGGAAGAGTTGACACATAGAAGCTGTTGACTCTTGGAGTAGAGGGCACAGCCTGATGAAGCAGAAGGATTTCTGGTCAAGGAGACTGAGTTCTGGCCCCCACTCCATCACTGCCTGTAAGCCATGCATGAAGGCTGTGACCCACACAGCCTACATTTAAAAGAATGAATCAGAAAAAGTCTAAATGAAATGGAAAATCCAGCACAGATTTTCCTCTGGAGCCTGGGACCCAACATCCAACCGCCTGCTGAGCGGCTCCAGTTAGATGCCTTACACAGGGTCCTTAGACTCAAGAATCCCCAAAGGGATAGAACCTGCCCCCCACCAAGACCCCTGTCCCTCCCTCCTCTTGCTACTCAGGTGCAGCACCTGGTTTCCTTTTCTTTTTTAAAGATTTTATTTATCCACTTGACACACAGAGAGAGAGATCAGATCACAAGTAGGCAGAGAGGCAGGCAGAGAGAGAGGAGGAAGCAGGCTCCCCGCTGAGCAGGGAGCCAGATGCAGGGCTCGATCCCAGGACCCTGAGATCATGACCTGAGCTGAAGGCAGAGGCTTTAACCCACTGAGCCACCCAGGCGCCCATGGTTTCCATGAAGCTAGGCTACACTTGTTCGGTCTCCTCCAACTTATAATCCTGTGATGTAAAGTTATCATCACCATTTTACAGACAAGGAAACTGAGGCCTGGAGAGACTACATACCTTGCTAGATAGCGCAACACTAGGGTCCCAGAGCCTCTGCTCTTAGGCAGCATGAGGTTTCTGCCTCGGTCCACCAATAAAGCCCCTTGACATTGTCTCCTCAGATCCATTCACTTCTCTTTAACCCCTAACCTGGCCACCAAGGCCTCTGAGGGGCTCAGAACAACAGTCCCCTTGCTGGTCCCCAGGCCCCCCCCCCCCCCGGCTATAGTCCTGTATATAAGCTGAGTATTTGGTAACATCATTCCCGATACGAGTCCTTCATCATCTTGCTCTCCATTGTGTCCCTGGAGCCTGTCACTTAATGGGTGGTCCCCAAATACTTGGTTGAATGATTGTATGAATCTTTTTTTTTTTTTAAAGATTTTATTTCTTTATTTGACACAGAGAGAGAGAGATCACAAGTAGGCAGAGAGGCAGAGAGAGAGGAGGAAGCAGGCTCCCTGCCGAGCAGAGAGCCCGATATGGGCCTCGATCCCAGGACCCTGAGATCATGACCTGAGCCGAAAGCAGAGGCTTTAACCCACTGAGCCACCCAGGTGCCCGATTGTATGAATCTTTTGAAACAGTCCAATCCCAGAGACTACTGGGATTATATGTTCAAAATGGTTTGGGAACACCTAGACTCTAAACAAGGCCATCTGGGTGAGACATCAGAAATGATGTGTTGGATGAATTCTTACAACTACGAGGGCACAGGCTAACAAATTATGCAGTGTCTCCTCTGAGAAAGAATGAGCCAAAGTGGATAAGGGAGAGGGACTGGTCTGCAGGGGGGATGGGAAGTGAATTCAAAGAACAAAAATGTGGCACTATCCCTCCTAGAAGGAAGGTGTGCCAAGCCACCTCTCCGGAATGACAAGCTAGATTCACCAAATCACTGGATTCTTCCCTTGCTAATGCCATTAGTACCAGGGACTCTGGTTTGGACTCTGGTCTCCAGAATTTGGCTAATATCAGCCAGGGCCAGGTGACAGTCACCTCTGGGTGTCCTCAACAAACCTAGTTTTGGGTTCTGGGAATGGAGGAGCAGACCCTGACACATGGGGTATGTTCACAGGCTGTGTCCATTCCCCACCCATGCCCCCTCCACGAGAACTTCCTAGGGTCTAACCCACCCCCCACTGTCTTTATGTGACTGAGCGCTTTATGTGAATTATTTCACTTACTCCTCTTATCAATCTTATGACGAGGGACTATTAATAGAAAAGAGCATTCTAGGGCACAGAGGGGGAAGGAACATGCTCAAGGTCACACAGAGAGGAAGCTGCTGTGCTAAGATACAGTGGTTTCGGGCCTGTTACCTTACCTGCCTTATCCTAAATCAAGCCTCTCAAAAAGTGGATTCTCTAGGATGAAAATACTAAAGTTCTGGGAGGAGAAAAAAAGATCAGTGATTGCCAGAGGTGATAGGGGAGGAGGGGTGAACAGGCAGAGCATCAAGGATTTTTAGGGCAGTGAAAGTACTCTGTATGCTACTATATTGGTAGCTACATGTCGTTATGCCTTTGTCAAAATTCGTAGAACGTGCAGCACCAAGCGCGAACTCTAGCATAAACAGGGACCGTGGGGGGCTCTGACGTGTCTGTGCAGGTGCATCGACTGTAACACGTGTACCAGCCCAGTGGGGGAAGCCGAGGGTGCATGAGGCTGTGCCCACACGGGGTCAGGGACTCTACGGGAACTCCGTACCTTTGCTCCATACCTCTGCTCAACTATCCTATGGATCTAAAATTGCTCTACAAAATACTCTGTTTTAAAAACACAACTGCATTTCTCCTAGATTCCAGATACAATTCAGGTTCAACCACGTGACTCACATGAGATGAGAAAGTGGAAGGATAGCGGGAGCCAAACCTTTATTTCTTCTTTTGCTGTCAAGCCTACTTTTACTTCAGTGGGGTCAGCAAAACTCCAGGGTCCAGTCGCTGGCTTGGTGGGTGTTGAGAGGCACCAGTGTGCCTGGATCACGTCAGGCACACGGTGGTTCTGGAGCTGGTGGAAGAATGGTTTCATGACTGTGGTGCCTTCTGATGGCAGAAGACACAGCTGTTCTCTTGGTGGCCCAGTTCCTCAGTGTGACTTATGGGGGCCTTCCTAAAAGCTCAGCCTAGAGCTTCAACCTTCCCAGTGATTCTGTATGTCACGTAATACCCAGACAGAAACCCCTCCTCTTTAAAATGGCTAGCGTGTTTTCTCGTCTCCTCAGGTAAATTCTGATACAACTGGCAGGGGGCTAGATGCATCAAGTTCTGAATAAATGCTTCAGTCAATTGAAAAACAAGTCCTTGGCACCCATTCTCTTCCAGGGGCTTTCCTGAGAGCTCAGGGTCACTCAGACGGTCCTTGGCCTCAAGGAGTTTGCTGCCTAGCAGAGCGGCCCCGCAGAAAAACAGGAATGCTGGGGCACCTGGGTGGCTCAGTTGGTCAAGCGTCTGACTTTTGATTTTGGCTCAGGTCACAATCTAGGGGTCCTGGGATCGAGACCCTCATCAGGCTCCACACTCAGCAGGGAGTCTGCTTGGGATTCTCTGTCCCTCTCCCTCTGCCTCTCCCCCTCCCCACCACCCCCACTCAAATAAATAAATAAATCTTCAAAAAAAAAAAAAAGGAAAACAGAATGTAGGAATTCAGAAAAGGGGAAAAGTAACAATAGCTTGTGGAGATCTGTGGTTTTGCCATCAACATCTCCTCTCCAGTCTCTTGGTAAGCACAACTCACTTTCCCTCCAGAGGGAAGCATCTCCAGAGATTCAAGGGATTTAGGTCTAAGCTAAGCCGTGGACTCTAGCTCCCGGGACATAAGACTGGTTCAGGAACGGGCACCTGACCCATCTCAAGATGATCAGAGACCATGTGTCTCGATTTCAAGACTAAGTCTGAGCCACGGAGAAATTAAGACTCATCCTCTCACAATGCCTGACACTTGTAAGAAGGTGAGATCTGGAACTGCTGTGCCCTCTTGTTACCATGTGGAGCTGGACACTCAGCTATCAGGAAAGAAGGCAGAGCCAAGATCTAGAGAGAAGGAAAATACAGATACTAGTTGAGCTATTAGTTAACCTTCCCTTAAATAAGGTCACCTGGACTTTTGTGTTACTTAAACAAAAAACTTTCATTTTTTTTTTCTTAAGCCTGTTTGGGATGGAATTCCTATCACTTGCAAACACAAGTGTCCTCACTGATCAGAAGGTGGCGTGGAGGGCGCCTGGGTGGCTCAGTGGGTTAATGCCTCTGCTTTCGGCTCAGGTCATGATCCCAGGGTCCTGGGATCGAGGCCCGCGTCGGGCTCCCTGCTCAGCAGGGAGCCTGCTTCCCCCTCTCTCTCCCTGCCTGCCTCTCTGCCTACTTGTAATCTCTCTCCCTCTGTGAAATAAAAAATAAATAAATAAATAAAACCTTTAAAAAAAAAAAAAGAAGGTGGCGTGGAGGCAATGGAAAGAATGAGACCCTGAATGACCGATGGGACGAGAAAGGAAACGAAGTAGGAGTATATTCTAAGCAGAGCAACCGTCCATGGAAGCCTGTGGAATGGGGTTCCCATAAGTTCTTGAAGACCCAGCATCAACTCCTGGCTCTACCACCCAGTAGCCTTCTAACTATTACTCTGTCCAAGCCACAGTGGCCTCTTGTATCAAATGAGCTCCTGGCACCAAGTGTCCAGAGCTGTGGAGATAAAGGTGATTGGGCCCAGTGCAAAGTAGACTCTCAACACATGATTGCTGAGCAAACGAGCTGATCATTTTGGCTAGAGAAGGGAACGAAACATGAAAGTAACATGTGATAAGGTGTACAAGGACAGGAAAGTTCATCTGTTGATCCCTTCTAGGAACTTTGCACTTCTTATCTCCAGTCCTCACAGCAAACCATAGGGCATTGCCACACTGTTTCCAGATAAGGAAATTGAGGCTCAGAGAAGTAAATTAGCTTGTCCAAAACCACATAACCAACCAGCACAGGTGCTACAATCCTGTCTAACTGACTCCACACCCATGCCTTTACCACCATAATGACTATTCCCTATGGGCAAGGTCAGAGACCCCTGGGGGCCTCCAGTACTGGCCAAACACAATGGCCTTTCAGCAAAGAACAGCAAACTGCCCAGCCTGGGGCAAACACCTGAAAGAAGTGTTTCCCTCCAATACCAGCTGATTCAGAGGTGAACTGAAAGGCCAGCCACAACAGAGAGACCTTTCCACCCATCGCCTCTGTCTCCATCTGGCAGGCCAGACTCTGGTAGTGGGAGCGAGTGGTATGGACACCAGCTTGGGGACAGTACGGGGGGAAACCAGGCCTTGGAGAGTGGATGGTCTGAGCTAAGAGGCCTGGGTCCCTGTGACCAGCTGCAATCTGGGATACATGCAATCCCCACCCAGAGGGCCCTGTAGTTGGGCTTTGGTGAGAGGCTGGGAGGAAGTGTGGATTGGGGCCCATGAACACTCCCCCAGGCTGAGGAGGAAGATTGGCATCTGTGCTGGGGCCCACAGGAGGAGGTTGTTTGTGTTCGCTTATCCTTCTCTCTCTAGCCCTCCCTTCTCCGGCCAACAACTGGTAAAACCTGCAGGGCTGATGCCCAGCCTGAGTCCGTCCTCTGACTCAGTGGCAGGGAAGGGGAGCGGCCCAGAGAGCCACCCACATCCCTGACTGGCAGCCTGGCCCCCAGGGTTTCTGGGGCCACCGGCTTCCACTGGGCACACGTGGGGCTTGTTCTTCCAGGCTTTTCCTCCTAATGTGAATGCCTCCAGGCACAAATGTTCAGTCCCCCTCGGGCCTCCAGCAATCAGGATAAAGAGGGTTAACAGGCACACTTCAGCCTTTCCCCATTTCATCTGCTCTGGCTCATCTGATTCCCACGTCAGCTCTTAAGGTGACTGATAACACTCCCATTTTACAGAGGAGTAAACTGAGGCCAAGAAAGAGAGAAGGACTTGCCCAAGGCCATATAGCTAACAAACCGTCTGGCAATAACCAGAATCCAAATCTTTTGACCTGTAGACTGAAGGGTCATAGCCAACAAAGGTATACATACCAAGGACACCACCTTTTTCTCCCACTGGGGACCTCAGTATACTTGACACCCCGCCCCCCATCATCTCTGCTAGTTCCTTGGGTGTCCCATTAGTGCCCATGGCCAGTCTGCTGATGTTTCTTCCACTGACCTCCTTGTTGTGTGCTAGGTACTGGGCAACTGAGGCAGGGACCTCGTCTCTCTCACTGCCTGGGTACTCCATGAGGTCCCTGGCGCTGGCCTAGGAGGCAGGCCCTCAGTCCTCCCCAGCACAATGCGGTTCTGTGCTCTGAGCCAAAACAGGAGGAAGGCCCCTCTCTCAGTTTACAGCCTGGACCCCAGAGAAACCTCTCAGCTCTTCCCTGAAGCCCTCTCTCTGCAGAGTAAGGGGTCAAGGTTTCTCGTCAGCCTGTCCCATTCACTCACTTACTCAGGTCACGATTCCAGCGAAACTGCTTCCACCCACCACGACCAAGCTCCCTATGCGGATACCTGTCCCACACAGATCCACCCCCGCTTCCCGCCCTTAGTAGACTCCACCCCCTGGCTGCCATTGGTTAAGGGATGGGCACATGACCAAAGTCAGGCCAATCAGAGCCAATGAAACTCAGTTCCAGAATTTGGGGCTCTCAGAGAAGCAGACTGGTTCTTTGCCTTGGGGAGAGGGTGTGAGGCTTGGAGCATCTGCAGCCACCTTACCCCCAAGGTGTGCAACCTGCCCCTGCTTGAGCTGTTACCTGGAAAAGAGCTGAGCCCAGAGACGTTACCTGGAGAAGAGCTGAGCCCAGAGACGTCAGGGAGCACCAGGTCTTGATGCCATTGTTTAGAGCTCCTGATGAAGCCTTGTCTGAAGCCGACCACGCTCCCTTGCACTTCCTTTCCAAGGTCAATACGTTCTGGTTTTGCATTAAACAAAACATTGGGTTTTCTATTACTTCCAACCAAAATTTTAATGATACAGAAGGTCAGACTTGGGCCCCTTGCTTCTCTCCCTGCTCCACCCCTACTACTCACCAGACTTCCTCCTCAGAGTCCTACCTACCCCCTTGCAAATTAGCACATACAAATTGATACTCAGGGTCACCGCTCCTGGTCCGTAAATACCGCTGCATGATTGATTGATGGATGGATGGATTTTAGAGAGCACATGTGCATGCACAAGTGCACAAGAGGGGGGAGGGGCAGAGGGAGAGGGAGACAGAGCCCTCAGGCAGAGTCCCTGCTAAGCATGGAGCCTGATGTGGAGCCTGACCCCAGGATGCCAAGATCATGACCCGAGCTGACACCACGAGTCAGCCGCTTAACCCAAGCACCCCTACCTCTGCGCTATTTAAAACTATCTGTGCCATCTAGAAGTTGTCCTGATAGCAGCCCCCGGTTGGCTTGGTGAGGAGGGCGTGGGTGGGGAGGAGAGTAGGGGGTCGAGAGAACAAGATGTGAGGGCAAACGCTGACTCTGCCTGCCTCCTGGGGGACCCTGCCCAGGGCAGGGGTGCCCACAGCAGGACCCTGGCCAGGGCTCAGGGAAGGCATCCTGACTGACCTGGCCAGTGGGGCCTCCCACCACTGCTTCCAGCTGGCAGGTTGGGTCAGAAGAAAGCAGAGACCACCAGTGCATTTGTGTTTTTAAACTGGCCCCTTCCCAGGGTGCCTTGTCCCTGAGCGAAGAGGCCTTGGAGTGCCCTGTTGTTCACGGTGCCCTCTGGCCGGGCTCCCTTCCAGCCACACCCCCAAGCAGATCCCTTTTTTCTGAGAGCAGGAGCCTGAGAATGAGTCACAGCCTCGTTCTCATCATTCCTTCCTCACAGGTCAGGCCGCACCCCTTCTCTCTGCCAGCCCCTCCTCTGGGCTGCCATCTGCCCCATGTGAGTTCAGGCCGTGCCCCACAGAGCCGCCCAGAGAGCCCTGAGTGTGCGGCCGGCCAGGCGGGGCGGACCTCTCGGCTCTGGGAGACTCTCGGGAGATCTGGGGCCTCCAGGGATGGACCACGGTCACCGGGGTCTGTCCCAGCCCCTACAGGACCTTTCCTGGGGCCTCCCCCAACAGGCTCTGTCTTCCTCAAGAGTGTCAAGTTCATTTCTGGGTCTGTCCCAAAGAACAGGAACCAAAACCCCTTTAGAGAGTGCCTCCTGGGCCCAGGCCCTGCTGTGAACTCTCATTCCACCCCCAGCTCTTTGAGCACTACCCACACTGCAGAACGAGGCAACGAGGCTTCCGGGCGGCAGAGCTCACACCTGTGCAGTCAGCACACCACCTCCACTCTGCGCGGCCACGTGGCCCGCTCCCCAAGGGCTGCAGCCGGGCTGGGCCTCTGCCGGTCCCTCTCTGCCCTCGCCTCCAGCAGGCTTTCTCCAGGCCTGAGCCTGGCAGGCCCCAAGCCAAGGGTGGATTCTTCCACAGTCTTTGGTCTGAACCAAGCAGGAGCAACCCCCAGTGGTCTTCCTGCCCCATTTGGAAGAAGAGTAAGAAACCAGACCAGAAACTGTCTGTGTACCAACACGTCTCCTCTCATGGCCACACCATAGATATTGTAGGTCTCCTCCCAGTGGGGAATCTATGCCCCCTGAGGCCCCTGAGCTGGGATGTCAGGAGAAGAGAGAAAACCAAGGGGCTGCCAGGGCACCTGGTGACTCAGTTGGTTAAGTGTTAGACTTGATTTCAGCTCAGGTCATGATCTCAGGGGCCTGGGATGGAGCCCCACATGGGGCTCCACGCTCTGCAGGGAGTCTGCTTAAGGATTCTCTCTCCCTCTGCCCCTCCCCACTCTCTCTTTCTAAAATAAATAAACACATCTTTAAAAAACAAACAAACAAAAAACCAAGGGCCTGTCTTGCCAGCCTATAGAAGGATAAATGTTTGTGGGAGGTAAGCAACTTCTCCTGGCAGTTAAAGGAATGCTCTACTTTAAAACAAATCAAAGTTAAAGGGGACTTGGAAGCTATGGAGAGCCCCTACAGGGGCCCTGGGAAAGCAATCTGGCAGGGGGTCCCTGAGGAGTGGTCCATGCAATCAGAGGCGAGTCTCAGAGCAAGGGTTTACCTCAGGCTCAGTTCTGGCCCTCCCTCTCTCCACAGTATTAAATCACCAAAAGAACAGTTAATAAGCACCAGGTATTCCTGGCGACTCACAGGAGAGATAGGAAAACAGTCTGGGACCTTGTAGAATCTTCTAGAATCAGTTCTAATCCCGCGCTACATATTAGAATCACCTGAGGAGCTTTTGAAAATACTGATTTCTGGGCTCACTCTAGACCAACTGAGTCATAATCTCAGGATGGGGGCTGGCTGAAGAGCTATATTTTTTAATCTTCTCAGGTGATTCCACTGAGCTGTGTTTCTCAAATTTCTCTGATGAGAAAAATCACTCAGGGGGCACATTAAGAAAAAAAAAAAAAGATGGTGGCCAGGCCCTGGACCAGTCACTGAGGCCCAGGAATTTGCATTTCTCACAGAGTCTCCCCTTCCATCCTCAGCACTCCACAGAGGGCTTCCCTGGGACTAAACATAGCACCCACTTTCTTCGCACTCCTTACCCCTCTTTGTGCTTGTATAGTCCTTCCTGTGTGTGTTTCCTGCCCTTTCTCCCCCTAGACTGTCAACTCCATGAGGGCAAGAACCACAGCTGTTTGGTTCTGGGTAGCATTGGGGCTAAGGATGCAGGCTCTGAAGCCTGACCTGCCTGGCCTCCAACCCCAGCTCCACCGCTCACCTGTTCTCCCATCTTGGTCTAGTTCTTTCTCTTTCTCTTGCCTCGGTGCTTTCCTCTGTCAAGTGGAAATGAAGGTAACAATGCCTGCCTCACATGGTTGATGTGAGAAATTAAGATTATAAACATAAAACATTTAAACAGCTCCTGGCACGTAGACAGTGGTCCATATGTCAAAATGTTCATTACCTTGATTATCTTTTGCTCCATAACACACACTCCGGAACAGTGGCTTAAAACTAGAACGGTTCAATGGCTCACAGTTCTCTGGGTTGACCAGCTGGGCAAGGCTGGGCTGGGATGGCTTGTCTCTGCTGCTGGTGGTTTGTAGTCAGTCTGCTGTGGCGAGGGGCTGGGGGCTCCACCTGCCTCACACACGTGACTGGCCATTGGCTGAGGCCGTCGGTGTAGGCACCTCAGTTCCATCCCCTGCAACCACTCCAGTGGGCTAGCTTAGGCTTCCCCAGGTGGCAGCTGGGTTCTGAGAGGGTGAGATCGAAAGTCACAGGTCACTTTTGTACCATCCTGTTAGTCAAAGCAAGTTACAAGGTCATTGCAGAGTCGGGGCATGGAGAAATAGTGCCAGTGTTCAAGACAGAGAGGTGTGGAGGCTCCCTGGACTTTTGAAATCCTTCATCGTGGTTATTTTCCCATGTCTAACATGGAATGCACAGGTGCCGGCCCCAGTGTGCATTTAACACCTATTTGTTGAAGAAGTTAAATAGGTGGAGAAACAGAGGAGAAACTGGAGACCAGAGAGGAAAATGGACTTGCTCAGGGTTACACAGCAAGTGACCGGCGAAAACATCTCTGGTCCCGCCTCTTCCCATTACACCCATCTGCCTGAGGTGGGGCCAATTCTCCAAATGACTGCCTTACTCCTCAGCTTCCGTTGAGCCTCTGGAGATGTATCTAGAAGGCCAGGACTGTGCTTGCTTCCTGAAGAGCCTGGGATGGGAAGAAAGGAGCACTTATCCCTGGGCACAGAGCATCCCAGAGAATGGTCAGGGCATCAGCAGCCTCCTGCGCTCCCATAGCAGGTGGCTGGGGGCCAAGGTGGGAGTCCAAGGCCAAGGCAGACCACAGTATGGACACCACCTGGCCTGTGTCTCTTCCCCCACCCCCCAGCCAGGTGGGGATGAACACCCATCCACCAGCACACGCCCTGGCGCTCTCCTCACCCTTTAAGCCCTGGGAGAAAGCTAGCGCAAGGTTGGGCCTGGAACAGCAATCGTGTGGCTTTTGAACAGTGAGTCTGGGGGAGGGGAGCGGGGGAGAACTCAGCTCGCCCAGAAGATGCTGCAAAATATATCCTCTGTGTCTGCCCCTGTCTATCAGCCTTCCTGTGGTTCTGGCACTTGGGGGAAAGCGAGGCCTCCAGGCCTCATATCTTCTCCGCCCAGGAGCTCTCCCGGTGCTCGCTGAGCCACCCACCTGCTGCAGAGAAGGCCCCTATTTTTAGCCCAAGGTAAATGAGCTCCGCGGTCACCCAGACCACATTCCCTTGTGGCTCTGTGTCACAGCTGCTGCGACTGGCTGGGGACCACGTCACAGGGGGACGCCCCCAGCAGGATACCCCCATCTCCTTCCTCTGAGATGCTGCACCACCTGGCAGTCACTCACGTAACCGAGTGTGGCTGGGGGGCAGTGAGAGTTCGAGAGCAGCCCACTCCTCCGAGGGGAGCATTTTATCACTGGTATTGTCAAGAATTCCTGTGCATCACTTTCGGTGGTTTTCATTGTTGTTTTCATGTTTCTGTGCACCATACACCCCCTTCTTGTGCCCGTGCGGCCTCTCCCACGACCCTGCCGTCAGAGATGCCACTGCTTGGAAGCTAAGCCTGTGGGGTCAGGAGGCCAGCGGTCCGATGAAGCCAGCTCCGCCTCCCTAGCCCTCGGACCCACTCTGACCCTGACCTCTCCCACGTCACCCGGGCTGGCAATCAGTTATAGGACGTCAGAACAGGAAGGGTACCTAGATGTCGTCAAGTCCAGCCCGCCCCCCCTTTACTGATGGGGGAAGGGAAGCGAAGGAAGGAGCAGGCACTTGCCTGTGCTGCCTATGCCAGGGGCCAGAGACCCCTCTCCGACATTGTTCATCCTCAGCCACCCCGTGGATGAAAAGCCAGCAAAAAGGAAATGCTTATGAGAAGGCCACTGCTGGTCGGAAATATCAGCGCCTCAGTTCAGTATCCCAGGACCTGGAACACTGTACTAAATAGTGAAGGATTTCCTGTGGATCACCTGAATCACTGGGCAGGGGCAGGTCCCCGGCTCCCCTCTGACTTGGGGTTTGACTCCTGGCACTGCTGCTCACGAGCTGCAGACTTGGGGGGTTACACCCTCTCTGCCTCAGTTTCCTCACCTGTAAAACAGGGCTACGCCTCCTCATGCAGGAGTGAGAAACAAGGGATTCCCACGGGGGAGGTGGCAGGCAGCACGGCGCCCTGCACCTCAGAAGTGTGCCCTGGCGTCATGAGTATCTGCTTCTGGCCCCAGGCTGGGTGTCTGACCCATGGCTCCCAACTCCGGGGAAGTTCTGTTCCCTCCACTCGCTGAAAGCAGGCCCTTCCTCTTCCAGACCAGTTTAGAGCTGTCACCTGCTAGTGACTTCCAGAACTGACCCCGCATATCTCTGCCGGTCAGTGGCACTGCTCTGACTAGGATCTCAAGATGTTCCATGATCCACTGGGGAGCCCCCCAATGCTGACCCCAGCGCCGGGGCTAGACACAGGTGGCATTCTGCAGAGAAGCCCTGGTTTGATCCCTTCTCCTGTCCCCCTCTGGTGACAGAGCCTGATGCCTATGCAGACCCTTTGTTCAGACAAAATTCAACAGAGCCCAGGACCCCAGTGTCGGCAGTTGGCAAGAGCTTCACTCCATTCATTTCAATTTATTTTCTAAGTTTGAATCGCTAACGTATTACTGTACTGCTAATGAAATCAGTGTGAACACAAGTGGGCTCTGAGGTGTGAAAATCACGTGTCACTTCTAAATCTACACGTTGATGCTTATTACAAATATTTTATTTTGTTTAAAGACTTTATTTATTTTCAGAGAGAGATCACAAGTAGGCAGAGAGGCAGGCAGAGAGAGAGGAGGACACAGGCTCCCTGTGGAGCAGAGAGCCCGATGCGGGCCTCGATCCCAGGACCCTGAGATCATGACCCGAGCCGAAGGCAGAGGCTTTACCCCACTGAGCCACCCAGGTGCCCTATTACAAATATTTTAGTTGTTTAAAATACGTTCTAGAAATCATATTTGAATTGAGCGTGGGTAAAATCCACGAAGCTCCTCCAGCCCCCAAATGCCAGGGTTTGGTTGAGCACTGTTGGCAATCCTGGCGAATTTGGTTGGTCAGGAGACAGGCCCAGGTGGCAGAAGGGACGGGCCCTGTAAGTGGCTGCAGCAGCGAGAACCCAGGTCTGCTGAGTCCCAGGCCTCGTTCCCAGCCTGAGCAGTGGGGGGCGCTGTCCGCAGGCTTGGGAGGCTGGCACACCGGGCTCTAGCTATCAGCCAAACTGGTCTTCTTGGTGACAAAGACTGTCTATGACTCTCAGTATCTGTGGCGGACAGCAGGCCTGCGGGCACGAAGCCTGGGGTGAGGAAGGTGGTAGGTGCGTGGGCTCCGCTGGGGAGCAGGACAGAACGATGCAAGAAAGGTCTGTATTGCCTCTCCCTTCCTGACTAAACTCTTGGTCCCGCCAAATTCTCACTCCTCAAACAATACCTGAGGCTTGCAGTGCTCAGATGAAAGGCCCCCTAAAACGTAAATGATTTCTCTCATTCGAAGATGATTTCCTCCCTGACCTGCAGTTCTCTGGGTTGGAGAAAATAAGTGGTTCCCAGAGCTCTGGGGCCTCGGTCCTGGCCCAGGGTGTCCTACCTCACCAGAGGAGAAGCTGGGGTTCAGCTGTCTTTCCACTGCACTGCCTAGCGTCCCCACCGTGGGACACAGCTACTTCCTGTGGGAGAGAAGCTGCCAGGTGCCCACTCACAGCGCCCTGTTCTTAGTCAGTGCTCCCTGGGCTGAGAAAAGTGCCGGCGGGGGGGTGGGGGGATTGGCAAAGCCCCTCGTGCAAACAGTCCTGTGATGACCTGCCTTAGGTGGGGAGGCTCTACCCCAGTGGGGCGGGGGTTGGGGGGGAGGCTGCCCAGCAGGGGGGATAGCTCCCCAATTCACAGCCCCAGCTCCGTCTGGAGAACATCTCATGGGGCCTCCGTGCCCAGGGTCCCTGTTGGAGTAGGGCCCCCTCCATCCGCAGAGGTAGAGCTGGGTGGTGTTTGCTCTCCACACCCCCTTCCCCAGGTCCCTCAGAGGGAAGGATGGAAAGAGGGACCAAGTTGAGAGCCCACCCACTTACTCAATAGCGGGGGGCTCAAAATTCTCATTTTGTTTCCTAAGTTGTCCTTTGTCAAAGGTATATGCAAACAGTTTTTAAAACCAAACAGAGACAAAACTCACAACTCCTGATCCCTTTTACCCAGTTCTCCTGGCCCCTGTGTCCCTTCCCTGAAGCAACTGGTGTTACGTGTTTGGGGGGGGATCCTTCAAGAGATACTCTCTGTGTATATAAGTGCGTGCGTGCGTGTGTGTGTGTGTGTGTGTGTGTGTGTGAATCTATCTTTTTGTTTTTATGTAAATGTGAACAAACTACATATATTTTTCTGGAACATATATTTTTCATTTAATGATGACAAATTTTCAAAATTAGTTCATAATGGCAGCTGGAGTCTATGTCCTTCCACCTAACGACTGACAGGAAAGCCCCTAGACCCATCATGAACCATTTAACCAGGACCCTGCTTGTAGACAATCAATGAGTCTTCAATGTTTTGCTCCTTTGATGAATACTCTTGCGAATGTGTCTGTATGAACTCTGATCCTCCTCCCTTTCTGGGTGTCCAGTACACTCAGGGCATTGGGTGGGGGGTGCCGAGGGGGATCCCAATGCACGAGAGGCCACCTGGCTCTCAAGCGGGGACGGCAGCTCCACCCATGACCTTTAGGGAAGCCTCAGGTGAACAAAGAAACAGAAGGGGTTTAAAGAGGAAAGAGGAAGTGGGCAGGGTGGTGAATAAGATTCTTTTTTTGAAGTTATTTTAACAAGTTCTTTTCTGATTCTACAATAAAACATAGTACAGGAAATTTGGAAAACATTTAACAGATGTAAAAATAACTCACCTGGAATCCCATGCATCTAGAAGTAACCATTAGTCATGTTTAGTATATTTCCTGCCAGTCTATTTCCTAGATACAAAGGGTCTCTGGTGGCCAAGGGGAGTGTGAGTGAAGAGCATGCAGGAAGGGTCCTCTCTGAGCTGCAGGGAGTACTAGATCTTTCCAAAAACAGAGTCAGAAGCAGGAGGAGACAGGAGAAGATCATGGCAGATGGGCACAGGGATGGTGGGTCCATATTGTCGGTGAGCCTGTGGGGGACAGGGAAGACTTTGCCCCTAGATCAATGGGCACTGGGGAGCCACCACAAGTGTTGGAGCACAGGACTGGTAAGATCCACCTGGCAAGAGTTCTGAGGAGTCTGGCTTTGAGATTTTAGAAGGATATCTAAGAAAAAAAAATCTCATCATGTGTTTGGAAGAGCCGGTCTGAAACTTCAGAGGGAAGTCACCTCTGAAAACATTAAGTTGGCAGTTATAAGAACATAGATGAGTCCTGAATGTGGGTGAGGCAGTTAGGAGAAAGGTGTGGATCTGAGGCTAAAAGCACAGACTTACAAATAATAAGAGCAAGGTTGAATCCCAAAGACACCACTTACCAACTTTGTGACTTTGAGCGATTTACTCATCCTCACTATGTCTGGGCTTCTCCGTCTGCAAAGTGCAGATGAAACTAACACACCCACGTCAGCGGGTCGGCATGAGGATTACATGAGGTGACACAGCTAAGAGCCTAGGATGGTGCCCAGCACACAGAGAACACCCAGTAATTTTTGAGTTCAGCGTGAGAGGAACAAAAGGACTAAGGTTAGAACTGTGGCAGAGGGTGCTGGGAGAAGGAAAAGCATTAAAGTTTCCCAGAAGAGAGCATTCTTCTAGACAGGAAAAGAGCCCCCCCCCCTCCACCCACCTCCAAGCGGGGCCTCAGGGGTTTTAGGAGGAAGAGTTGGTGACAGCCCCAAACACAGCCTGGGGCCCAGGAAGGGCTCAGGGCCCAAGGTTCCTGGTGAGTGACAACTTCACAGCAGTTGCCGTGGCGATGCAGGTGGAAGGCAGAGGCTGGGAGGTCAGGGGGTGGGAGATGAGGAAGGCCAGAGGGTGAGTTTACAAGTCTTTCAAGAAGTTTGGCAGAGAAAGGAAAGAGGGGAGTCCTAGCTCAGGGAAAAGATTCAGGGAAGAGGGAAAGAGCTCTTTTGTTTTGTTTGGGTTGGGTTGGAGGGCATTTCAACATGTTTATAGGCCGAAGAGAAGACATCAACAGATATTCTTGAAGTGAGGAAGTGATGAAAGATATACTCCACTTCTCTAGACTTCAGCTTCCTCATTTTAAACATCAGAATGTGGGTAAGGGATCTCTGAGGACCTGCTTGCTTTCCAACTCTTTGGTTCATCCATCCAAACATCCATCCATCCATCCATCCATCCACCCATCATCCTTTTAACACACACTGTAGACCTCTCCGTTGGCTAAGTGGGGAGAAGGGCAGAGGGTGGGGTGCAGGGAGGAGTGGAGGGAAGTGGAAGCAAAGGCCCCTCTCCTCAGGGTCCTGTGCCTAATGGGAAGAGTAGACAATCAGGCAATGACAACTATATCACAAAGTGACCTTTAAACGCACACCCTTGTAGCCCTTTAAAATGAAATTCTACCACTTACCCAAGCCCTCGCCTCCCCATCCCCAACCCTTTCCACCTTTGAGAACCTGCCCTCAACTTACTGTTTCCTTGAGTAGCCCCCATGCCCAGCACAGTCCTGGATCCATGTAAGCAATTAGTGAACTAGTATTTCGTTGTTGTTGTTGTTTCAATTTTTTGTTTAAATTCTAGTTAGTTAACCTATAGTGTAATATTTCAGGAGTAATTCCTGAATTCCTGAAATTCAGGAAATTCCTAAAAGAATTCTGTAATTCAGTAATTCCTGAAATAATTCTGAATCTTTCCGGAGCAGAATTTAGTGATTCCTCACTTACATGTAACACCCAGTGCTCATCTCAAGTGCCCTTCTTCATACCCACCACCCGTTTGACCCATGTCCTCACCTTCCCTCTGGAAACCCTCAGTTTGTTCTCTGTAGTTAAGAGTCTGTTTCCTGGGCGCCTGGGTGGCTCAGTGGGTTAAAGCCTCTGCCTTTGGCTCGGGTCATGATCCCAGGGTCCTGGGATCGAGGCCCGCATCGGGCTCCCTGCTCTGCAGGGAGCCTGCTTCCACCTCTCTCCTCTCTCTCTGCCTGCCTCTCTGCCTACCTGTGACCTCTCTCTCTGTGTCAAATAAATAAATAAAATCTTAAAAAAAAAAAAAGAGTCTGTTTCCTGGTTTGTCTCTCCTTTTCTCCCCCACTATGATCATCTGTATTGTTTCTTAAATTCCACATATGAGTGAAATCATGTAGTATTTGTCTTTCTCTGACTGACCTATTTCGCTTAGCATAATACACTCTAGCTCCATGCATGTCGTGCAAGTGGCAAGATTTAGTTCTTTTCGATGGCTGAGTAATAGTGTGTGTGTGTGTGTATATATATATATATGGAAGATGTGGCATATACATATATTTTATATATATATATATATATCTCACATCTTCTTTATCAGTTGATGGACATTTGAACTCTTTCCATTAATTTGGCTATTGTTGATAATGCTGCTATAAACATTGGGGTGCATGTGTCCCTTCGAATCACTCTTTTTGTATCTCTGGGTAAATGCCAGTAGTGCAATTGCTGGGTTGTAGGGTCGTTCTATTTTTACCTTTTTGAGGAACCTCCATACTGTTTTCTAGAGTGGCTGCACCAGCTTGCATTCCCACCAACAGTGTAAGAGGGTTCCTCTTTCTCTGCATCCTCGCCAACATCTGTTGTTTCCTGTGTTGTTAATTTTAGCCTTTGAACTACTATTATCACATCCACTAATTCAGTTAT
The DNA here is from genome assembly GCA_002007465.1 of Ailurus styani. Classification (NCBI taxonomy): domain Eukaryota; kingdom Metazoa; phylum Chordata; class Mammalia; order Carnivora; family Ailuridae; genus Ailurus; species Ailurus styani. The sequence goes on along the minus strand of LNAC01000201.1, from coordinate 1,615,172 downwards.
GTTTGTTGATCTTGTATGATGTGCCAGACACGGGGAGACAATAGTGAGCAAAAGAGATCCTGCTCTCCTGGACTTGGCTGGGGAGCTAGACCATCAAAGAGTCGTATATAAATTTCTAAATCCAGCTGTGATGGGAGAGAGCAGGGCTTTTCCGTGGGTGGGAAGCTCAGGAAAGGCCTCTCTGAAGCAGTCACTTGGGATCTGAAGGAACAGGTGTTCCCGAGGTGAATAGACTTCCAGGTGGGGACACGGTCAGCACACAGGCTGTGGGGGGGGGGGGGGAGGGAGAGAGAGAGGAGGGGAGAAGGAGGGAGGCCTGACAGAAAGGCTGTAGCTGGGAAGGTCTCACTAGACCAGACAGGAGAACAGCAGGGCCTGTGGCCAAGGGAGGGAATGTTCTTTATCTGGAGGCAGAGCGAAGTTGTGCGGTGGTTTCAGCGTGGAGGCAACAGGATGGGTTTTGGTTTCGAAGAAAGGTCCTTGAAGCAGCTGCCGAACGAGCCCCTGCAGTGTGACTATCACACACCCTGGATCCCCGGGCGGGGATGGGGGCTGGCCTGCACCCTCTGCTCTCAACCTGCCTGTCATATTTTTTAATAACTAGCCCATTCTGCTTTTGTTATCAGGAACAAAAATACTGACGATTATACAACCATAGAACACCTTGGGGGAGGGCAGGAGTGGATGCTCACGACCACTGAGGGGACCCTGCCCCCCCAGGATGGCCTGAGTTGTACCCAAGCCACACAGGTGGGGTGAGGCGGAGCTGGGCTCTGTTGCCAGAGTGAGCTGGTTTTGGTATCCACCAGACCCGCTTCCCCTCGCAGGGCTCATCCAGGCTGCTTGGGGGCCCAAAGGGGGCTCTCTCTCTGCCTGGGTGGCCCACCCTTCCTAGAGGTGTGAGGGGAGGAAGGAGGCGTGTGTAGACCTGAGGAGGAGATCATATTTCCCGAAGACTGTTCCGCACACCCAGGCAGCTAGCCCCACTTCTCCCTGTGAGCTGGCCTCGGGAGCTGGGGCTGCTCCCTGGACACCCTTGTTCTCAATCTCCAGCGAGGGCTTGGCCTGTTGGGAGAGTTTGTTGACGGTGCCCGGCAACCAGGGCTTCTGGTTTAGCGGGAGGTTGGAGTCCCAGGGAGGAATGCCCTGCCCAGGGAGTCCCCGGCTTCCATGGAGCAAAGGGCCAGCTGCTAGAGGCCAGGCGGGGGGGCCCTTAGCCCCCTGCTTTCAGCAGCCTCCTCGAGAGGAAACGGGCTGGCCTGCTGGCCAAGGGAAGGGGGAGGAGAAAATGGGAGTTCTTCCCACCAGTTGGCTCCTGCTCTGCTATGTGATGTTTGAGAAGTCGCCAGGAGCGCCCACCAAGGGATGAGGAGACCAGGGACCCCCGTGTTCCGATTCCTTGGGAGGTGGGGCACTTGGGCTGCCTGACAGTTCCACTGGCTCTGTGAGAGGGGAGATGAGGCTTCCAGAAGCCTGGCTGGGACACTCCCTGTTTGTGTCCTGCTGGGAACAGGGCAGGTGTCTTTCCTGGACTCAAACTCTGTGAGGAGGAACAGCTAGAAGGGCTGTTGGTTATCTCGAGTCCTGAGACCTGAAGGCTACTGCCTGGAGCTCAGACTCTGGAGGTAGAAGGAAAGAGGAGGACAGGGGACAATTGTTTGACAGAGTTTGATGCCCTGATCTGCCTCAGTTTCCTCATCAGGGAAACGGGAATGGCGCTGCCTCCATCTCATGGCATGGCGATCGGGGCTGCCTGGGATAACTTGGTGAAGGGCCTGCCATGTCGCTCCCCTCCGCACTGCTGTTCTTGCACCTGCACTCTCCCTCCCTGCCTCGTCTATGTCCACAACCCAGATTCTGACCCCCGGCCAGGGGCAGGCCTTGTGCAGGCCACTTCCTCTCTGGGTTTCAGTTTCTTCATTTGATGAAACTGGGAACTCTGTGGAAAGGCCAAAGGAGGACAAGCAGTCATTTTCTGGTCTGCAAGCTGTTTCAGCCTCCTCGGGGGTAGAGCGATGACGCAGGCTCGGGCATGGGCTGAGGGTCCGGATGCTCCCTCCATCTCAAACGGCCGGAACCCTTTTGTTTTCCACGAGAACTGAGAGCCAGGGAGGGCTGGACGATTGCAGCCATATACGAGAGGCATTCCACTTGCCTCAGCCTGGCCCAGATCAGACATTCTCTAGGAAGGTGGTGGCTTAGGGGAGGGAGGTGAGGTGGGAGATTGGGAAGCTGGAAGGATCCTCTCGCAGGTGGGTAAGGAAATCACCAATGATCGTTCCTGAACTGTTTTCGTCTTCACTCTGTAGAAACCTACCTTATAGGGCTCTGCTCTACATGCTTGCACAAATACGCAAAGATATACCCAAGAGTGTGTTCATTACAAGATTGCTTGTCTTGGTAAAAATGGGAAGCAATGCTCCCCCATCCCCAAATACACGGCATGCTGGCAAAGATATCCACATCAACCTGGAAAGTGGTCCGTGATAGCATATGATGTAAAAAAGCAAGTAGCAGAATTCAAAGTATGGTGTGATCTCGTTTTATTACTATATGTATGTTGTAATATATGTAACTGAGTGTGGCGAATGAACCAATTCTATACACACACACACACACACACACACATACACACACACACACACACATTTTGAAGCACAGAAAAGAAAATCCTGGAGAACACAGTAAACTGTTAACAGCAGCCACCACTAGGATGGAAAAGAGATGTTTAATTTTTTAAAAATATTTATTTATTTATTTGAGAGAGAGAGCATGCGCACACTAGCAGAGCAGGGAGAGGCAGAGGGAGAGGGATAAAGGTATCTTAAGCAGACTCTGCTTTGAGCACGGAGCCCGACCCCTGGGCTCGATCTCTGACTCTGAGTTCAGGACCTGAGCCAAATCTAGAGTTGGATTCTTAATTGACTGCACACTCCAGGTACCCCAAAAAGATGTTTAATTTTATGTGATACACTTCTGCACTGCACTGTTTGAATTTGTTAAAATTAGCACATACTCAATCTCATTTAACATCCTGGAGCTGGAAAGGGTCAGTGGGGAACCTTCTCCGGGGAGCAAGCAGAGGAAGTGAGGGAGACTGCAGGAGTGAGGTCCGTGTTGCGGGGCAATGCTCCAACAATGAAGTGGGGTCCATGAAAACGGGGGGACGGGAGACCCCATTCATTTCCCTGGTGGCAGGGAGCCTAGCAGTCTACACCTCTCTCCTCCAGCACCTGACCAGGACCCCACATAGCGCTCGGGGACTGTGCTCCTCGGAGCGGCCCCTCGGCTCTCCGGGAGACAAGGCGCGTGACCGTTACGCACTCTGCAAGTCTGGATGGAATTAAGCCTGCGGTGTCTGCATTCCGGGATACCTACTAATAACTAACCTGGTAACAGTATGAATGCTCACTATTTGCTTGCCTTTCCATGTGCTAAGTATGTGGCCTGTATCATCTCGTCTTATCCCAATCAGAGTCCCGTGACGTAGGTAGTTCCAACTTTTAATTCCATTTTACAAATAAAGAAACTGAAGATCAGAAGGGACATAGAACTTCCTGAAGGTCTCACAGCCACGGAGGGCAGATGCTGAATCCAAACCCACGCACTCTGACTCTGAAATCTACCTCCGAGCCACCATGCAGTGACGTCTTAGTGACACATAAAGCAAGCAGACACCAGTGGTTTTTTTGGACCATGTCTTCTTCGTAGTCACCATTATCCTGACTACGGATGTTTCACGAGAAGGAGCTGGAGTTTGGTTTCGTGATGTCAGTGACCGGGGTCTGTGGGGACAGATTGTCACTGGGCTGTGACGCCTGGTACTACCCATGAGCTGGTTACCACCCACAGCTAAAGCAAAGGTGGAAAATAAGAATCCTAGTCCCTTATGTGGTTCAGCTGGCCATAGTGTTTACGTCGTTATAAAAGGTCAACTGTGAATAATGATATAACCAAATGACCATATATTGCTGCACTGGGAGGGAGTGGAGATGATGCATGGAGGAGGTGAGGAACTCGTCTCCCAGGGCAGAAATCAAAAATTATTCCTAAAACTGGGGCACCTGGGTGGCTCCGTTGGTTAAGCATCTGCCTTTGGCTCAGGTCGTGATCCTGGGGTCCTGGGATCGAGCCCCACAACAGGCTCCCTGCTCAGTCAGGAGCCTGTTTCTCCCTCTCCCTCTGCCTGCTGCTCCCCGTGCTTGTTCTCTCCCTCTTTCTCTCTCTCTCTCTCTCTGTCAAATAAATAAATAAATTTTTAAAAAAAGAAAAAAGTTTAATTAAAAGAAAGAAAAAATAAGTAAAATCTAAAGCAAAAACAAGAAGGACAATTTTGGCCTCGGGGTGGGGTGGAACAGAGAGGAACGGGCTTTGGTCAGAGAACCGGGGCCTGGGACACGGGGTCTCCCTTGTCAGTGGAACAGAGACAGATGAGGGGCCTGAACGAAGGTGATGGCTTGGCAGNTAATCTCTCTCTCTGTGTCAAATAAATAAATAAAAATCTTTAAAAAAAAAAAAAAAAGAAAGAAAAAATAAGCAAAATCTAAAGCAAAAACAAGAAGGACAATTTTGGCCTCGGGGTGGGGTGGAACAGAGAGGAACGGGCTTTGGTCAGAGAACCGGGGCCTGGGACACGGGGTCTCCCTTGTCAGTGGAACAGAGACAGATGAGGGGCCTGAACGAAGGTGATGGCTTGGCAGGGAGATTGTTAGAATGGTTGCTTCACAAGGAACTGATGAAGATATGAGAAGGCAGGAGGGTTAAAAAAGAAGAAGAACAACAAGGAAACAAAGAAAAGAAAGTGTGGTTGTTCCACAGACAAGGTCACGCTCTTCTGAAATCTCTTGCCCTTTGTTGGGGGGAAATGACCAAATGGGCCCTTTGGTTACGCAAATGTAAAACACAGGTGTGGTCTCTCCACCAAATGCGAAATTTCCACCGTGAGGTCCGGGTGTCATTGAGCAATATGAATGGTTGGACTCAACCATCCACGGTGAGGCCCACACACTGGACTTTGGGGATGTTGCAGTCTGAGACCCTGAGGGACACAAATGCGCCATCAGCCTCTTCGGAGAATAAGTGGCCTACATATGTAAATATCNGGGCGCCTGGGTGGCTCAGTGGGTTAAAGCCGCTGCCTTCGGCTCAGGTCATGATCCCAGGGTCCTGGGATCGAGGCCCACATCGGGCTCTCTGCTCGGCAGGGAGCCTGCTTCCTCCTCTCTCCTCTCTCTCTGCCTGCCTCTCTGCCTACTTGTAATCTCTCTCTCTGTGTCAAATGAATTAAAAAAAAAAAAAAAATCTTTAAAAAAATAAATAAATAAATAAATAAATAAATAAATATCAAAGGTCTTGGGACAGTGTGTCTTCTTCCAGATTCCTGGGGACTGCACACCCAGAGATTCGGAAGGAATCCAGGTAGGAGGAGGGAACAGGCCTGGGTCAGGACTGTGTCTTTCTGGAAAGATAGCTTCCTATCCCTGAGGGAACCAAGCAAACCCAGAGCTTGGGCCCAGAGAGGCCAAGGCCTCCAGGCTGGCCTTCCAGTTCCCTCCTCCAGAATGACCCTCCTCCTCCAGGAAGCATTTTCTGGTGAGCTCACCAGCTCACACCTTGCCCTAACATAACTGGCTTCTCAGTGCTCTGACCTCCAGATGTGTTGTCTATAAAGACAGCCCAGCCCCTGTCTGAGCCGTAGGTGCATGACACAGTGGGCACAGGCCCAGCCCTTAGCATCCAAGGCCTGGGTGTGAATCCCCACTTTTCCAATAGCTAGTTGTGTGGACTCCTTGATGCTCTTTGTTCACTGGGAAAATTGGGATTAAAAAACTCACTTCCTAGAGTTGTGAGGCTTAAAGCTGCTGACATGGGTTAAGCAATGGCCCCAAGTGGAATAAGACTCCGAGGCTGGGGCAGGGTTGGAGAGAGGAGGGCTGTTGGTAACCCTCTCGGGGGACACTCCAGGAGTGATTCTTGCCAAGGCCGGGAAGTTGGATTGGACCCTTTGCTGACCGCTCTGGACCAGGTCATCCTCACATCACTCTTTTTTTTTTTTTTAAGATTTTATTTATTTATTTGTCAGAGAGAGAGAGAGAGCGCACAAGCAGGCAGAGTGGCACGCAGAGGCAGAGGGAGAAGCAGGCTCCCTGCTGAGCAAGGAGCCCGATGTGGGACTAGATCCCAGGACCCTGGGATCATGACCTGAGCCGAAGGCAGCTGCTTAACCAACTGAGCCACCCAGGCATCCCAGCTCACATCACTCTTGACCAGGGACCCTGAGCCTCTCTGGCTGCTGTGTCTCCCATAGCGTTCTCCAGCTGGAGAAGCAGCTGCTGCTGGTCTCGGGGCAGCTACCCACAAGGCTCTCTAGGACACAAAATTCTGGCCATTAGATCTATTCAGATGGAGAAAAAGGTCTGGTTGCTGTCCTGCTTCAGATGGGCCTTTGAACTGTCTGTGTCTGTGTCTGTGCCTCTCTTTGTCTGTCTGTCTCTCTGTGGATTCCGATGACATATGCCTCCTCCTACACTGGTCCTGTATCTGCCTTGGCTGCCCTGTATCTTGTGGCTGAGCCACTGGGGTCTCCAGCTCAAGTGCATCATTGTCCACACGCTCCCCACCCCTTCATGCTGACCTTCTCGGGGCCAGGGGTCTCACCAACACCCTCTCCCATCTTGCACTTTCTTCTGTCCTCACAACAAGCCTGAGACAAATGTCAGGAAGAGACAATTATCTCCATTTTGGAGATGAAGGAACTGACCCAGAGAGGGGGAGGGACTCACCATTCTTGCCTGTTTGGCTTCCTCATCTGCATCCAGCCCTCTTTCCCCAAAGTCACCTTCTAGAAGCCAGATCAGCCTTGTTATTTCCCCATTCAGACCTTTCTGGTCATTTCCCCTTGGCCACCATGTAAAGAGGCCTTGGTGAGCCTTTCCTGTGTGGTCACTCCCATGTTCCTCCCTGCACCTTCTATTGTGACCCATCAGCCCACCCACTGCTCCACCCAGTAATGAGTTTCTCCACCTCGTGACGTCACTCATCTTGTGTTCTCTGCCTGGGATCGCCCTCCTCCTCCTCCTCCTCCCCCACCTCCTCCTCCTCCT